>QLOH01000836.1:0-346342 GCA_026901365.1 Sesbania bispinosa
TATCATATTCTGACCTTTTCATTTTTTATATAAAATATTTTTTTTAACAATTCAATGAATTAAGTGACTAAATCTTGATTTTCCTTAAGTAAGGTCTCAGGTTCAAGTCTTATGGAATGGTCCAAGGTGTACATACTTGATTCCCCTTAAGCAAGGTCTCGAATTCGAGTCTCGTGGACCGAAAAAATTCTCGCTGGGAGAGCTAGCCCCATCATGACGTAGATGTTACCGGCTTGAACAGGATTGCCTCCCGTGTAAGATATATGTGCTTAAAAAAAGTGACTGAATCTTGAACTGCATATACCCAGCAATTCAAAAAGTAAAAAAAAAAATTGTCGCTAAGTATACATACGTCCATAAAAAGTCACTAATGTATCCAAAAGAATAACATTGAAAGCATAGCATATATTATACATAGGATATATGTATATAAACAAAGTAGAAGATAACATAGCTTTTCTAATCTCATTTATAAATAAAAAATGATGTTATAAAATGTGAAAAAGGGAAAAAAAAAATCCAAATCGAAAAACAGTATTGACTACACACACAAAGGTGTGCATCAAAGAGCCAACCAACGTTGTAAGCAAATTACTTTCACACATAAATGAATACAGTTGGACTGTGTCGTATTATTAAGCTTAAAATAATTCTCTCTCAGCTTCCAAATTTAACTCTTCCCTTCTCTTTGCATTCGTCTTCGTTCTTCTACTTTTATTTACTTCTATTCTCTTTTTCTCTCTCTACAGTGTCTTCTCAATTTCTCCGGCGAAGTTTTCTCTCTCTTGTCGGAGCCTTTGACTTGCGCCGATCACCGACCTAGCCAGCCATGGGTCATTGTTGCAGCAAAAACATTGCTGTCAACAACGAAACCGTCGCCGTCGATCACGGCCACAAAGCGCCTAATCATGCGGTATCGTCGCCTGCTCCTGCCGGAAACTCGGTCTCCGGCGCCAGTGATGCGACTCCCGGCAGGTACACTCCGGCGAACTCCTTCTCCACCAGCCCGTTTACCAGTCCTCTCCCGCCTGGTGTGGCGCCCTCGCCGGCCAAGACTCCTGGAAGGAAGTTCCGGTGGCCTTTGCCACCGCCGTCCCCGGCGAAGCCGATCATGGCGGCGTTGCTGAGGCGGCAGGGGAAAGCGAAACCGAAGGACGGGCCCATACCGGAGGAGCAAGGGGAGGGTGGGGAGGGAGAGAGGTCGTTGGATAAGAGCTTTGGGTATGGGAAGAATTTTGGGGCAAAGTTTGAGTTGGGGAAGGAAGTGGGTCGTGGACATTTTGGTCATACTTGTTGGGCCAAAGGAAAGAAGGGTGAACTCAAGGGACAATCAGTGGCTGTGAAAATCATATCCAAAGCTAAGGTGAGAGGGTTAATATTTATTTTTTAATAAATTTGCTGTTGATGATCGCTTAAAAGTTATAGTTTCAATTGAAATATTAACTGTCAATTGTGAAGATCATTTGATGTGTTTTTACTTGGAGTTGGAGATGGTATGCGTTGACTCTTGGTCAATTCAGGATCGATTCCTGACTGCCTTGATTGTTTTGCCACTGGAATTTCATGCTATGTTGCTTATTTGTGGTGGTAAATATAACATGTGATTAGACTTTGTTTATTTTGAATTTGAAAACTCAACTTAGCAGTCAATTCCACTTCTTGGGATGATACCAAATTTGTATTGTTTCAGCATTAGTCCATATATTTTGAATGGATACAAATACCATTATAGAACCTGGTAAGGTAGTAGCTGTGCACTGAAGTTCCAAATGGTTTTATTGGTAATGTTAGAGATTGTTTTCTGGTTTAGAGTATTAAATTAATCATTGCTATTGTCATTTTCTAAGATATTGCTAGTATCAGAAAGGAAAACGCCATGGATACCGGTTTTCACGTAGAATATATGAAATTCAAAAGTATGGGGTGCAAATCATTGCAGGATTAATTACGTTATATAACGCTTCTTTTTTAGGGGAAGTCAGGATTCAGGATTAATTATGTCGGATAACACTTCTTTTAAGGGGATATTCTATGAAAAAGTAATGATGACAAACAATTTTGGCTGCAATTGGTGCTTTATCTCTGGTTGGTTTCTCAGTAGCATTACAATAATTTGTTCAGAATAGGTGTAGAAATTGTTGTATGCTACAGGACAAGTAAGCAAAAGGTGAAGTTACAATCCCTTTGGCAAGGGCAAGTTGTTCGAAAATGTAGCTTTTGCTGAAGTTATTCTATATGTGGGGACTATGTTTCACCAAAAAATGTTCTCATTTGTTCTATCAATGTCCAATTGGTTGTGGTCCAAGTGGTAGAGGCTCCCTTGTTTGAGTTTGGAAGCTCATTGGTTATATCACCTTATTGCCAAAGCATAGGGATGGAGAGTGGGAGCTTTGCATGAGACCATTTAAATTATTTGTTTGTTTGATAAAATCTGTTTTATGCTCCTGGTTAGATCATTAGTAAGCATATTGGTTCTTAGTTGTTGATTAAAGAATACTTATATTGAACGATGTTTATTGTTTCCCATCCTCCATTATGAGCTAAATGGAGGGTAGTATCACATATGATTAAAAGAAAAGAATAAGTGGAAAATTAAGATCAGGGAGAAAGGGAACAAACAACAGCTTTCTAATTATTTATTGATTAATGTTTTAAGTTTTCTTCCTTATTGCAAGCTCCAACGGAATCAGATAAAGTAGAACTTTTGTTTTAGTTACTTGGCCTCTGATGGCTGGTGTTTCTGGGAAGAGTATGTGCAAAAGCTGACTCTGTATTCGGCACCCTTTCATTATTCTCTAAACAATCAAATTGAAGTATGAGAGTAATTTTAATTTTGGGTGGGGGAATTTTGTATTGTGATGTTGTGGTTGTAGCTTCCATAGTTTGTTTTATGACATATTGACATGTATAAACATGAATTGAATTTTGATTTGCATCTTTTTTAATCTCACCTTATAATTTTTGCACGATGACGGTTATTGTAATTAAATGATTTTTATATGGCAGATGACTTCGGCAATAGCAATTGAAGATGTCCGGAGGGAGGTGAAAATGTTGAAGGCCTTATCTGGACATAAGAATTTGGTCAAGTTTTATGATGCATTTGAGGATGTCAATAACGTCTACATAGTGATGGAGTAAGTATAGAAACAATTATTTCTGGAAATTGCTTTAGGTCCTGGTAGGATTTTATTTATGTTTTTCTTTACTGGTTGAAGTAATTGGGTATAAAGGAATTCATCAAAAGTTCATGTTTCCAAGAATATTCACAATATGGGCATATTTTGTAGCTGGGTAGTATAGGCACATACAATCAATTGTTAAATTAGACATTTATTCTGAAGTATTAAGATATTCTTTCCTTGTCAGGTTGTGTGAGGGTGGAGAATTACTTGACAGAATTCTAGACAGGTAAAATCAAAAGGCTATTTTTCATTTGTGCTGTCTGTAACTTTTTTGTCCCTCCATACTTCCCTTTAAGAAGTTTGATTTTGAATAACATGATTATAATTGGATTCTTTGGATGTTAATTATTTGTTATAGAGGTGGAAGATACACAGAGGATGACGCTAAAGCTATTCTTGTACAAATTCTAAATGTAGTTGCCTTTTGTCATCTTCATGGAGTTGTTCACCGTGATTTAAAACCAGAGGTATGGCATTGTGAAGTTTGAACTACTTAGAATAATTTGGTCATGCCTTTTAATGAATAAGCATTTTTTTTGTTTATATAACTGCCTCTCTAATCTATAACTTGTCACACTAAATGCTTTGTCTGCTTTGCAGAATTTTCTTTTTGTCTCAAAAGAAGAGGATGCTGTGATGAAAGTTATTGATTTTGGTCTATCTGATTTTGTTAGGCCAGGTAATATGATTGAAACGACCTACCATAGTCAGTATCAAGTGCTATAATAAAGCATATCCAAGTTGCTAACTTTCTTGTACGTATGTTTCTTCTTAGTTTTAGTTTTGGTATATAGTGCACTGGCATGGTTGAATTTACACATTCAAACTGCCGGAGAATAATCAAGGAATCAAATATAATATGGTTTTGTGCAATATGGTCAACACTTTCAGGTTTTGTGGGATACTGACATAGTACAGTAGAGGAAAAGTGATATTTTACGTTATCAAAATTCATCTGTCATTAATTTGGTAATAGATATCTAAAACTAAAATTAAATTAAATTAAATTGTAGCAGTTGTAACTTGTAATTAAGAACTCAACATGCTCGAGATTTTTTAATAATATTTCCATCTGCTTGAAATATCTGATACATATCTTAATCTTAACATTGATATATCTTTAAATGCCTCGAGAGTAATACTTTTAAATGTCTTTTTAGGCATATTTTTAAATGGTTTTTGCTTCCTATAAACATTTTGTACGATATTTAGTTCTCTCTATGTCAGTTTTTTGTGGAAACAAAATCAAGATCATATCATCAGAGATACTAGATACTGGTAGTACTTGTGTTGACTTCTGTATGTGTATGTGGCTTTATGACTTCTAATTTCTATAATTTTATTCAGATGCTCAGGCTGGACTCCTATTCGTAACTTTTTAACTAAATGGAGTTCCACGTGCAATTATATCTCTTATTTTTTTATAATGGAAGCTCTATTATGATCATGGATTTTGTACGAAAGCAATTTCTTGTTACATGTTAGGATGATGAAATGATTGACTGTAGTTTAAGAAAGGCAGCTAGTAAATAATCCTCAAGGTTGAATAGATAATTGGATGTAGTTTTTCCAGATTTTCATATTCTTGTTCTATCTTTTTGGGAGCTCCTTCTTGGTTCTTGCCCTAAAAAGACATTAGCTATGATGTACCGTTTCATCTGGTGCATTGAGGATGTTAACTTAAGTATGGACAGAGCTCACAACTTAGTTGGAGTGAAAAGGGTGTGGTTACAAACAGAGTAATGATATATAGAGACCGTTTGTATCAGCTTTGTCATTAAAAATTAAGTTTATTTTTAGAAAAAAAAAATCACTTTTACAAATTTTTAATATGTTCGTTTAAGCTTTTGAAAAAAATTAGAATCTGAAAAACTCTAGATTTCTGATTACTTTTAGAAGCCAATTTGAGTAGCTTTTGGAAAAAAGTTAATTATATTATAACCTTTTAATAATTTTTTTTTTTATAATTATATAACTAAGTGAAAATTAACTTCTGTTTTACATAAAATCTCCAAAAATAAATCACCTCTTTACACTTTTTTTAAGCTTAAACAAACATGACAATATTCTCAAGTGCCTTGCTAATTTTCCACTCAAGCATTTCTTACAGTCCCATTTTCACTTCTCAGTTCATACTTTCCCTATGTTCACTCTTACCTAGCACATCTTTCACTTTCCATTTAAAATCAATTATTATCTCCCTTCTTTTTATATCCTTGCGGATTCTATTTCGTCTGGCAAAGAGACCAGGGGAATACTCATTGGAAAATTTTGCAAATATCTGTATTACTAATTAAGTAATCTTAATTTTCTACTTTGGTCAAAATGATTGGAACATATTAAGAATAGCTTTATTCTATGTTACCCTCAGTTAGAAATTTCCTTGTTTCAAGCTCAGCTATAAATATAAAAGTTTGCTTGTAAAATGCTTTTCACTAATTTACTGGTTTAGATCTCAGGACTTGCATTAATTCTTGGTTTAGGATTGCCTCCATTGTTCAAAATAAATATTTATCATTTATTCTGCCCTATGATCATTGCCGTTCTCTTATTGACGTTTGCACTGCTAGCACTGACTTCTGATAAACTTGCAGAGCAGCGCCTCAATGATATTGTCGGCAGTGCCTACTACGTTGCACCTGAAGTGCTCCATAGATCTTACAGTGTCGAAGCAGACTTATGGAGTATTGGAGTTATATCATACATATTGTTATGCGGAAGTAGACCATTTTGGGCACGGACTGAATCAGGGATCTTCCGGTCTGTGTTAAGAGCAAATCCTAACTTTGATGATTCACCTTGGCCATCAATTTCACCAGAAGCTAAAGACTTTGTGAAGAGACTTTTGAACAAGGACCACAGGAAAAGGATGACTGCTGCTCAAGCTCTAGGTATGTTTCATTTGAATGTTTTGCTTAGACCTTGTTTAACTCAACAATTGATAGCTTGTAACTGAAATTCTCTCTCTCTCTCTCACACTCCTTAGTCATATTCTATATTCTTGCTAATGAATTTCCCTCCATATTTGCAGCTCACCCGTGGCTGAGAAATGAAAAAAATGCTATTCCTTTAGATATTTTGATTTACAAGTTAGTCAAGTCATATGTGCGGGCCTCACCTTTGAAACGTGCGGCATTGAAGGTAGTCACCTGTTATGCTTCCATTAAAACCAGTGCATCTTATATCCCCCCTCCTTTCCCCGTGGTGGGGGCTGGGGAAAATAGAAGAAGAGTAATTTTTCTGTTTTCCTTTCTTTTTCATTAATGCAGGCTCTCTCAAAAGCATTGACAGAAGATGAACTTATCTACCTTAGAGCACAGTTTAGCCTCTTGGAACCTAAGGATGGTTGCGTTTCACTTGAGAATTTTAGAGTTGTAAGTGCATGATTTTTGCAATTATATTCCCTCTATGACATTAAGATGGGTTTAGAACTAAACATACAATATTATTATCTGTTAACCCTATTAAGTGTAAATATGTTATGCTCATCTGCTAGCTTAATTAAATTAATCTGCCTCAGGTTATTTGTTTTGTAGTTGAAACTTTATAGTTGATTCTATTTGCTCTTGTTTCCACAATCTCTAAACTTAAATTAAAATAAATTCAGGCTCTTATGAAAAATGCAACTGATGCCATGAAGGAATCGAGGGTCCCTGACATTTTAAATTTGGTAAGTCATCTTTGATTTGTGGTTTAGAATTTAGATGTATTTATTTTTTTCCAGCTGTGTCCATTCTGATATTTTAGTAATCCATTTGCTCCGAACCCATCATGTACCGTGTCTTGATTGGTAATCATATAATAATCTGAAAACAAGTTGCATTATACTACTTAAATGACACTAAGTGTGAGGTGAATTAAATGCTGTAAACTTCAAGTCCTGTTCATTTCCTTGACAGCGGCATTTAATGAAAATAAGTGGCAGGAAGGAACTATAATTTGTAGTGAAAATATTCAGATGGTGCATGTGGTTGATTATTTTGACAAGTGCAAAAGCTTACTAACACTGTTGATCAGTGCCACCATAATCATATTTGGATTGTATTGTTAAGATGTCAACTTGAACTGTTATGATTTTTTGTTATTTTCCTTATGGAAATGTATTGTTTTCTTTGGATGCGTATATAATACTGAAAATCTGAAATACATATTGATTTCTTGAAATAAGATGGAGCCACTCTCCTATAAAAAAATGGACTTCGAAGAGTTTTGTGCCGCTGCAATCAGTATATACCAGCTGGAAGTTCATCCAGAATGGGATAGAATTGCTACCACAGCCTTTGAATATTTTGAGGAGGCTGGAAACCGTGTCATTTCAGTTGAAGAGTTAGCACAGGTTTGCACATTCTTTTCAATAGCACACCTACTACTGTTAATAGTCATGAAATAACCCACTAACTTTTGATTTTTTTGTTCAGGAGATGAGTTTGGGCCCTTCAGCTTATGCTTTAATGGGTGACTGGATCAGAAAATCTGATGGAAAATTAAGCTTGGTGGGATATACTAAGTTTTTGCATGGTTTCACAGTTCGTAGTTCAAATACAAGACACCGACAGCTAGCATGAGTAAAGGGGGATTTTATTATTATAATATATTTGTTGAAATTAGTTCGTGTCTTTTTTTTTTATTATTTTTAAATTTGATTTGAAAGGAAAATGGTACAGAAGGGTCTAAGCAATTTTTTTGGGGGGGTTTTGGGGATTGGATCATGGAAAAGACAGAGCTAACATATTGTTTTATTCCTCATGTGATTTACGGTGCAAAGTAAAATTCTCCCATTTTACTTGTGAGCACAGATGCCACTTGCTTTCTTGTAAGATTTCGTGTGAAGATTAAAGACGCTCCTGTTTTGGTCAACTTGCTTGATCATATGGAAACAGTGTCGCACTTTGTTTTTCTCCATAAAAAGGAAGATTGAGGTAGAGAAATGCGACGGTTACCATTACATGGGTCAAGTTCTTCCATGGCCTAATGAATTCTTATTCTGTGTATTCGGTCTAAATCATTGTTCAAAACGATGCACGTTTTTTTAATTTTTAGCACTGGTCAAAATACAAGAGACGTGCTTGTGCTCATAAATGGTTACCTGATAGCTTAAAGCTTATTGTTACATTGTATTTATCCAAAATAGTAATGTTGAATCACATTGCATTTCAATGTTTTATAGTATGTTTTTTTCCATTTGAAATACGGACACTCGCATAAAACAAAGAGAATAAAGAATGAAAGATGCAAGTTTGGAACTTTGGAGCTCCGTGAAGATAGAGAATTGTCCATTAAAATAATCGGAAATTAAAACACCTACCCTACTAAAAACTTTGTCATATTGTGAGTGTCTGAATTCTGATGGTTAAGTGCTTGTTTAGTTTGGTGTTGAAATGACTTGAACTTAAAATTTAGCCCCAATGTAATTATTTCTAGTCTTAAAAGTTTAACACGTTTTAATGTTAAATCAAATATGCTTTAAATGCTTGTTTGTTTATAATTAATGGTTGAAAATACGAGTGATGTACATTTTATGAAACATATTGGATAAAAGTTATTTAAAATTAAATTTTGTGAAATTAATTTTGCACTATGCGTGACCAGTAACCAAACGAACACATACATATGTTACGTCATCAGGAATAAGGAAAATTTAAAATGAAATAGTCTGCAGAACATGGAGGATTAGGTGGCCAAGGTTGGATTGACCGCCGGAACAAGAAAAAATTGTTTTGTAGTGAAGGCACAAACTCAAATTGGGATGGGCCAGGCCAACATAGATGGTTGAATATATATATGTTCACGAGAGCAGACAGACGGAACTAATTTGGGTAGGTTTGTATAGTGCCAATCATAAATGGTGGAGTGCCCTCATGTCCTCTTAAGTTTTTATTAATTTAAACACGTTTTCAACCAAAGTAAAACAGAGAAAAGGGTTTTTAATTTAGACATGTAGTGCATTTATTTTGAGAAAAAAAAGAAAAATTAAGTGGAAAGAAAATAAAAGGAAGTATTTTATTTGTTTAGTGTTGATAGAAGATATGAAGAGAGAAATATGGTGGGATTCAGAAAATAATTTCCTTCTCCGTCAATGAGGAAAAATAATGCAAGAGGGAGGAGGAGGGGGAGATGTGAAAATCTTGAGGCTAAATTAATATTGAGGAGATATTCATCAATGGGTTAAAAGTGAACCACTTAAGGAGATCAAACACCACACTTTCACCCAACCCCTTATGGTAAAATGATAAATCTATAATTTGGTACAAACTATCAAGCCTCTAAACACTAGCTTACTCCTATAATTTCATACAAACAATCCAGACCTCTCATTACTATCACTAATCCATGATACATGTAGCTACTCTCTTCCATAAATACGCAACTACTATTAATTAGCAAGATGAAGAAATGCTCATTTTGGATTCTCTTCCTCTTAAGATAAATCATATAAACTTGGTTGATGCTCTAGGGATTTCTTTTCTAAGAATGTAGTTTTTTTACTTAGAGTTATATTATCCATACAACATATTTATACAACAACTCATACAACATACATTTTCTCTCTACATCTCTCCATCACATCACTAATCACATCATCTATCAAATCTCACACTTCTCTCCTTTCTCTCTATCTCTCACCTTGTTGTACATACAACATGTTGTATAAAAACAATTTCTCTTTTACTTAATTACATTTTTGTCCCTTTAATTTGAATAAAGTTAAATTATGGTCCATCAATTTGTTTTAAGCAAATCAAAACCATGTATTTTTAAAATTAAGCAAATACAGTCTCTCATCAATTTTTTTTTACTTAAAATGTTCAAATTCTCACTTTCTACTCAATATCTTTACAACTTGAATTCATCAAATCGTTTTAAACCTTTTTAAACTTAAAACTCAAGAGTCAAAATCCCAAATTTATGCCATCTTTGAACCTAACCACACATAACGTGAAATCCTTTAAATTTTATCAAAATTATGACATTTAAACTTTTAAAATAATTTTATATTTTAAACTTATCATAATTT
This sequence comes from Sesbania bispinosa, assembly GCA_026901365.1. Classification (NCBI taxonomy): domain Eukaryota; kingdom Viridiplantae; phylum Streptophyta; class Magnoliopsida; order Fabales; family Fabaceae; genus Sesbania; species Sesbania bispinosa. The sequence goes on from QLOH01000836.1 coordinate 10,201, forward strand.
ATAAATCTATATATTTGGATAAAAAAGAAAGAATTTTAGGGTTTTATATATGAAGGCAATTGATGAAGTGATCATTTATGCTTAATTTTAAATACATTTTTCACATTATGAATAATTTAAAAATATAAAAAAATGATTTAATATAAATGCATTTTTTTCACATTATTCCATTCAAGCAAGAGAAGATTTTTTTACACTTTTTCTTTTATTTCTCTCCAATCAAAATTTAATAATAGAAGAAATCGTTTTCATTTTTTTTCTGTTTACTTTTTTTCTACCTATTTTTTAGACTTTAATTTCCTCTCTCAACTGAACAAACCTTCAATGAGTGTAAGAAGTTTGTTTGCAAGTGCAAACGAGCCAAAGGGGAGAAAATTTCTCAGGAAACGTCATGCTGTCTTAGGTTACGGCTCTTACCAAACAAAGAAATATTATAAGAAAAAAGGGCCAACAAATGTGATGATTTTTTAAAGCAATTGGTGACTGCCCACAACCATAAATGAATAAAACTGAGTATTTTGTGACTTTACCTTTTTTATTAACATAATCAGAAAATTGATTCAAAGTCAAGATTGCCCTTATTCGGAGGAAAATGTGATTTCGTGTGACTGTTTAACAATAGAATGTGCAAAACTTTGCTTCTTGAAACCATAATCCGAATCACATTGGCGACCCTTAATTTATTAAAAGATCCATTTATAAATTGCTAAAAAATTTCCCTCAACGGATCCTTAATGCTGTTTAATCAAAATCCCTTGCTTAATTTGCTTCAATTGTCTGGGAACATAGAGCACAAATGTGGTGAGCACGCAAAGTATTTTGAACCACAACTCTTCCACCAAACTCGCTATATATGAAATTCCTAACCACGACCATATATTATAAAACCCCACCATTAAGAAAACCAAAAGCAAGCTACTATACTTGATTACAAGACAGAAAAAGAAACGACATATAATAGCAAATTAGTAAAAAGCAAGACCAAGTGTATGGGACAACCTTTTATCCTTGTCCTCTTTTAGCCACAATAATAATTATATGGAGATAACTAGATATATTAGATTTTCTTTTAATTAATCTTTCTTTCGGCTAATCCAAACAAAAAAGCAAAAACGAATTAAAGGAAAAAAAAAAACAGAATAGGTCCACGCTTATCTTTATTCCAAATTCCAACCGTGTCTTTCACGCTTTCAACTTCCAACAAACTCACAGCTATATGCTTTTTATTTTCTTTATCTACTTAGTGCGCGCGTTCACATCAGAATCAAACATAAGATTGAAAATTGACATGAGAAAATAACATATCTAAAAAAAAAACCAAGATTCAATTCTGATTTAATTTTCCACTGATCAAACAATTATATCATACCCAAAAACAATACAAATTAAGACCCAATTTTTTTCGCCATTATCATATCAACACCACATTCTGGTGGTTGAGAAAAATTGATGAAAAAAAAATTAAATCATGTACATAATAATAATAATTTGGTTATCAAACTTTGAAGCACCAAGCATGGTGATGGTGGTGGTGAGATTTTTCCCTGTCAATCATGCCTTGAACGGTGCGAAACTCTTCCACGTGGCAGGGAATGGTGATGGGTCCTTTTTGATCAAACCCAAATTCTTCTTCAGCTTCTTTCAATAACTGCATAAAGAGTGGGTGGTTGAAGTAAATAACAGGGATCACAAACCTCTGTTGTTCCTCCCCTTGACCCACCAAAATTGCTAAACACCCTTTTGGGATGTCCTTCAGATCCTTCTTCTCATGGTGGTGATGATGAAAATGAAGGTGAGGGATGTGTAGATGAAAATGAAAGCTCATGTGGTGCTTTTGATTTTGATGATGATCGCCAACAATCCCCATAAAAAAGAGTACCCAATAGAGCTAATAGAAAAATTAATTAAGAAGCACGAAGTTAGAAGAATTGTTATAAGAAAACGAGTGAGAAAGGCCAGGGATCAGAGGCTGATATGGCAAGGATGAAAAGGGTTAAGGCAGAGTCGGTGAGAGATCTTGGGATATTGCTCATGATAATTGCAAATTAACCAGGCATAACAAATTGAAATTAAGAATGAAGAGGATTTGAGAAGGGTGAGACTGGGTTGTATATATAGGGAGTGATGGTATAAATGTGAACGTGAACAAGTGTATAGTTGTATATAATATGGTGGGTCATGATGCTTCTAGGGCTTGCTTTCTGTGTACACAAAGATTGGGTCTAGCTAGAGAGAGAGACCCCAAAACTTAGGAGAGTTATAAATGTATTTTTTTTTATGATTGGAATAGTGATCTGGCTTAATTGTATTGGATGGTCCATGTGGGGTAAGGAGGGATATATTCTGTGTGATTTGAATAAAGTAAAAGGTAATTGTTTTTGAAATTTGATTCACACAGCTGGAATTTGAATTTTGGTATGGGAAGGGAAGGCAGCATGAATTTGCAGGATAAACACATGACATGTGTGTGAAGTGAATGAAATGGTTAGGGTAGAATTAACTTGATTGTAGAAATAATAAAATAATACTTATTAAAATTATTTTAATATTATGTTTATAGCTTTAAACTATTTATGACTGTGATTTTTGTGTCGGTATGCTCCGGGATTGTTCTAATGAATTAATTGACTTGAATTTTACGGAGAAGACAGCCCAAAAATAATAGTATTATGGATTACGGCATGCGCGCTCCATTCCACACGTCACGCTCGTTAGCGACGCGGGCTCTTCTTGCTCGCATTAAGGAACCATTCTTAAGTGATTTTTTTATGGATATATATATATATAAAGGAAAATCATTCTTTCACAATTAATTTTTTTAATGTAAGAATGTAAGGAAAAGAGATAGAAAAAAATGAAATGAAGAGAAAAAAGTGAATTATGTGATAATTGATATATAATTGATGTAATGGGAAATAAAGAAAAAGATAAAAAAAATTATATAGAAATTGTTCTCTAATTCCTTTTCTAAAATAATATCTAAATTAAAAATATATCATTATCTTCTACATTAAAAATATATTTAAAAATTTATTATTTAGAGAATTTTGGATTTTTCTTTATCCTTTAATTTTTCATTTAAAATTTAAAATATATATATTGATTAAGAAATATATTTCATGTCATGGCCGCCTAGCACCCATAGTTGTCTTGTCTAGCATTCTACACTATAGCACCGCTTCACACTCTTCACAACTATTGTGCTTGCAAGCTCCAATGCCAGCCTCTGCCATACATACTCTCCACCAAATTTAGTACATGTAATCCCCAAAAGGGATAACATGCGTGGTCAAGTGAACTACAAATAATTTTTCTTTTAAAAAAAATATATACTCTCAAAATAATTTAATAATTATACATTGTCACTGTAAAACAATTTCACGGTCATCTAATGATTTGTTACCATGTTATTTAATGAGTTTAATAGAAAATGAGATGTTATATATTTATTAAATGATGTGATAACATATTATTAGATAACTAACACGTGTTACGGCTTCTAATTTAGCAATATAACTAGCACTTTTTTTTGTGTATTTTGTAATGGATTGGAGTACTACTTATACTCCTTATTAATAAATTTCATTTTACCTAAAATTTTTCATTGAATAACAATTTAAAATTTTTTGCAGACGGTGTGTATATTAATTAAATTCTCAAAATATTAACCATGAAAACTAATAAATACTTTTTCCCCATGAAATATTAATTAATTATTTAATGGAAGTAGAAGATACTCTTGTAAAGCATGATCGAAGTCTGAAATATTATTAAGTGCTAGCGCACCTTCCACAGGCTGCAAATCTGATTATACATCTTTAATTTTTTATTTATTTTGTTATTATACTGTTTAATAGTTTGCAAATATGTATCATGTAAAATTTTAATATGGGAGATGTCACTACAAGAAATTTGACTTTTAGCAACGGTCAAAAGTCATTACTAAAAGTAAAAACCGTCACTACAGTCTATGTAGCGACGACCTGACGGATGTCGTTAAAAGGCTCGTCGTTAATGCAGTAGCGATGAGCAAAATAGGCCATCGCTACGTAGAGACGGCCATAGCCGTCACTTTGGCCGTCACTAAAGATAATTTTTTTAATTTAAATTTATTATTTTTTATTTTAATATTTATTAATTTTAAAATTATAAAGAAAAATACAAAATACTATATAAACACACCGTTAGAGGAAAAAATATATATTTAAAATATATATATATACAAAGATTATTCAAACATAATACAATAAAAGTATAAAAAAAACATAATAAAAAAAATCAATGGTGGTGGCGACGACGTTGGTGTTGTGTCGGGGGACGATCCTCATCCTCATCCAACGACTGCTCATCCAGGGCGTCATCGTAGTGAGGGAGTAGCTGAGCCTGAGCCTGAGCCTGAGCGGCTTAAGCCTCCAGCAACCGATGCATTTGTTGTCGAAGTCGTGCGAAGTCCTCCTCCAATTGTGCAGCTTTCGCTTCAGCCCGACTAGCCTGCTCCCTTGCTTCATTGACTACGTGGCGCAACACTTCCTCAGCTGAATGTCGTGACCCGGACCCGTCACTCCCGTCGGTATAAGCCTGAGACTCCTGAGTGAGGCTTGTCGCACCTAGACGAAGGTTGGTTAACAAGTCCCCAGTGCCATAACAACGACCTCAAGTCTTGCCACCCGCAACATCCTTCCAAATCTGTAGCTTGGTGGAGCCATCAAAGCTGGAGCTGTCCCCCATCTGTGACTCCACCTCCCTCAGGCGGTCCTGGTAATTTGTCTGTTGAGTACAAATAAACGTATAATTAGTTAGTTATATATTCAATTGCAAATATTTGAAGTTATATAAAAAAACACTGATAAGCACAAACTTGGACTTATATAGGTGGACCGCGCTCGGTCACGACATAAGCGTTTAGGGTTTTTATTTACCGTAAACTCGGCCTACCACTTGTCTCGTACATCCTGCAGGGTGACCTCGATCCCACAGGTAGCGAGGACCCCAGAATTGTGAACGAAATGCATGACCAATGACTGTGATGGGTAGGTTGTTAGGCACCCAACTGCAAAATAAACAAGTTCAATATTAACTGTTAAAGCAATTAAAGATTTAATATTATCAATTCAAAAGAAGTAAAAAAAATAAACAAACTCACCCCTTGCCAAATGGTCGGATAATAACCCTACCATGAGGGTCTACCTCATGAGGCTGGTTGGAGCTGGCACCCTGGAACCGAACTGGCTTTGCATCAAACTCAGGGTCAGCAGCGTCCTCATCCATCTCAGCTTGAGCGTGCTTAAGGTCCACCTCGGGCACAGGCATATGTGGAAGCTCCTCCTCCACCACTGTAGGGTTGCCATGATATCCCGGTGTGGCATGAACCTCATTCCGTCGAATGGCGACGGGTCAGTTACAGCAGGTATAACAGTAGTTTCAGGGGAGGAAGAAGAAGACTGGAAGGAGGAGGAGGAATGTGGAGGAAGAAGGAAGAAGAGGGGAGGGGAAAAAGTTTTAGCGCGTTACAAATTTTAACGTAGCGACCTGACCGTCGCTAAGGCCGTCGCTACATTAAACACGTCAAAATTTAAATTTTCATTAAAACGTAACGATGGTTATGTCGTCGCTACGCTTGATTTTAATATTTTAAAAAAATAATAATTAATTTTTAAGTGTAGCGACGGCTAGGCGGCCAGACCGTCATTAAGTATTAATTGCACTGGGCTGCGCATTTAATGTTGTAGCGACGACGTATGGACGACTTGGCCGTCGCTATGTTACCGCGTCTAAATCAATGCATTCTTGTAGTGTGTTTCATGAATATAATACGCACAAATACAAGTAATTAAAATTAAGTTAAAAAATAATATTAAAATATTTTCATCAAGCCTTTTCATTATTTTTTTAATTTTAATGTATCGATCCTAAGTTTTTACTTATTTATTGCATCTCCTAAACATAAGATCACGAGTCTTAAAAATTGATAAGAGAGAATATTAAACTGATCCTGTTTTTGTAATATCAACAGTCGAAATGTAGTTTTAGAGAGAGAATCAAATTTTAAATCAAAGAAACTATTAAAAGAGTTTTTGTTTTAATTGTGATAATACACGTGTTAGTTTGACTTATAAATTTAATGTTATTCCTGTTAGTTAATTGTGATCATATGATTAAGTTAGTTTGACTTATAAAATTATGATATTCCTTGTTAGTGAATTGTGGTCATATGATTTCTTAATTTGTTTTTGGACTTTAGTCCTGTTAATTTGTTAAAAAAAGAAAGTCTTGGTCAAAAATCTTTTTCTTATAAGATAAAAGTTTAGAATTAGGAAAACAATCATACTTTTTAAAATTGTTTTTAAAAATTTTCTATCAAACGCGTTTTTTATTTTCTATTTTTAAAAATAAAAAACATTTTTTAAAAAATAAACAAACAGCAAGCTCTATTTTCTTTAATAGGCAAAAATATAAAATATTAATAAGAGGGAGTACAAGGGATACTCCAACCCGTTACAAAAGACTCGTTACACCCAAAATTACAAAATCACAAAAACTCCAATACAATAACTGACGACCAAATAAACCAAAGAAAAACACACTCCAAGTAAACCTCGTAATATTCACCGCTGCTACACCAAGATTCAGATTATCGGCCACAATACAGCTCAATTGTAGTAAATGGAAGCTAAAAAAAATTGAGACGGGCTGCAGGAGACATATCCCAAGCTGAAAAAGGATAAGCAAAAGAGGTCTCCTTAATTTTGATCCAATTCCAAGATCGAATTTTAACCAGGTCCAGCACATCTCCAGGCAGCAAGTGTTTATCAGAAAAGATTAAATCATTCCTAGCTAACCAAATAGACCAAATAGTAATTGTCCATATAGTAGCCCATCAAAACCGATTACTACTTGAACAATTTAGTAGGCCCACAAATTGACTGAAATTCTCAAAACCACAATGATGAAAAGCAGTAGACATCCCACACCAATCCATACACAACATCCAGATTGAATATGCAAAGTTACACTCAAACAACAAATGTGATGTTGTTTCCGTATCCTATGAACAAAATTCTTCATTAGGCATCAAGATCCTCCTCTTTACTAAATTAGATTTTTAGGGTATTCTATTAAGCAAAACTTTCCACACAAATCCAGACACCTTAGAAGGCACTAAATTTGACCAAATAAATTTATAAAGTGGAAAAGTCGCAAAAATTCTGTCATTCACAACAACTTTGTAAGCTGCATTAACTTAAAAAGCCTCCTCTCCCATCGCCCTCCACACCCATCTATCTTCACAACCAACCCTCAAATTTACAGATTGTAGAGCAAATAACAACTGCTCTAATTGCTCCAACTCCCACTGGAAAAGCCTCCTCCTCCCGCTCCAATTCCATGTAAATTCCCCATCCCTCCTACACACCATCTCAAGCACTGTTGCATTTTTATTACTTGCAACATCATATAACCGTCTAAATCTATCACACAGAGCACTTGACCCACACCATATGTCCAACCAAAAAGAAGTATGAAAACCATCCCCTACTATCCTAACACATCTACTAGCAAACTAATCATTTGGGGTATCGCCCACTTGATCAATAGACCACAAATCCACCCACCACCTTGACCCCTTAACTGTGTTTAGTGTTTTACTTACCCTGACCTCACCATATATTGAGCTTAACACCCTATGCCACAAAGTACCTGTATCCACTTCCACTTCCACTTCCACTTCCCTAGCAAAGCAAGATTAAAAGCTCTTAAGTCCCGAATACCCAAACCCCCATGCTTCTTTTCTCTACAAACAATATCCCAAGCCACCCATGCAATCTTATGGTGATCCTCATCCCCTCCCCACAAAAAATTCTAAAAAGAGACTCAAGTTTAGAAATGATACCTTTTGGAGCCTTGAAAAAAGAGAGATGGTAGATCGGGATGGAATGTAGGACAGACTTCAAAAGGACACAACGACCACCAAAAGACAATGTTTTAGATTTTCAAGCAGACAATCTCTTCTTCACCTTGCAGACTACTGGTTCCCAAGTCTTCTTGCTTCTTGGGTTTTCACCAATGGGAAGCCCCAAGTAATAGAATGGCAAAGAGCCAACCTTACAGTTCAGAAATTGGGCCATCAAATCTAGACAATCTGCATTAACATTCACCCCAAAGAGCCCGCTCTTGTGAAAATTGACTTTCAGTCTTGCCACCAATTCAAAGTTCTGTAAAATAGCCTTTATCGCCCATGTATTAGCAACAGAAGCTTCACCCATGATAATGGTATCATCGGCGTACTGTAGATGTGACACGACCACTGACTCACGACCAGCCACATAACCATGAAAGGCTCGAGTATCAACTGCCTTACAAATCAAAGCATTAAGCCCTTCAGCAGCTATAAGAAAAAGAAAAGGTGTTAAGGGATCACCTTGCCTTAAGCCTCTACCAATACCAAACTCTCCAGAAGGACTACCATTCAAAGGTATCGAAATTCTTGCTGTTTCCAGACATTCTGCCATCAAATTCCTCCACTTCAATGGGAACCCCATTCTCTGCAACATATACTGCAAAAATTCCCAGCTAATAGAATCGTATGCCTTTTCAAAGTCCACCTTAAACAGTAGACAACTCCTTTTCTTCCTCTTCATTTCCTCAACAGCCTCATTAGCTATCACAATACCATCAAAGATTAGTCTTCCTTTTACAAACGCAGACTGGTGCTCTGAGATGATACTACCAACTACCTTCCGTAACCGATTGGACAACACCTTCGCCACTACTTTATACATGCATCCAATCAGAGATATAGGTCTATACTCTTCCACTCTTTGAGGACTATCCGTTTTTGGCACCAAGACAATTAAGGAACTATTAGATCCTTTGACAAACTTTCCATTGTTGTGAAATTCATTCATAAAAGCCAAAAAGTCAGGCTTCAAGATGTCCCAGAAATCTTCAATGAAGTTTAAATTAAAACCATCCGGCCCCGGACTTTTTGAACCCTCACAATCCCACACCGTCAACTTGACTTCCTCCTCGGTAAAAGGCAAAATAAGTGACTCAGCCTCCATTTTTGACAAAATATTTAACTGTACTCCATCAAGACCTGGTCTACCCCTCATCCTTTCCTGATAATGATTTTCAAAGAAACCCTCATAGCCTCTTTAACCTTCACTGGTTCTGAATATCTTTCATTATTTATTATTATTGATCCGATCCCATTGCGAATCATTCTCTTATTAATGCATCCATGGAAGTATTTTGTGTTGGCGTCACCCTCACCCATCCATTTAACTCTAGACTTTTGAAATAACAAACTATCCTTCAGAGACATGTAGTGACTGATTTGAGCCGTGCATTGCATCCTCTCCTGAATTTCCTCCACCCCCAGAGGAGACTCTTCAGCCTTGATATCCAGATGATTGGCACAATTCCTTAACTCTGTGATTTTGTTGTCTAATTCCCCAAAAGAATTTTATTCCAATCCCTCAATCTTATTTTTAACTCCAACTAATGAATATTTTGTTAGATAAATTCCCTGATGTTCAAAATTTATATTTTGCTCTAGCTAATTAATAGACAAATGATAATAAAATAAGAATTGTGATTTTTATACATCGAATTTTAAACATTTATTTCCTTTATAACTCATTCTCCACTTTTTTTTCTAAAATATGTATTTCCTTTTTATCATGCTTATTTACTCTCTTCTTCTTTTTTGTTTGTATATCTCTCTTTTTTTAATCTTTACACTTTATTTTAGGGTGTATATATAAGTATAACTTTTTTCATGAAAATTTGAAAAAAAATTTAAAGTAGTTAAGAGAAGTATATACTTCTTCCATTTAAACTCATAAACCTTATATAATTTTTTTTTCTTTCCTAATTTTAATCTTTTAAAAAAATTAAAAAAAGTGTCTAACAATATTAGCGTTTGATATAATTGAAAGAAATATGGTGTAGATAAATAAGCATAATAAAGTGGAGAGAAATATGTGAAAAATAAAGAAAAAATTCGAGTTATTTGATATGAGAGGAATAAGAGTGAAATAGAGTGGAAATAAAGTGTTATTTTTCTCTCATATTATTTGGTAGGAAAGAAATAAAAAATAGGGTGAAATAGAGTGTATTATGTGTTTCTTCCCACCAGAGAGCTTCTGTATTCTCGTCACCTCAGTGCAGTAGCAACTTGCCCGCTTTTGCTCTCTCTCGGGTGAGGATGTTCTGCACTGTCTTCGAGACTGTGTTGGGGCTAGAAATACCTAGCATAAACTGGGTTTGGATTTTAATTCAAAATTTTCTCAAGTGGAGTGTGGCTATGATTGGATTCGTTGGTGTGTTGACAACTTGGGGTCTTTATTTGTACCTGAAGTTTGGTTCATTTGGAGGGCTCGAAACGATTTTATTTTTGTTGGCAAGGATTTCAATCCCTATGATGTTTACATGCAGACTGTTGCTCTTTCTAGAAATATTGAGCATTGTTTTTCTAATCATGTTATTCCCATTCGTCCTCCTCGTATGGTAAGATGGATCCCCCCAACTGAAGGCTTCATAGCGCTTAATGTGGATGGAAGTTCCTTGGGGAATCTTGGGCCTGCTGGATATGGTGGTCCTCTTTAGGATTCTGATGGAAATTGGATAATTGGTTTTCTTGGCCATATTGACAATTCCGAACTTCTCTAGGTGGAACTGTTAGATATTCTTCATGGTCTTTGCCTGGCTTGGGATCAGGGCTTTCGTTTTGTTTCCTGCTGGACAGATTCAAACCTTGCTTTTTCTCTAGTTAAAACAAATTCCTCGATTTCATAAGTATGCTTCAATCCTGGGGAATATTGCTTCTCTTGTTCAACGCGATTGGGTTGTGAGCTTTGATCACATCCTCCGTGAAGGGAATTCTTGTACAGATTGGTTAGCTAAATTGGGAGCCCACTCCTCTTCTTCTTTAGAGGTATTCTTCAACCCTCCCAAGAACTAGCCTAGCTTGTTGCTTGATGTTGATTCTAAGGGTGTCTGTTTTATGAGACATTAGTTTTCTTTTCTTTTCTTTTTGTTCTTTTTGTTTCTGTTATTTCCCTTTGTAACAGAAAAATGTGTTTGATTCAGTTTTATTTTTTAGTTTTTGAAAACTATTTTAAAAAAATATTTTTTATAAATGAAATGATTTATTTAGAAAATTTCCAATATAAAAACATTTCTTGGCCCGCCCCTGGTTAGTCCATATCTCGCATATTTGGTGCGAGGCTAACATTGTAGCTGATTGCCTTGCTGGGTTGGCTCATTCAAACTCTTTTGGTGTTCATGTTTTTAGTTCTCCTCCTATGTCTGCTAGTATTTGTCTTAATAATGACCTCATTGGGAGTTCTGTTCCTAGAGCGATTCCTGTGTAGTGTTTTTTCCTGGCGTTTGTGCCTCCATTTTTTTAAAAAAAAAACACCTAAAAGTAGTTTCATAATTTTAGGGGCCGTTCGGGATGGTTGCGAGTTTTCAATTTTTGGTTTTTTAAAAAATTTCAATCAAGTTTTTACAACTCAAAATCAAAAACTGAAAACTTATTTTTATGGTTTTCAAAACAAAATATTTTGAAAACCACAAAAAGTGGTTTTCAATTTTTGGTTTTGAGTTGTAAAAATTTGATTGAAATTTTTTAAAAACCAAAAACTGAAAACTCGCAACCACCTCGAACGACCCCTTAGTTTTCAAAAACTAAAAAACATGTCACATTTTTCAAAATTGTCCGTCAAACAGATTTTTCAGTTTTTAAACATAGAAATTAGTTGGTTTAATTATGTTTTTGGTCCTCCAAAATATCGCAATTTTCCCATTTGTTCCCCCATTTTTTTTCCAAAATAGTCCCCCCAAAATGATTTTTTTTACAATTATTTTTTCCCAAATGGTCCCTAAAAAAATATCACGATTTCCAAATTAGTCCCCCAAAATATTGCGATTTTCTCAAATGGTCCCTCTGTTTTTGTGTCACGTCAGCACTTTATGGTTAAAAACAACAGAGGGACCATTTGGGAAAAAAAATCTTTTTTGGAGGACCATTTTGAAAATAAAAATAAAAATGGAGAATCAAATGAAAAAATCGCGATATTTTGGAGGATTAAAAACATAATTTAACAAAACAATTTTTAAAAACCGTAAACAAACTGACTCAAAGTATATTTCCATATTATTTCTCTTTTCTTGAGGATCTTTTTTTGTTTGGTGAGGCCACACCATTAAAAATTTCTCCTATCTAATTTTTTCCCTATCAAATATAGACAATTTTTTTTTCCCATCACACTATTTCTCCTCTCTCCTTTATATTTACACCTTATTTCTCCTATACCATAGAAGGTGATTCAGGAAATCGTGAAGCAGAAGAAAGTAGGTGGAGCCCGACCCCGAGTACCATTGTCCTTGAAATTCGGGGCATATTCTCTTGACGATGGGACCCCTGGCCCTAGTCCAGCTTCATCCAAATCCAAAGTCCAATTTAGGAGCGGAAGTGGTGCCTCATTCTGTTGCATAATTGTTGCGTCAATGAACATATTTTTTTTATTTGTTCTATTGGCCAACATATTAAATGGAATGGGCTCCATAGTTCCTTGACTGTTCTATTGTTTATGATGTTTGACCAAAAATTTACTCCATGCCAATTTTATCTTCCCTTCAAAAGTTTTTTTTTTCTAATCCTATTTCCAACATCTTTTTGGTTAAACATTTGATTGGTAGCCTTGGCCACTGGCTAACATTTAGTAAACCAATACTCTATCCAAACTTAATTATAAATAAAAAATTAATTCATACTAATTAAGAATGTTAATTAGCTCATTTTTATGGACTTTATGGCTGTCCAGAAATGAGCTCATTTTTTCTTCTAATTGTATCTCTGTTACTGAAATGGTGGATTTGATCAAAATCAGGTCATGAAATTGGATGAGAGCAAATCACAAAGGTTTCTCCTATGACTTCTATTCCTGGTCTGTTAATCCAATGAATTGTCTTTTGTAATTTCCGCTTTCATGTCATCGGAATTGCTCTGCTGTTTGTCTTGGTTTTGGATTGGTTCCTGTTCATGTCATTTTTTATTGGCAGAGCTGACTATTATAGATTGCAATATTTGCTGATTTTTGGATTTTGATTGTCAAGAAGACGCTAGTTGAGTTCCTTGGCCTGTCTCAGCAAACACGTTTTGTTGGAGGTGTTCATCATTCTCTTGGTCTACATATTGCTGAGTTGGAATCCTCTCTTGCATAGGCTGCTATTTGCTTTTGTTAAGATTGAGTTATGGTGGCTCCTGACACTTTTTATTTTTTAGTTTGCTTTTTGTAGCTTTTATGTAAATATGGTTTTTGGTGTGTATTTGGCATTAGGTGGTTTGTTTGTTCTTCACTTGGACCTTGTATTGGATTGGAGTACCCCTTGTACTCCGTATTAATTCAATTTTGCTTATAAAAAAAATAATGTTAATTAATTTCATTTAATTTTCTTAATACATGTTATTTAAAAATTCAATTCTATTTCCTAAATTACCCGTAATAGTAAACTTCAATTTCATTGAAATTTATTTTAAATGAAAATATTGTCTCTATTGATATATGATTCATTAAATAAAGTCACTGAAAAATAAAATTTGAATTAATAAAGTATATCTTGGAATGGTCTCGTTAAATAAGTGAAATTAGTTTATATTCAATTATATTTTAGATCACCATTTATGAATTTTTTTCTTATATTCGAGTTTGGAGGAGTGAAAGTCTAATGCATATGTATGGCTCAATAAACGATTGTTTCATAATTTGAGCCAACTCAATTTTTGAATAGAAATTCAGTAATTAAATTATAAAATTTCAAAATTAAAATTAAAATTAAGCAATATGTATAATATTTATGCCAAAAATAATCTTCTTCAATTTAAACATATTATCGTGATATGTATGATATTTAATTTGTTTCTTTTTTTGCATGTATAATGCAAACACTAAGATTTAAATCTAGTACCTCACGTAAACTACCTAAACCTTCATCACCAGGTTGACTTTAATAGGTTTAAAAAAGTATATATCAAAGCCTATTCTGGATGTGTTATTGGTCCCTCACCCGTAGATATCCGGTCTTACAAACTTCACACAACATATGTCAAGCCCTAGACGTATGTGTGTTGGAGAGTCCCATATTGATGAGATAAAAGGACAAGTAAAAAGATATAAAATAAGTGGAGTTGTCAATTCGGGCTATTCGACTTGACCTAACGCGAGTAGCGGACTTTTACAGGTTAAGCTAAAAAGTGGGAAGTTATTTGGACTTCTGAAATGAAAGCTCGGGCCCTACATTTTGTGGGCTTTTTACGTGTAGCTCGGGCTTTTTAACAGGTTTTGTGGACTTTTGTAAGTTTTTGCGAGTAACGACTTTATTGAGCTGGGCTAAAAAACCCGATAATCATTCGGGCTTTTAAAATAAATGTTTGAGGGGAATTGATTTTAACCCATCCCCTTTTTAATCCTACACACCTCAATAACACTTTTTTAATTTTTATATCTCAAAATACCTCAATCCCCTCTTCTTTCAATTTTTAATGAAACATTTCCCTTCCGCCTTCCTCCGAGCTCATTTCCTCGCTCATCACAAATTTTTTTATTGAGTAGGAGACTACTGACAACAAGATGTCGGTAATAGGACAACTACGTACCCATAATGTATTATCGGTAACATATTTTTCCATGTACCAACAATTTGTTTTCGGTATTTACTAGCAATTTGTTGCCGGTACTTAAAAAACACACATTATACCAGTGCCCTATAAAAGCAAATCATGTTTTACAATAGAAAAAAAAATCATGGCCAATGTTTCTTTCTACCAAGATTATATTTCAATGTTTCTCTATTTGTGTTTCGATTACTAATACATGTCTGTGTGTATTTTATTTTTGTTTGATAGTTTCGATTTCATAGTTGTTCATTTGAGAATAATTTTGATGAAGGAACATGATGTAATTTGGGATTAATAGAGATTTAAAAGGGTTCAAGGGTATTTTGTGATATAAAAAATTTAAAAAAAATGGGACTAGGATGTGTAGGATTAAAAATGGATGGGTTAAAATTACTTCTCATGTTTGGGCCCTACGATTTTGTGAGTAGCCTAAATGAGTCGATCCATTTTGTCAGCTCAAGATATAAGTTTTGGACAATTCTCACTTTAGAATTGAGTTGGCGTTGTCCAAAATATAAGAAATAAAAAGTTTCATTTTTTATTATTAACTTTTACAATAACTTAAGGAAAAATAGTATGCAACATTATATCGGGTTTAACCAATCCAAAACGTAACCGAACACCAAAGAGTTGTGGCTCAACTGGCAATACAGGCTGAGATTTTGGGAAGAGTTCTTGGGTTCGATCCCCACTAAACACATTTTTCGGGAGGGGTGAAGAGCTGTGACTAAACCCCGAATAGGATTGCCGTAATAGGGGATACATATGGTTTATAAAAAAAAAAAAAAAAGCGTAACCGAACTCGACTGAAAATATATCTTATCTAATTTATCTAATTAGAACTTGTTCTTAAATAACCCCAAGTTGAGATGAGTTACCTCATCAGGCCAAGTTACACCCCTGTTGCAAATAAAATGTCGATTTAAAATTTAATTTGTCAACTAAATCACATCATATGATTAACTTGACATTTTATATTTAAATTAGCAAGTATACTATGAATCGCGCTATTATTAAAATTTAAAAATAATATAAAAATATTTAAAAGATAAAAAATTTAAATTATAAAATATGTATAATTTTGAAAATAATATTTAAAATTATATAAAATAAAATAAATTATCTAAATATGATATTTTCAAATTATTATATTGACATATCTTTTGTATCATTTAAAATGAATAATTTGAATTTCATATGTAAGTAATAAGAAACAATGGGCCAATTTGTTTGTGCTTAAAAAAAGTAATTTTTAAATTGTTTAAAAAAATTGATTTTATTTTAGAGAGTCTTGTATAATTAGATTGTTAAAATGTTTTTTCTCTCTTCTATTGCAATTGCTTTTTTTAAGAAGCAACTAGTTGCTTCTTAAAAAAGCAGAAAGCTGATTATTTTCTGATTCTGCTTCTTGAAAAAAGTTTAGACAAACATCTTAAAAATTCTTATAAGTATTTTTTTAAAAAAAAGTGATTCTTTTAAGAAATAATTTTAATTAAACGGACTCAATATTTAGTTTGAATTAGAGATTTAATTTGAATATAGGTATTAGAGAATTATTAGTTTAGACTGGGGATTTAATTTATTTATAAATTCAACAAAAACAATCAATTAAGTCTTTTTTTTCTATTAGAGGTGGAGTCAGATACTTGGATTAATTGGTGCCATGTTTTCATATATAGATTGTTTTCCTTTGAATCTTTTTAAACTTTTCATCCTATAGTTTTTCTTAATATCCCTCTACCTCTAGCTATTACATATCATCTTCCATCTAGTCTGTTGGTTAATAATTCAGCAACGTATATTAGGCTATGTCCATTATACTTAGAGGCCTAAAAATAAAATAGTTCAATTTCGGTTTTTGTATAACTGTAATTCTATTATGACAGATTAATTGTTTTTTTGCTGGTGTGTGATTGATACTCTGTTTTTCTTTGATGAATAACAATCAGTTGTATTCTTCATTCTCTCGCTCGATCTCTCTTTACTCCCTCCCTCTAACAGCGGTATCAGGAGCTTCAAGATCAGGGAAGCACAACAATGGTGAATGGTAGTGGAGGCACGTTGTTGGGAAGCATGCCAATGTTAGATAGCAAAAACTTGAACAGTTAGGATCGATGGTGCGTGAAGATGAAGGCAATCTTTGGATTCCAAGATGTCTTGGATATCGTTCTGAGCGACTACAACGAGCTACGGAGACTCCCACCGACACACAACGAGTCACGTTTCGTAAAGCAAAGAAACGGGATTGCAAAGCCCTGTTCTACATTCATCAGTGCATTGACATAGCAACTTCGAGAAGATTTCATTAGCAAAAAACGGTGAAAGAAGCTTGGGACATTTTGGCGCAGAGTTATACCGGAGTAGAGAGGTTGAAGACGGTGCAACTTCAGACTTTACGCCGTCAATACGAGTTGTTACAGATGGGAACTCAAGAAACCATTCAAGAATATTTCTCACGATTGCTTTCCCTCACCAATTTGATGAAATCGTGTGGCGAAGAATTAAAAGAACGCGCGATGGTTGAGAAAGTTTTAAGGACTCTTAATACGAGATTTGATATGATTTCTGTTGCGATCAAAGAATCCAAGAATCTGGATTCATTGAAGTTGGAAGAATTGCATGGGTCATTGGAGGCTCATGAACAACGTTTGCATGAAAGAGATGGTGATAAACCCAGCTCAGAATAAGCTTTATTAGCTAAGAAATATAAGAAGAATGATGGTGATAGAGGGAAATTATTGGGATTCAAATTTCAAGTATTTCGAATTTCATAAGGTTGTGAGTCTTTCACAATTTCCGAGTTCACAAAAAGGAATAGAAGTTTGAAAAACACATTCGATTTTGACAAATAAGAAAATCGAAATCATAAGGCTTTTGGAAAATCGAAATCATCAGGATTCTGGAAAATCGAAGTCAAATGGGATTCTGAAAATCTAAAGAGAAGCACAACTTCAAAAATATTTAGAAGAAATCAAGGAGAAGATTTAGAGAAATTGAAGAGCAAGTTTTCGAAGTTACAGAAAGAAGAAAATCGAAAACAAGGTGCATGAAGACTTAGAAGATTTCTGAATCAGGAAGTGATTTGTTCGAGCAAACAGAAAAGATAAGAAAAGCAGTTAATGGAAGTTATGAAAGTTTGTTGATCAAGAACAAGTGTCAACATCCTAGAGGAGTATTTTGAAAAAGTGCAAGGAAGAAAGAGCAGTTTTCTGGTTAGTAGAAAACGTGGCATGCATGCAAGCTGCCAGCACATAGAGATTAGTGATGTGTCACATGTACATTAGTTAATCGTTAGAATGAAAAACTATAAATAGGTGAACTTTCTATGTAATAAGGGTTGGAAAATCATTTGTATAAACACTCTAAAACACCTATACGTCGATCCATTCAGTGACTATAAAGGTTACAACGAGTACTAGTATGTTGAATTCTTTCCACTTTCATTTTAATGCAATTGTTTTTACATTGTTCTTCATTTTTCTTTGTTCTTACTTTGATCCTCATTTATCATTTCCAGTACTTTTTTCTTGTTTATTTTTCTAGATTCTGCAATTTATGTTCAATGCAAATTTTTTCTTTCTTTCTTTTGAAGTCTGTTTTACTTCCTTGAAATCTTATCATTTCAAACTTCCAAAAGTTTCAATTGAGATTTTTGTTTGATGAAATTCGAAATCATTCACAAATTGTCTCAAATCTGAGTTTTACTTGATGGAATTCTGAATCAGTTTGTTTCAAACTTTTGAGAAATCAAATCTTTTACAAATTATGTAAATTAGAACGCTGTAAACCTACTTTTTAAAAGAGTCACGTAAGAGGATCTGATTCTAATCCCCAGATAGTTCTTAGAATCAAAGTGATTAAAAGTAATTTTTCGAGATTAACTTTTATCACCATAAACAGAAATTCAACAAGAGAGGTCGTGGAAGAGGTTTTTCGAGGAGGCAATAATGGAGGTCGTGGATTAGAAAACTCAAGAAGGGGAGGACAACATGAGAACACCTCATAATGGAGAGGTGGTAGAGGAAGTAATTCATAATGGAGAGGTGGAAGAAGAGGCAAAAATTCACAATGGAGAGGTAATAGATCTAGCTCAAGTTCTGTTCTTGATAAAAACTATGTGCAGTGCTACAATTGCAATAAATATGGTCATTATGCAGTTGATTGTTGGAGCCAAGGTAATTCAAGTAATAGAGATGAAGAAGCCAATGCAGCACAAGAGGGGGACTCTGAGGATGAAGTTTTATTAATGGTGACTACGACAGAACTAGAGAAAATATATGGAGAGTCTTGGTATTTGGATACAGGTTGTTCCAATCATATGTCTTTTCAGAAGAGCTGGTTTATTGAATTAAATGAAAAGATCAAAACTGAGGTGAAATTTGCAGATAACTCCACAGTGAAATGTGAAGGAAAAGGAAAAATTTTGATTAGAAGAAGAGATGGAAAAGCAGCAATAATTTCCGATGTACTTTATGTCCCTACCATGAAGCACAATCTATTGAGCATTGGTCAACCCTTGCAGAAAGGTTACCTACTTGATTGGAAATGGAAAGAGCAAGTGTTGAGAATTCTTAATAAAAAAGGAGCACCAATTCTGAGGGCTCCTCTTAGCAACAACAGAACCTTTAGAGTTGACATCTCAGTGTCAAACCACATGTGTTTCGCAGCTGCAGTTTCCGATGTTAACTAGTTATGGCACTTGAGATTTGGTCACCTAAATTTTGGAAGCCTAAGCCAACTAGCAGAAAAGGAGATGGTGATAGGATTGCCTCACATTTAGAAGATTGAAGTTACCTGTGAAAGTTGCATGCTTGGAAAACAAGCAAGAAACCCATTCAAAGTGCATCTGGAGACCAAGAGCAAGGATGTATTGGAAGTGATCTACATAGATGTTTGTGGACCATTTGAAGTGTCCTCACTTGGAGGCAACAAGTACTTCATTACGTTCATTGATGATTTTAGTAAAAGAATTTGGCTATATTTGCTTGGTAGGAAATCAGAAGACTTTAATTGCTTTGTTGAGTTTAAGAAATTAGTTGAGAAACAAAGTGGCAAAGTCATAAAAATAATAAGATCGGATGGTGGTGGTGAGTATAACAATGGTGAATTTGCATCTTTCTGCAAGAAAGAAGGTATTATACATGAGATTGTACCCCCATATACGCCACAAACACAATGGTGTTGTTGAAAGAAGAAATAGAACAATTCTTAACATAACCAGAAGTATGGTGAAAAGCAAAGGTTTGCCACACTCTTTCTAGGGTGAAGTTGTTATGACTGCAACTTATATTTTGAATCTTTGTCCAACTAAGAGAATTAAGGAGAAGACACCAGAAGAGGTTTGGTCAGAGAAAAAGCCTAGCGTGAAGCATTTAAAGGCGTTTGGTTCAATTTGCTAGAAACACGTTCCTGATGAAAGTAGAAGGAAACTTGATGACAGGAGCATGAAACTAATTCTGGTTGGATATCATCAAACAGGAGCCTATAAATTGTATGATCCCATCAAAAAGAATATTACCATCAGCAGAGATATAATAGTTGATGAGAAGGCCAGTTGGAATTGGAACTCTTTAGAAAGAAATATGAACAACAATTTGAAACTCTCCTGGGATGATTCAGAAGATAACAATGAATTGATGCCAGAAACAGTACCTTGTAATGAGAACAATGTGCAAGAAGTTGCAGCTGGAAGAAATAGACCAGCAAGAACAGTAAGAGCACCTGCAAGGCTTAGTGATTATGAGATAAGTGTTGATAGTGCAGTTACAACAAGAGGTGAACTTATTGGAGAAACAAAGGATGAAAATGATCTAGTCCATTTGGCTTTATATGCTGAGGTAGAACCAGAACCAGTGTGCTTTGAAGATGCAATTGGAGACCATAAGTGGTTTGAGGCAATGAAAGAATAATTGTTTGCAATTCAGAAGAATCAAACTTGGGAACTGACTGATCTACCAAGGAATCAAAGGCCAATATATGTAAAATGGGTGTATAAAACTAAGTTGAAGCCGAATAAAATAGTTGCAAGGCATAAAGCCAGACTCGTGGCAAAGGAATTTCTTCAGAGAGAAGGTTTGGATTATAAGGAAATTTATGCTCTTGTGGCTAGAATGGAGACAGTGAGGACTATTGTAGCTCTTGCAAGTTATAAAGGATGGGAAATGCATCAAATGGATGTCAAAACTGCCTTTTTGAATGGTGAATTGGAGGAGGAAGTGTATGTTGCACAGCCACCAGGATTCATAGTTATTGGAGAAGAACACAAGGTACTCAGATTAAAGAAGGCTTTGTATGGCCTGAAACAGGCTCCAAGAGCGTGGAAAAACAAAATTGATGGCTTTCTTATGCAACAAGGTTTTTCCAAGTGTGAAGTAGAGTATGGAATTTACTCAAAGATTGAGGATGGTGAAGTTTTGATAGTATGCTTGTATGTGGATGACCTTTTGGTGACTGGAAACAATGTTACATTAATTGAGAAATTCAAAAGTACAATGAAGGATCAGTTTGAGATGACTGATCTAGGAAAGTTATCATATTTTCTTGGCATGGAGTTTACTGAAAGCAAAAAAGGAATTCCGGTTCACCAAAGTAAATATGCTAAAGAAGTGCTGAAGAAATTCAGAATGAGTGAGTGTAATGTAGCAGACCAGATATTTGTTTTGGTGTTGGTCTGATGAGCAGGTTTATGGAGAAGCCCAAAGCATCTCACTTTACAACGACTAGAAGAAATCTAAGGTATATAAGAGGAACAATAGATTATGGTATTCTATTACCAAATTCTAAACATCAAAATGGAGGGGAGTTAGTTAGTTATTCATATTCAGATTGGGCTGGTGATAGGGATGGATGCAGAAGTACATCAGGTTATGTGTTCTTGATGGGCAAGTCACCAATCTCTTGGAGCTCAAAATTGCAACCTGTAGTGGCACTCTCATCTTGTGAAGCAGAATGCATATCTACTACATACACAGCTTGTCAAGCTCTTTAGCTTGAAAGCTTGGTGAATCAAATTTTGTCCAGACCTGAGAAAGCTATGACATTAAAGATTGATAACAAATCAACCATCAACTTAGCAAAAAATCCAATACATCATGGCAGAAGCAAGCATGTTGAAATAAGGTTCCATTTCATCAGAGAAAAAGTGAGAAAGAAGAAGCTGAAGTTGGAGCATTGTGGAACTAAGGAACAACTGGCAGATATCATGACAAAACCTTTGAATACTCGAAGGTTTGTAGAACTTAAGAAAGGCTTAAACATAAAAACAATTGCTGAATTAGTGGGTTGTGTTGGTTAATAAATCAGCAACGTATATTGGGCTATGTCCATTGTACTTAGAGGCCCAAAAATAGAATAGTTCAATTTCGATTTTTGTATAACTGTCATTCTGTTATGACAGATCAATTGTTTTTTGTTGGTGTATGATTGGTACTCTGTTTTTCTTTGATGAATAACAATCAGTTGTATTCTTCATTCTCTTGCTTGATCTCTCTTTTCTCCCTCCCTCTAACATAGTCAACCCAACTTATTATTGCTATGAGTCTTCACTATATATGCTCAAACATTTTAAGTTGAGACTCCACCATTTTTCCTACAATAGGAGATCTCTAACTTTCTCTCTAATAGTTGTCTTCCTAATCCCATCTAGATCTAATCTTGTATAATTGCCCATTCATCGTAGTATTTTTATTTCTGTGATATTAAGCTTATTTTCTTGTTGACTATTCATTGCTAAAAACACTCAATCCTATATATACATTAATTGTAGGCTTTTATAACTATGATAAAATTCTCCTAAAAACTTCATGGTATGATGTTTGAGTTTAGTCTATCTTCTATCATTTGCATTTGTCAAATGTGTTCTTAAAGATAGAGATGAAATATTTAAATATAAAAAGTTAATTTATATATATATATATATATGTTAGCGGATGGTTAGTTTGAATTTAAAATAGATATATTAATATTAAAGGATAAAAGTAGGGCTGTCCAAAAAAAATAATCCGCCCGCACCCGCCCATACCGAACCGAAAAAAGGGGGTGAATAGGCGGGTTTATATGGATATCGGGTGTTTTAGGCTAAAAAAATAGGTTTAATTGGGTTGATGCGGGCGAGTGCGGGTTATGAAGTTATAAACCAACGGTACCCGAACCCGCCCACCTTTTTTTTTTTTAATTTATTGCTCATATAAATACTTCTTTATTCACATTCCACTCCCAAACCCTAGCCGCCCCACCCTCCCCTATTCCTATTCTCCTTTCTCTGTCTCTCAAGTCTCACACTCTGTCTCCGTCTCTTACTCTCTCCCTCTCTCATTCTGGTGCCTTCATAGTTCATTCTTGACTACCTCGTGGATGCGCATGATGGCACGACCTCCCCCTCACGGCGATCGGCGGCACTGCGGCCACTGCCTTCACAATGTGCTCATCTCGCTCTCACTCTTCCTTCTCCATCTTTCGGCGACGTCATCGATCCTTCGCGTTCTCGAAGGCAGCTTGTAGTCGTTGCGGTTCAGGACGAGTAAGGAACCAGAAGATCGAAATGTTGTGTTTGATCGCTGTCGTCCTCTTCCCTTGGTGGTGCGACAGTGGAACAACGCATAACCACGAGCATCAGAACTGGTGGTGTGGCGATCGATCTTCGTTGCCTTCTTCTGTCTCAGTTTTTTTGGTTTGATTGTATGTCTTTATTTTTTGATTTGCTAATATTGTAATACTGGTTCTGATTTTTTGTTGAAACTGATGAGGGATCTATTTTCTTCTTTTGTAATGATATTGGATCTGGTTTTTCTCTGTTACTGGTTTTGATATTTGATAATGTAATACTGGTTCTGATTTTTTGTTCATACTGATGAGGGATATATTTTCTTCTTTTGCAATGATACTAGATCAAGTTTTCTCTGTTACTTGTTTTGATAATGTAATATGAGAAGTGCTAGCAACACACTCTTTTGAACACTCTCCCCAACACACTCTATGTGATTGGTTAAAATTCACATGGGTCCCACCACTTGAGAGTGGGGCCCATGAATTTGGTGGGACCCATGTGAATTTTAACCAATCTTGGAGAGAGTGTTCAAAAGAGTGTGTTGCTAGCACTCCTCATGTAATATTGGTTCTGATTTTTTTATACTGATGAGGGATCTATTTTCTTCTTTTACAATGATAATGGATCTGGTTTTCTCTGTTACTCCCTCCATTCCATTTTGACAGTCGTTTAAGGTCTCTACACACAAATTAAGAACAATAATAAATGACTTGAAAGACATGGTAATCTTACTAAATTACCCTTCTTAATTTACTACATGCTTTTTCTCATTTTACCTAAATACATTATTAGCTGTATTATTTTCAAACAGTGTTGCTATGGGAATTTTTCTGATAAAATGGGAACGGTTGTGGCTTCTATGTTCCGCTGATACATATTATAATTGATAAAAGTGAAGGGATCAATTCTGATGGTATGATTGTATATGTTTCTCACGCATGTGCATAATTTGTTACTCCCTCAATTCCATTTTGACAGTTGTTTAAGGTTTCTACACACAAATTAAGAACAATAATAAATGACTTGAAAGACATGGTAATCTTACTAAATTACTCTTCTTAATTTACTACATACTTTTTCTCATTTTACCTAAATACATTAATGAGTAGTGTGGTGCACAATTTTTTTAAGTTTCTTTTCCCATAAAAGTGGGAGGGTAAAAATGGAAAACTATCATTAATACTCACATAGAAACTAGAGAACGACTCATATTATGAAAAAAAAATTATTTTCCTAAAACGACTATCAAATTGAAATGGAGGGAATACTATTTTTAATAATGTTATCTTTTACAATTTTCAATAAATTGATTAGAAATAAAAAAATTTGCTTAAAATTTTAACCGAGCAAAAAAATCAACCTACCTCAAAACAAGTCAAGATCCGAATCAACCCACCCGGCTAACCCGCTACCCGTTGTACCCGAGGCCTAGCTCAGTCGAAATTGGGCCATGATTTTTTGTCCACGGGTTTTTCCGGATTAGGCCATTTGGGCCCGAATCCGTAGAACCCGATCGGTGGACAGACCTAGATAAAAGATCATTTGAATTTCAATAAATTTAAAGAATTGGGAGAAAAATAAAAAATAAAGAGATCATATGGAAACTTTTTAGATAGTGTGAATAAGATATATGGCTTTGTTACAAATGAGCAATATCATGTGGTTTCATAAGAATAAAAATAAGAACACGAATTTAATAAATAGGAATGAACATGAGTAAGTGGGTGTGTTAGGGAGATATTATTAAAACTTGGTTGCAAACAACATGTCAAAATTGAAAAGTTATTTTTAAATAAAAATTACTTTATCAGATAAAAAATTATGTTATAATTAATGGATTGAATTGATATACATTGTCAATATAAAAATGTTTTACACAAACATCCAATGGTGTGCTGCCATGCACATAATTTAATTAATATGACACCTTATATGCTATTAAATCCAATAAATGATGTGACAACACATCATTATATGTCTGTGTAAAACTCTTTTACATTGACAATGTATATATATTAAGCTCATAATTAATATTAGAAATCTATTAAAAAGCTTAAGGGTCTTTTTATTAAGCTACCATGATAGTTAATCATAAGATAAAAAATGAGTAAATAGTTACACTAGTGCTTGAAAGATTGACGGTCGGTTAGTTTGGTTCATGGAAGAAAGAAATTAATCAATTAGTCCCCGAAAGATGTTTCCATTTGTCATTTCAATCCACACGTTAATGTTTGTTTAGTAACCTTAATAGGAGTGATAATTTGGTACGCTAAGTGCAATGTTGGACTTTTATGTGGCAGTCTCATGTGGCTATAAAAATGACAGTAAGTTGTAACTTTGAGAAACTATATTAACTAAAATGAAACATCCCAAATTTGATGTAGAAACCCTAAATATGTCTTCTTCCCAAAATTTATCCATAATTAATGTAAACACATAAACCCTTATTCTTCTTCATAGACAATTAGACAAGATTAGAGGTATATATGGGGAATAAGAGCATTCTCATTTAAGTCTTTGACAATGTTATGTTTGGTATAATCGTCTTTGATGTTATGTCTTTTGAATATTGTATGTACGAAATCTGATCAACGGATTTTAGTAAACAACAGAGTATATTCCTTCGTTCAATTTTGTGATTCACTTCTAAATTTTTTTATTCCTTACCATCGCATTGATTCATTCACTCCTTTGTAGAAATTAAATAGAATATTCACATAAAATATCTTCGTTTCAATAAATATAGACATTTCATATATTAAAAGTAAAAAAAATGCAATTATAGATGAGAGTAATTACTCCCCATTCCACCATCACATGAACCCTAAACCATATTACATATTTTATCAACAAAATTAAAACTAACAATATGAATAGCAACACCATGACACACCTCATTCCAATTACAACATTCTTTATACTCCTCAACTTAATGCATAAACTTTCAATCTTGGATGTTTATTCCATATTCCACCATAATTCATCCAATTCTCAAGTTGAAGAATTTTGTACTACTTTCATCATCAACCTGAGCAAAGTACTTACAATTGAATTCACTATCATGCAAAAACAATAGAGCAATTTGAATTCACATTATAATGGAATACACAAGTTTCGAACGACCAAATACTTCTCTCTATAACAACACACACATGTGTAAAACAATCTCCTAGGATTCCTTGTGCTTTTGAGGTTCGTATGACAGCCCTGCTACCACAATGACAAAATGGAATCTCATCCCTTCTTCTCCCTTACAACCTTCATGAAGGAACCACTCCGTGAGGCATTTGATGCCCTCCTCTGTTGGCACAAATGAGAGTGCTTTGATTCCTCACTCATAATGCCTTCAATTAATCTTGTCTAATTGTATTTGAAGCTGAATTAGGGGTTTTGTGTTTACATTAGTTGGGGAGAAATTTAGGAAAGAAAACATATAAATAATTTTTACATTTTCATTTTAGTTAATTTTAGTCTTTCAAATTTATCACTTATTGACATTTTAGTCTCTCATATGTATTATTGCTACATAGAACTGTGACATAAGAGTCCATAACGACACTTAACATAAAACCATCACTTCTATTAACGTCATCATAAGGACACTGACACAAGAATCAGCGTGATTTATGAAAGCAACTTTCAAAGACTAATTTATTATTTTTTCTTTTCGAGACCAAATTGATTACTCCTAATTTTTTCCATTTACTCAATTCCAATTGATATATTTTTTGGACATGTGTAATTAGAACACGTCTTGCAATGCACTCTCTCTCTCTGTTCTCGCGTCCCTTTCCCACTCTGCGGTTTTGCCCCTTTAGTCTTTGTAGAGGTAATCGCAGTTCTAATCTTTCAAAACTTAAAGTTTTTCTTACATGTTTTTCTTTTTCTTTTTTGATAAAACAATTTCTTTTGATAGCCACATTTAATCTACAGTTATTTTTTAACTCTACATATGATCGCAATCCCTTTGTAGACTTCCTACCCACTTCATTGATAGATCCTCTCTTATAAGAGATTAGTTGTTTCGGGGGGAAGAGACGATAAGTATAGTTAAATTGAAAAAATTTAAGGTTTTAAAAATGAAAAAGTTAATAATGATAATAAAATAGTAATAAATTAAGTTATTATTAAATAAAAATACTTCAATTTAACACCTTTTAAATCGGTATTAATCGAGTGGGGTAAGATAGGTCTCGTATATTGTATAGCAGATCCGCTCCTCCCAAATTTTTGTAAAAAAAAATTAAGAAAATTTATTTTTTAAAAAGTAGAAAGCAACAGAGATTACACGCTAAGCTCCTTTTGATTTTCCCCCTAACAGAACATTCCACGCAACTTAACTGAGAAGTCAAGAGGTATATTTCTCTAGTGCATTGTAGAATTCTCCACTCACAGCTTGTGCTAGCTAATTAATGGCCATGTCAAAACGTTGAAAATATACTTAATGGCATGAAGAATCCCAGAATTTTGGGAGTGGGGCTATAAGAACATTAAATTGTACATGTTTCATGTTTCATTGATTCTTTCTCCTTTTTTTTCTTGTAAGAATTAAAGCAGCCGCTGGACGACCCCAATATGAATGGCATTGGTTTCATTGAGGCTTCAAGTGCTTCCCACTTTTTTTTGTCGAAAGCAAAATGATTATAGCGAGCCAAAGGTTGGGGATAATGCAGCTCACCGAACTTTCGTTTTCACCTTTCTTTTTATCTCACCCACTTTGGGATGGTGCATCTTTTTCCACAATTTGGTGATTTTAGACTCTATTAATAGAAAATAAATAGCTAGGGCCACTAACTTGGAAGGACTAGTTTGAATAAAATTTCAATAGAAGTATTTCTATGAAAAAAAAAATAGAACGAATAAAAAAATTAAAAAATATATAATATTTTTTATAAGTTGAAATGAG
This sequence comes from Sesbania bispinosa, assembly GCA_026901365.1. Lineage (NCBI taxonomy): Eukaryota > Viridiplantae > Streptophyta > Magnoliopsida > Fabales > Fabaceae > Sesbania > Sesbania bispinosa. Next base: position 38,335 of record QLOH01000836.1, read on the forward strand.
AGAACTTATAAAAAATTTGAGTGGTAGAAATTAATTTCAATTTATAAAAGATTTTACAATTTTTATTCATTACATTTTCTTCTTCGATAAGTTTTTCATGAATAAGTGTATGTAAACTAGCCCGAAATAATTCTAACAACTTTTTTTAAGATGGTTTTGCTGGGGGAGGGGGGCATATATATTGCAAAGCGTGTTTTAGGATTTTCATGGAAATGCAAATCAGCTATTGTTAATCAGTGGTCAACCATTCAAAGGCACAAGCTGAATAAGTTAAAGAGCTGATATTAGGTTGTAGTTGTTACTACTTGCTATTAGAGATGGGTATGTGGGACAATTTAATTCATGACACATCATTCACACTAGATTGTGTTGGTTCACAAATGAGTTTACAAAATCTTGACCTGTAATTAGAGGTGTCAATTTGGGTTGAGCTCGGTGAGCCAATCCAGTCCAACCCGGCTCACCGATGAGTTGTGTTGCTAAAATATAGGCTCACATTTTCACGGGTAAAAGTGGGTCGACCCACTTAACTCACGAGCCAAAGTGGGTTCGAGCCGGGTTGATGTGGGTTGGCTCGCTTTTTCATTTTTATTTAATTTATATATTTTTAAAGTTGTTTTTATAAATTTTTATATTTTTTTCTTTTTTTTTACATTTTTTATTATTTTTATAATTTTTTAAGTTAGGCGAGCCAGCCCGCCTAATCCACCAACTCGCGGGGGGTCGAGTCGGGTTGGTATTTTTTTAACTCACCAGAAAAGTGAGCCAACCCGACTCGATTCACTTTTAACCTAACCCGTGTGAGCCGGGTTGGCTCACTTTCACCTCTCTACGGCTCTACCTGTAATCATACCGCCAGAGCTATATATATTTTTGTAAAGAAATAGCAGCAAGAAAACAGTAGCAGAACAACGCAGAACATAGAATGATTGAGAGAGAAAGAGGGAGAGAAAGATCACACAGAGATTTACGTGGTTCACCCTAAGTGCAATGGGCTACATCCACGGGAGGAGCAGATCATGTTATGTATTCAAAGCTGAAAGTCAGTCTCTTGTACAGAGGCCTAGGAACCCCTTATATAGATAAAGGGACTAAGACAAGCTAGTGGCTAACTAACTTAACCACCCTAACAGACTAAACAACTAACTAACAGAAAAGAATAAAATCGGTTCTAAGTCATTCTAACAATTCTCCACCTTGAATTAGAACCATTACAAGAAAAAAATCTGCATCCTCCAAATACAGAGAAATTACTTCCAACAATCAACATTGAGCAAGTCCAAGCAGTGCATGAACTTGCTCCTAGGAACAGGTTTAGTGAACATGTCAGCTGGATTGTGCAAGGTGTTGATTTTCTAAACTTTAATTCTGTTTTCAGATCTGATGAAGTGATACCTCACATCTATATGCTTGGTTCTATCATGATGAACTTGATCTTTGGCTAAGCATATAGCACTGAGACTGTCACAGAAGATGAGAACATGTTCTTGATGGATTCCAAGGTCACTAACCAGCCCCTTTAACCAGATTCCTTCCTTGGCAGCTTCAGTAAGAGCCATGTACTCAACTTCTGTTGTTGATAGAGCAACAGAAGGTTGAAGTGTAGCCTTCCAGCTAACCAAACAGCTTCTAAGAGTGAAGGCATAGCCTGTGATAGACCCCCTCCCATCCAAATCTGCAGCATAATCCGAATCAGAATATCCTGACAAGAGACAACTTGATTTTGAGCAATAGATCAGCCCAATATCAACAGTTCCTCTCAGGTATCTGAAAATCCTTTTTGTAGCTTGCCAATGCTCCCTTTGAGGTTGCTTAAGGTATTTGCTAACCACACTGACAGCATATGCAAGGTCAGGTCTTGTGCATATCATAGCATACATGAGACTGCCAACAGCACTAGCATAGGGGACTTTAGACATGTAGTCTAAGTCATCTTGAGATTGAGCCTTGATGGTGACAAATAGCTTTTCCTTTGCTGATAAGGGAGTATTGAGAGGCTTTGAATTCATCATTCCAAACCGAGATAGGATCTTAGGAATATAATCCTTTTGTGATAGGAAGAGCTTCTTCTGAGATCTATCCCTATTGATTTCCATCCCAAGTATCTTCCTAGCAGCACCCAGATCCTTCATGTCAAATTCACCACTTAGGAGAAGTTTCAGATTCTGAATATCTGTGATGCTTCTTGCTGCTATGAGCATGTCATCAACATAGAGGAAAAAATATATCATGGAATCATCCTCCACCCTTTTATGGTAAACACAACAATCATAGGGACTTCTGTTAAAGCCATGACTGATGATAAAGCTGTCAAATCTTTTGTACCACTGCCTTGGGGATTGTTTTAAACCATACAAAGACCTCTAGAGTTGACAAACATAATCCTCTTTGCCTTGAACTACAAAACCTTCAGGTTGCTTCATCAAAATGTCTTCTTCCAACCTTCCATGGAGAAAACTTTTCTTGACATCTAACTGTTCGAGCTCCAAGTGCTGGGTTGCAACAAGAGCAAGCAAAATTCTGATAGAGGTGTGTCTAACCACAGGTGAGAAGATTTCATTGTAATCTACTCCTTCTTTCTGAATGAATCCCTTGGAAACTAACCGAGCCTTGTACCTAATTCATTCAGCTTCTGAAATTCCACACTTCCTTTTGAATATCCATTTACAGCCAACCACATGTCTTCCTTTTGGCAGCTTGATGAGCTTCCAGGTCTTATTTTTGTGCAGGGACTCCATTTCCTATCTCATGGCAAGGATCCATTTGTCTGAATCAGTGTGGTTTATAGCTTCTTTGTATGTGGCATGTTCACATGACTCAATGTCTTCTGCTGTAAGCAAAGCATAAGCTGCCATGTCTTCAAAGCCATATCTCTCAGGGGGGTCTCCTATTTCTCTGTGGTCTCTGATGAATTTCTGGTTCTGATTTGGTGTATTCAGAGGTATCATTCTGTTGAGACAGATCTGAGTTGACCACTTCAGGTTGTCCTCCATCTTGAGATGCTTCTGAAGCTTTGTCTGACTTATCCTCTTCATCTGCTTTTCCTGTAGAGATCTCATTCTCCACCTGTTCTTGGCTTTTGCTTTCTTTACCTAAAACTGTAACCTCCAATCTCGGGTGAAACAAGTGTGATTCATCAAAAATAACATCCCTACTATGAATTACCTTCCTTTCAGAAGGTGACCAAATCCTATACCCCTTCACCCCATCACCATATCCCATGAACAACCCTTCCTTAGATCTAGGATCTAACTTCCCTTCATTAACATGATAGTATGCATTGCAGCCAAAAATTCTAAGAATAGAGTAGTTTGAGGGTTTATTAGACCATACCTCTATAGGGGTTTTAAGCCCTATGGCAGTGGATGGTGATCTGTTGATTAGAAAGCAAGTTGTATTGATGGCTTCAGCCCAGAAGTTTCTGTTCAGACTGGCATTGGACAGCAGGCATCTTGCTCTTTCCAGCAGGGTTCTGTTCATTCTTTCAGCTACCCCATTCTGCTGAGGAGTGTTCCTAACAGTGTGTTGCCTAGCAATACCTTCCTCTTTGCAGAATTTATTGAATTCAGCAGAGCAAAATTCCAAACCATTATCTGTTCTTAGCCTCTTGACTTTCTTTCCAGTTTGATTTTCCATCAGAACCTTCCATTCCTTGAAGTACTTGAATGCTTGATTCTTGTGACTCATGATGTAGATCCATGTCATTCTGGAGTAGTCATCAATGATGGAGAGGAAGTATCTTCCTCCTCCAAGGGAGGGAACTCTTGAAGGTCCCCAACAATCAGAGTGAACATAGTCTAGGGTACCCTTGGTGGTGTGAATTGCCTTAGGGAATTTTATCCTATGTTGCTTGCCATAGACACAGTGCTCACAGAATCTTAATTCTTTTAGATTTTGATCACCCAGCAGCTTCTATTTGTGCAGAATCATCATACCCTTCTCACTCATGTGGCAAAGCCTCATGTGCCAAAGATAAGTAAAATTTGGTACACTTTTATCAGTCTTAGAAGCAACAGAAACTGATTCAGAACCAACACATGTTGAACCCTGAAGCATGTAGAGATTTCCTTTCTCGATACCCTTCATCACAACAATTGATCCTTTCTTGACTTCCATGACACCCTTTTCAGAATTGCATGTGAATCCTTTTCCATCCATAACTCCAACTGAAATAAGATTTTTCTTCAAATCTGGAACATGTCTAACTTCTGTTAGAGTCCTAACAACTCCATCATGCATCTTTATCTGAATTGTGCCAATTCCTATAGTCCTGCAGGCGACATCATTTCCCATGTAGACATTTCCACCATGCTTCTCTTCATATGTATGAAACCAGCTTCTATTTGGACACATATGGAAAGAACAACCAGAGTCAAGAGTCCACTGTTCTGCAGATTGTTGATGATGATCAACAATAGAGAGCATAAGTTCATTTTTAGATGAAGATTCCTCTTTAACCACTGCTGCAGATGGTTTCTTGCCTTTCTTCTTAGGATTTCTTCCAATGGCCTGGTTCCTTACAGTAATTGCATATATCTTTCGGATTGACATTGGTCTTTTTCTTGCCTTTGTCCTTCTTCTTCTTGCCATTCTTGGTAGAATTTAAGACTACAAGCCCTGAACCACTTGTCTCTTCAGTATTTCCAGATGCCTTACAGCTAAGTTCCCTTGATGCAGGCTGGATTTTACCTCCTCCATAGTGATGCAATCCTTGCCAACACTTGGAGAGTTTACAAAACTTTCATAAGATGGAGGTAAAAATGCTAACAGAATCATAGTCGCATCCTCATCTTCTATCTTGACATCAATATCTGTCAATTCCATCAAAATAGAGTTTAATTCATCAAGGTGATCTTTGAGAGGTGTACCTTCTTTCATGTGGAGACCAAACAAGCGACGTTTTAGTAGGAGCTTGTTGCATATAGACTTGGTCATATACAAGTTCTCCAATTTCAGCCACAATCCACTTGTTGTTTCCTCATCAGCAACCTCATAAAGAACCTCATCTGACAGGGATAAAAGAATCAAAGAATGTGCTTTTTCTTCTTGTTCTGTAGGGTCTTGAGTCTTTGTAGGATCAGTTTTGTCTTTCTCCTCAACTGCATCTCCTTTCTTGACAGTAGCAGAAGCAAGAGGCCCCCAAACACGTTGTTCTTTTAGCAAGGCGCGCATCTTGATCCTCCATAGGTTGAAGCTGTTTTTCCCATTAAATTTCTCAATCCTGATTGTGTTCGACATTGTTTTTTGAACGTTTTCTTTGCACAGAATGCAACGGACAGAGGAATCCCTTGGAACGAGACACAGTGCTCTGATACCAGTTTGTAAAGAAACAACAGCAAGAAAACAGTAGCAGAACAGCGCAGAACATAGAATGATTGAGAGAGAAAGAGTGAGAGAAAGATCACACAGAGATTTACGTGGTTCGCCCTAAGTGCAATGGGCTACATCCACGGGAGGAGCAGATCGTGTTATGTATTCAAAGTTGAAAGTCAGTCTCTTATACAGAGAGCCTAGGAACCCTTTATATAGATAAAGGGACTAAGACAAGCTAGTGGCTAACTAACTTAACCACCCTAACAGACTAAACAACTAACTAACAGAAAAGAATAAAACTGGTTCTAAGTCATTCTAACAATTTAAAAAAATATATATAGAAACCGCGCACATGTATATTTTGCCTAAAAAATCTAAAGAGAATGAAACATCAAGATGTCTCTCAATGCCTTCTACTTCTACATCAACTAAACAACAAATATCAAATATCTTATATACATTAACTTTTTGCATTGTGATGAGTCTAGCACATTCTTCGTAACAAATTAAAATATATTGCAAAAGAAATTAATAAAAGAATTTTTGCAGATTATTAGGCCAGCCCTCTAAGTCTCAAACCCGCAAGCTAGAACTCATTTCTTTTTAAATCATGGATTAAGTGAATCAAACTTGTAATTTTGCTTAATAGCTTTGAATGAGTCTGTAATATGACCGGTACTTTTTTTTTTGTGGTCGAGAAATATGACCAGTCCTAACTTGCATGATTTGTGTGTTAAACGGGTCGTTTGCAAACCCTCACGGCCTCACTCGCATTTTTTTTTTCTCTTTCTTCTTGCCAAGTCAAGTTAGAGCATGTTTGGTTTATGATTGAAAGTTGAAACGTGAAAAACCCTAAACTCACGTTTTAAACACTAGAAACAATTGTGTTGGGAAATCCTAACTTGAGTTTAACCAGTTTTAATTCCTTTGGCTTTCGTTAAAATTACGTTAACGTGAATCAAAACTAACGCTACTAAGATCGTAGCTTTTTCCGGTGTAAACCAAACACACTATTAGTATATTTTCGAATGCATATTAGTAAATCCAAAACCATACTATCTTACTCCAAATGTGATTTAAAAATAAAAACTTTGATATTTAGTTATGAGGAGGGTTATAATTACACCGGTATAAGTTACACCAAGTATTACACCGCTAATAACTACAAATTGAATATGTTTTTTAGTAATCCAACCGTTGAATTATGTTTGTTCATCATCATGATTATATGTGCCAAGTTTCGTAAAATTTTGACACTGATAACTTGATGATCAAATGGTTGGATTTTTCATATATTTCAAATGTATATATAACGTTAATCTTGAGACATCTCAATGGCATATCAAATAATTTCGGATTAATGTGAAATTTTATATGCATGATCTATATGATAGTAACTTTCAATCCAATGGTGGATTATTTAATACAATGATCCGTTAAAAAAATATTCAGCGATGTAACATTTGGTGTAACTTACACCGGTGTAATTATAACCCTCCTCTTTAGTTATTATGAATCAAAATTATTTTAGAATTGACATGATAAATTATACCTTTTATGGTGAGTTAAAAAATTTATATTAAATTTTATCACAAATTTATTTTTTTAAAAAAAATTAAATATAAATCACATCACTTTAAATTCATGTTTAGATAAAATCAATTTTACAAAATTCAAGTTTATTTAAGCTTAATTTTAAAAATGATACCCAAACGGGCACTTAGTAGTACGAATAGTATTCTCTTTTACAAAATCTCAAAAACAATAAAAGTCTAATTTGTTCAGGTCCTTGGTCTATTATGTGGGACTCTAAATGTCCACTTGGATTGCACTTATTCCCCGAAATGGAGGGTTGACCAAAAAAAATGAAGGAAATTTCTGGTTAGTTCTTACTCACTTGCCAAAAAGAAATGAAGAAAAGCTTTCATTGGAATTTATTTACTGTAGCACTGATTTTGCTATACTTAAAAAAAAATAGTGTTACTAATTTGTTTTGCGCCGTAGCAGTATTATCAAGAAAAAATAAAAATATAATAAAAGAATAAAAACGTATGAAATAGCATTAGCAAATATATACTATTTTCTTTTTCTGCTTTTATTGTCAATCGCCCCAATTTTCAAGTGAATTTTTTTTTCTGGTCTAAAGATCATTCATCGATAAATGGTAAATGATACGAGCCTTGCAGGATTTTAAAAAGTGTTTTTATTTAAAGGTATAGAAATATATTTCTGGAAAAATGAACTTGGGGTGTAATATTCTTGTGTTTGGTATAAATTTTTTAAAAAATATTTTTGGATATTATTGATTTCTAAAAACGCAATTTATCCATATTTTACCTTTTTTTTATTCCTTCTACATCGTCACATACCCAACATCTCACAATATTAACCTTGTGTTTGGTAGGGGTGAAATGCAAAGAAATGAAATATCTCTTATTTAGTGCGGTAGGAAAATAGTGAGAAAATGAAAAATATAGTGGTCCCACGTAAAATGGATTTTTCTATTAATTTGTGGAGAAATGGAGGAAAAATTGTTATCTTATATTATTCACTATTGTTTCCCTTATATTTCACACATATTTATCGTGTACCAAACTACTTATAAATTATTATTTTTTCTCTTCTATTTCACACTTATTTCTCTCATATCACACAAACTTATGGATCATCTTTTTTTCATCTTTATTTCTTTCTTTATGACCTGCACAACTTCATCAATGGTAACCCATCGTGATTTTTTTTGGTCAAACCCATAATGATTTTTATTTTGTCAAACCCATCGTGATTTAAGACCTGCACAATTTCATACTAACGGCCTATCGTGATTTATGTTTAAGATCTGCACAATTTCACCAATGGTAGCCCATCAAATATGCACCGTAAAAAGCCCATTTATTATAGTGGTTCGTAACTGTAACCTGGTCTTGAGCACAGGGAAAAAAAAAAAACTCTAACCTGGTGATGTCCTTTATAGTATACTTTTATTTTTGAACAATCTTATCTGGCATACTAAAAACAAAAACATTGTGATGTCCATAGTTGGGCCCATCAATGAAATTTCACCAATGGTAGCCCATCAAATATGCACCAAAAAAAGCCCATTCATTATAGTGGTTCGTATCTGTAACCTGGTCTTGAGTACAGGGAAAAAAAAATTCTAACCTGGTGATGTCCTTTATAGTATACTTCTATTTTTGAACAATCTTATCTGGTATACTAAAAACAAAAAACATTGTGATATCTATAGTTGGGCCCATCAATGAAATTTATCACAGTCCATTGACAAACAACATTACCATGGTCCATTGAAATCCCATTTTCATGAAGAAAAGCTCATAAGTTTATGACCCTTAATTAATAATGAATAAACTAGTTTAAAAAATTGGGGAGTCAAAATAAAATTTTGATGTATAAATTAAATGTATATTATTATACCACCTCATCCTTTATATAAAAAATAAATGACTAATATTATAGATAATTACTTTAACTAATCATAAAAATGAAATAGATTAAGATAAATATCATTATTTTAATTAAAAAATTGATTTATATACATAATCGTAAATAATAAAAGATATGAAATGAAAAGAGTATTTTACTATTTTTATCATTGATTTACATCTTAAAAAGTTAATACACGGATTCTATAAATGAATTATTTTTTAAAATTTATTGACTTTTTAAAAATAATAAATCAAAAAATATGTTAAAAAATGTATGAACAAACATATTACTATGATTTCTCTAATTTCATACCACAAAGTAAGGGTGAGCAGAATCCAGCCTGTTGCATTGACCTGTCCCAACCCAAGTTACTGGGTCGGGTTAGACCTTATTCCACATAAAATGTTAGGGTTAAATTAGGTCACATTTAATAACCCAGTATCGGGTTAATAACGGGTTCAGGTTAACATTCGGGTTACCCAACCCGTCTTATATGTGTGTGTGTGTATTATTTAGCATTTATAATTTTCTATTACTTAAAGGCTTAATATTATTTTAACTTTATGAGGATTTTTTAATTTAACTTTCATCTATGATAGAGGCTTTATCTACTTTTAAAACATGCTCCATGCATAAAGTTGTATAGTAATGTAACGATATTTTTTTTTCTTAACAATATTTAAAAGTTAATAAAAAAGTGAAAAAAAAACGATTTAAAGTTTGTGGACACGTTCGAGTCTTAATTACACTCACACATTACTATTTTCGAAGAAGCTGTCATCAACATTAAATCATTACTATTTAATTAATCTCAACTATTTAATATAATAGAAAATTGAAATTTTTAATATGCTAAAGTATTAACTTAACTAAAAAAATACTTTATAATTACAGTAATAGTAATTATAGTTATTATATCAATATTAAAGCTTTTTTACATTTAAAATATTAAATTTAAGCAAAAATAACATATAAATTTTGATAAATTATAGCCAAATGACCCCAAATTCTTTATTTGATTTGAACTTATCAATTTCCATTTTTATTTCCATTCTGAAATATAAAAAAATGTCCTCTAATTTAACTGAAAAACCTACAACTTTTGCTTATATTTATCTCATAAAAATTAATAATTTTAGTTTTTAAAAAATTAAAAATATTAATACCTAAAATTAAATAAATATTCTATCTTAAAAATTAATAAATATTTTAAATCTTTATATTTTATGAAATAAATAAGAAGATTAATAATATAATATGAAACTAAAATCATGAAAAAACACTTTGTAACTACGGTAATAGACTAATAGTAATATTAATTTAGTTATAGTTATTATGTCAATATTAGATCATTTAAAAAAATTTAATATTAATATATCCTTAAAAAGGATGCTATGTGTTTAAAAATATAATATGAAATTACAAATATTAATACCAAAAAACAAATAAATATTTTAAAGTGTATGGTTCAATTTTTTTTAACATATTTTACGAAATATATAAAAAGAATAAAAATATAATATGAAATTTAAAATATTCTTAAGTACTCAACAAAAAACGCTTATACATATTGTAATTATTTAGTTACAGTTATTATATCAACATTAAAGCCCTTTTTATATTTTCAATATTAAATATATCTAGGAAAAAAAAGAAGTTTATCACTTTTTGCTAATCTTGATCTTATAAAAATAAAAAATTTAATTTACTCAATAAATTAAAAATATTAAAAATATTTTATAGAGTTTTATTTTAAAATGTATTTTATTAAATTTTATGAAATATGTAATAAGAATAAAAATATAATATCAAATTAAAATATGATAAAGTGCTAAATAAAAAACACTTTCCAATTATGATAAAGTGCTAAATTAATGTTGATGGCAGCTTCTTCGAAGATCAAGAACTGATTAGATACAGAGGATTAATCAGAGATAACAATGAATCCTGTATAAAAGGATTATATGGATTAGAGATAACAAATCATTATTACTTAATTTAATCTCAACCATTTAATTTAATTCAATTTAATTTAAGGGCTATATTTTAACCCCTCATCTTTCATAATAAAACACTCCTCTCCCTTGATAGTTGATACGCTCGCTATATATATATATATTAAACTCATTTTCTATTTTGTCTTTTTGGATTATATTGTTGTATTATGGTATGAAAATCGATGGTCCTTAAAAAGAGGGAAACCACGCGCAGGATCTTTCTATCTACTACTACCTTTGTTTAGAAAACCGGGCCGGATCGGAAAATCGGTCATGTGTCCGGTCCAACAGAACCATAGAACCGACCTTGCAGAGAACCGGTCCCTAAACCGGAAAACCGGTAAAACCGGTCAAAATCGGTAAAAAACCGGTTGAACCAGTCTTTATAAAAAATGTAATTTTTTTTATTTAATTTAAAATACTTTTAAGATAAATAAAAACATATGTTTGAGAATTACACATAGATATTTATTATTTTACCAATTATTTTTATTTTTTTGTTTTATAAACCTTATAATAAGGTTATTTAAACAAATTTATAGCTTCATATATATATTAATTTTTTTAATTTTGTATTATTTTATTAATTAAAATATTATATAATATTTAAAATATATGTTTAATTAATACCGGTTCGACCACGATTTAACCACGGTTCAATCATTGAACCGTGAACCAATGCCTTCACCGGTTCAATTACCGGTTCGGTTTTTAAAACATTGACTACTACTAACAACTTATATTTGTTACTTATTAGAATTTGATCCAATGGATGAGGAATAAAAAAATGAAATAATAATAATAATAAAAATATTAAAACAATAATAATAATAGGCACCCAAATTACTATACTAACAAAAAAGAAAAATAATTCCTTTCAACAAAAAAATTAAAAAAAATAAACCAGTACAGATTACAGAATTAGAGAGAGAAAGAGAGAAAGAGAGAAACATCAAACTTTTTTATAAATAAACTTTACACGTGCCCTGTGCCCGTGCACGTGCACGAGATGGCAAAAAAATCCTTCTTTCAACGGACTGAAATTACAATCCTACCCTCAAATCTTCACTGCCTCTAAACGCACCCTTCCCCTTCGGCGATTCGCTCCACCACCTTCCCTTGCGGCGGCGAACTCTTGTGGACCCACCGGCAACAGTTCCCTCCAGCGTCCAAGGCATCCGAAATTGGCTTAATGACGAGAATGCCCTCCCCTATCGCTGCACAACAGAACGCACTTAGGAACACCACGAGCGAAACGACGCCGTACAACTCATCCGCGGGGCTCCAAAGCACCGTAAAACCTAACGACACCACCTGCAACGGCAGCGCCACCAGCACCACGGTGGCCAACCCATAAATCCTCACTCTGAGTCCCTTATTGATAACCAGCGACAAAACCCTCCAACACGAGAACACGAACCACGTCGAGTACGCAACACCAAACGCCGCGAAAACAATGCTGTTGAGAAAAGGGTAATCACAGAGCACCGTCTCGTTTCCAAATCCATCACTGAGAACCACCGACGGCTCATGGAAGAACCCCACCAAGTGATTCTCAAACGGGTTGAAGAAAATGAGGAACGCGTGGAGAGCCGCGAGTGGGAGGCACGTGAAGAAGACGAACGTGATGGCCCAAGCGTCGTTTGGGGTTTTCTTTTTGATGGAGGTGTTGAGAAGGTAAAGAAGGGTAACAAGGAAAGCGGGTTCGAATAATCCCAATGAGAGGACAACGTGGAATTTGCAGAGGTTGGTTTGTGCTGGAACGGCGAGGGAAGGGAGGTATTTCCGGCGATAGAAGGGTAACCGGAGAAGCTCTGTGATGGCCCAAAGGAATATGAAAAGCACTAAAAGGAATCGAACGGTCCAGAGGGAGTTGAAGCCTTGTAAATGTGTGAGGGATTTGGATTTGATGTGAAGGTGGAAGATGAAACAAAGGGATAGCACCGAGAGGATGATGAGGGTGAAGATGAAGGTGACGATGGTGAGGTCGAAAACTAAATTGAGAGCAGGTAATCCAGGCATGAACAACATCGATCGAGTTATTATATCGATCGTTTTCCTTTTCCTTTTCTTAATATGGTGTTTTTTGTTGTTTTTTTTGTTATATACACTATGTCTGTTTTGGTTGAATATGATTAGGATTACCCCACCAATTGGAAATGTTTTTTTACTTGGTGGTGGGGTTGTGGTGATGAGGTTGTCTCTGGTGGCGGGGGTGGTACTGGCGGTGGAGAGAGAGTGAGGTTAAGCATGGGAGATTGGGGAATGGTGTTGATGTTGTTGTTTTAGGCATATAGGTGAGGTGGGTGGGGTGACCGGAAGGAACAGCGGGGATATAAGAACTTGTCTCTCTCTCTTTTCTTTCTTCTTCTGATTCTCTTTCTCCCCGCTATTCCCAACCGGTGGGAGAAACCAGCTACAAAAGATTTGGGTTTTCAAAGAGATAAAACCTGAAGAAGGAAGGAAAGTAGCAGATAGAGAAAGAGAGAGAGAGAGAGATGACTTTTTCGTTTTTGGTAGAGGGGAAGGGTGGCTTTGTGGTGTAATGAGAAGGATCCTCTAATTTCGGTCCTTTGCGGTTACGAACAACACCCTTGCCTTTTCTTTTTTGGAATAAATAATAAATAAATGGTCTTGTATTGTATAATCATTCTTTGATCTGATCTTTACAACCTTATATTAGCTAATGGTATGATGATGATAATGTAGTACATTGATTTGGCCAATTAGCTTGTGTAGTTCTGTTTTGTTGCATATATTTACGATGAGATTTTATTGGTTTTCATTATTAATGGTTTGTGTTATATCCTGATTTTAACAATTTTGCTAGAAACCATGTGTAATTCCAGGTATTAAATTTTCTAACGCCTTATTTTCTGATTTGGTAGGTTATTCCGTCATTTTATTTGTCGTCTCAGATGAGTTACAATTTACAAAACAGTTTTCGGGATTAACGAAGAAAAGTGAAAGTAACAACTAGGAAAGGCAAATGCAATGCCTAGTTGTCTTGCGCATAAAAGCTAATAATCAGATTCGAGATTCCGTTATATGACTTTCATATCATGATATTGCTAGTTAAGTCATCGTGTTTTCTACGTGTTTGTTAAATATTTAAATAAATATTCAAGTAAATTAATAAAAATTTAATTAGTAATAATTAGAGTATAATTATTATATATAAATCAAAATATTGAATGAAATATGATATATAAAATAACTGATTAATATATAAAAATTAATAATTATGATTTCTCCTACGTTAAATAATCTTTTAATTTAAATTCTATGATATTGAACCTCTTGAAAGAGACACTTCATTTTCATTCAACCCAAGCTTGTAGTAATGAAGCTTTTTATTTTTTCCTTTTATTGAATAATGTGTTGTTTCCATTTACATGCCCGGTGGCGGAACTTGGATAAAAACTTTGGGGTGCCAAATTAAGGTTTTTTTCTTTATATAACTTTAGTTGGTATTGTAAAATTTGAGAGCACTTCCCCAGATCTGGTGGTGGTTATTGCCAAACGTACTTCATCCATTTGATTTGGTGAGTATTGTCAAATTTGAGGGCGCTTCCCCGAATTACGTTCTAAAGAGTTTTCAAATTCATTATATGTAACTTTAGGAACTTTTGAAAATTACTTCTTATTTTCTTCAATTGTTGGATTTTTAGAAATTTTTTCAATTTTAGTTCATGTGGAAGTTGTATTTTTTTTTTAACTTTCTCACGGGCCTTCCTCTTTAAAAAAATCATTTTTTTTACTCTTTATTATATTTTTTTCAAATATAAAATTATGATATCACCTACATATGAAAATAGGAAAACAATATTCACATTCATCACAATTCAAAACATACTAAAACTCATGTAACAATAATTAAATAGCTAGACAACACAAGAGAGTATGACTAAAGTTTTAAATTCTTAGTCAAGCAATAATACTCCCTCGATTCCTTTTTATAAGACACTTTATAAATTCAAGGAAACATTTATTACCATTTTCTTATTTATCCTTGTTATCTTTAATACCTTTTCAATTATCAAATGATAGTGGAGTTAGTTAATGATACTAAATAAGGGTAAACTAGAAAGTTAAATTATGTTTTTAAAACTCCAATAAAATTAACTAGTTTTTAATCACTTTTATTGGTCCGTGTGATTTGATCAACTAAAATATTATATTAATATAATACTCTGTCCGGTCCTATTTATAAGACAATGGGTGTGTTTGGCAAAACTAGCTGATAAGCTCCTAGCTTATAAGCTCCGAGCTGATAAGCTAGCTTATTGAATTAGAAGTGTTTGGTAAAACTAGCTGATAAACTAGTTGGTAAATGTAAAATGACATAAAAGGACATAACTACATAAATTTTATTATATAAATTCTATTTGTCTTTTTGAGAATATATATATATATTATTATGTAATTATAATTTTATATTTTTTAAAAAATAATTAAATTCTCATTAAACCTTTTTATTGATAAAATATTTAATTAAAAATTAAAATAAATAATGAAATTAATAAAATAAATAGTGTAATATAAAAATAATTTCATAAAATAATGAAATAAAATAAAAATTTAATTAATTCGTAATTTTTTAAATTTTTTATTATATATATAATAATAGGTAAAAAGAAATTGGAAGGTTTTTGTTACTAAAATTGAAAATATATAATAATAGATAAAAAGAAATTAAGAATAATAAGGGAAATATATTAAAACATAAGGGGTAGTGATGGAAGAAAATTAAATAAGCTACAAGCTACAAGCTAGAAGCCAGGTGAACTCCTAAAATAAGTTACTTTAATGTACCTTACCAAACACTTTTGTGTTGGTCAAACTAGCTTATAAACTAGTCAAATAAGCTAGTAGCTAGCTTATTGGCCTTGCCAAATGTAGAAACACAGGGAAACACTAGAAGGGGGGTTGAATAGTGTTTCTTTATATTTTTGAAAGCTTTTTGAAAACAACAAGTTACAAACAGTTTCAGACAGGTTTATGGGGGCTGTCTGAAGTTTTTGGATGGCTCCTGAAAATATATTTTAAAAGGTTTCTTTGCTTTTAAAATATTTACAATAGCTTTTCAACACCCTTGATATTAATATAAACGAATTGACAAGAGATAAGGGATAGAAAACTTAGCCAAGGATTTATCCTGGTTCACTCACTACCACTGTGAGCTACCTCCAGTCCCAATGCCAACAAGCACTTGGATTTTCTCTTAATCTTTCACAAAGATTACAAGTATTCTTTTACAGTCAAGCCTCTTCAGGCTCTACAACCAAGTATTATTTTACAGACAAGCCTCTCCAGGCTCAACAACCAAGTATTGTTTTACAGACAAGCCTCTCCAGGCTCAACAACAATTACAGTTGAAAAAGATTGTTTAAGCTTTAAAACTGAACCGGTTTGAAGCTCAAACCTATTACAATGTACAACTAAAAACTGAGTTATACTCAGGATATGAAAATATAAAGTGTACAAAGAATTTTATCAGAGTGATTTTCTTGAAGAAAATATTGCAGCGTTTTGAATCTCTTTTTCTATATGTTCTTCTCTTGTCCTCTAGCTAGATGATGGTCTTCATAAGGGGTATTTATACCCAGACTTTAATCCGTTGAAAAACCATCGTTTAGAGATAGCATTAAATGCTATTCAATCCGTTGTGAGACATACTTCTGAGCATCCTGACATTTCTGACACAGTACAAGGTTGCATCTGTCAAAAGGCTGCTTCAGGAATTGCCGCGTTGCTGCGTTTGCAGAGATTTCCTCAGTGGTGTATGAAATTCAAATGCACCAGGAAAGGCCTCTGTGTTTGTTGCCATAAATGTGTTCCAAAACGTACGAGCAGCAGAGACTCAGAAAAGTCTTCACGCAAGGTTTCAGCAAAGATGCCACGTCATTACTAAAGCTTCAGACGGCTTCCAATCTTCAGACGGGTTCCAGTCTTCAGACGGGTTCCAGTCTTCAGACGGGCTTGGCTCTTCAGACAGCTTCAATACTTAAGACAGGTTGACCACTTCAGAGGGCCTTTTTCCCTCAGATGACTTGAAGCACTTCTTAAAGACTTATAAAGCGTATTGTGGCTTGCTGAAATCACAGATAAATAATTAAACACTTAAGAGTATCTGTGAAAATAAATAATGTAAATTTGTTAATCATTAAAACTTGGAAATATTGCTGTCTTAAAACATCATAAAATCTCTTATGATATTTTTGAGACTCAACATTCTCCCCCTTTTTAATGATGACAAATTTATTTTAAAACTGTAAAATCTGAAAGGAGTATGTGAGAATAAAATAGCTTTTAATAATAATTCCCCCTCAGATAATGAACTTAATAGTTCTTCTTTGCTCCCCCTGAGTCCTGTAGCACTTCACATTTGAATCAGATTTTTGTTAGTTTTAGTACTCCCCCTTTTGTCATCAATCAAAAGGGAATTCAGAGCATAACAACAACAGAAATCAAAGGATAATCATGAAGTATAAACTCAAAAAAATCATGCAGGGAACAACTGATATATTCATCTAACAAATTTTCAGACAAACATAGAAATTTAAACACATTGCCAAAGATAAAAACAAACATGGCTACATTACAGACTAGCCAGATTTCTTCAACAAAGCATCCTTCAGCAAAGACATGAGATCATCCCTTGTCTTGTCCAATTGAGAGAGAAGGGCAGACTTCATATCTTCTTGAGCATTTTTGATCTCTTGCTGTTCATGAAGAATCTGATCTTGCTTAGCTATGAGTTCAGTCTTGTGCAAAGCCAGAGTCTGTTCTTGTTTGGCAAGAAGCTCAGCATTGGCTTTCTCCAGCTTCTGTATCTTGAACCTCAGTCTTCTATTCTCTTCTTCATAGTCAGGTGCTGACTCATAAAAAATAATTTTTATGTATCTGCACACAAAACTCAGCGCATCAAATCCTGGAAGTAGTCCATATTTATGAGGATGATAGACTGGATGAAAGAATGTTCCAATGGGGTTGATCATCTCCCATTCTTCATGAAAAGGTGCAGTCAAAAGTGGGAAGTGTTGTCTGATAAACATATACTGCACATTCATGGATCTCCCATAGTCAATGAGAGAGTCTTCATCAGGTCCAGTTGTCCCAGATGAGGATCCAACATCCTCTCTGATTTTCCAGTAAGAGCTCCAAACTCTGTCCCTGAGACTGTGATCCATGCCTCCACCTTGCTTTCTGACAATAGCTGGTAGATGCTTCCATTCGCTTGGTGACAAAGGTTTGAAGGGGGCTGAGTAAACCTTGGGTTCTTTAAACTTATCAGCAGAACCTTCCTTCAGAGGATACCTAGGAATGATCCTGTCAGGTTGCACCAGAATTTTAGTGCTTGGCCTGATAGAAACATTTCTAGGCGGCCTATAACCTCTCATGCCAACCCAGTTCAGATGAGCTCTTTGAAACAATTCTCCTTCTGTGCACAGCTTTCTGACAAAACACCACTCATCAGTACTCATCTTCAGACAATCATCTTCAGAACAGGGATCAAGTGGAGCCCACTTGTGTTCAGGAACTACCACTCCCTTTCTGATCTTTTCAAGCTGTCCAGAGTATTGACCATCAAGGCTTCCAGTATACTTTCTCCTTTCAGCTTCAGCAATGTGCAAGATAAGTCCTTGATGCATGTAGATGGGGGGTGTATCCTTGAAAAACATCAGCTCTTCATAAAGGTTAGGGAATTTTGGCACTCTTTCCCTTTCAAAGAAGGGTCCCTCATACCTTTTGTGGGGCACTTCAGCTTCTTCTGCATACTGAGAGTCAGTAAAAGGATAGGCATAAGGATCAAAAGTGGGTTCTGTGAAGAAATCCCTACTTTTGGGTCCAAGCCTAAGATGTGCAGGTAGCATGCTTCCTTTCCACACACATTGTTGGTTCTCCTCAGCAGAGTTTTCAGATCTGCATGATTCTGATGATGATGAGGAGGATGATGAAGATTGTGATGGTGATGGTGATGGTTCTTCCTTTTCTTCAGACAAGATAGGTTGTTCATCAACCTTGTCTGAAACTCCTTCTTCTGAAACAATTTTACTATGAACTTGTTCAAACTTTTCTTCTTCTTCCTTTTCTTCTGGCAACCCCTTTTCTGGAGATGAAGGTGGTGAAGGTGTAACATTGTCAAACCTCACCCTTATTGGTTTGTAGGGTTCCTTTGGAGGTTCCTCTTTCTGAATTTTGATTTTCTTGACTTCCTTTTCTGCCTCCTCTCTTTCAGCTTGCTTTTCTTCTCTTCTCCTTTTGAAATAAAGATTGGCTTTGACAAACTTCTGATATTTATCAGTCATGTCTATAGCATCTTGTTTACTAGAAATACTCCCAGTGATTCTTGTGGTAACTTCAGGAGCACTAGTAAGGAACTTGCTTATTCTTTTCTTCTTCATGGCAGCACTGGATCTCTTTCTTTTCTTGGTTCCTTCAGCCAAGGCAGCTAGCCTTTCTTTTTCAGCTAAGGCAATCTGCGTAGATACTACATAAGCATGATCAACCTTCTCTTGTTCTAACTTCTTCTCTAATTCTTGGTTTTCAATCATAGTAGCAATTGCAGCTACCTTGATCAATTCACGATCAGAGGGACAGGCAGCAACAGGTGGTGCAGCAATAGCATCAGCATCAGCAACAGGTTCCTCATGTGCCTTTCCTTCTAGATTAGAAGTAGGCTAAAGAGGTTTTGCTCCTTCAGACTTTTGACCCACAATTTCAAACGACTTTGTCAAAGTCTTCTGAACAGGTTCAGCAGTCTTAAGGTGCAACTTAGGGTTTGCTGGTGCCACCTTTGCAGCACTCCTAACTGGTAGCTTTGGCAGCTTAGGTTGAGGGGAGGGCTTGGATGCAACAAACTCATCCTTCCTTATGTCCCCTTGAAGTTCAAGCTCCAGAACTTCAAAAGCAGCTCCACTTCTAGATGCCTTCTCTAACAGTAAACTCTCCTTCATAGTAGGAGAAGAATGTCTTGGAATGAGAGGGTTCTTCAGCTTCATACTGGTAATATTGGCCTCACCAAAAAGAGCAGGTGCTTTGTGATCAAACTTAAGAGGTACTCTGAAATGCATCAGTACCTTGGTGATAAGTAAATTGTGAGTAAGGCTTCCAGCAGAATCCCTAATCTTTTTTTGAATGTGGAACATAAGCATCTTTGGGAGATTCATCTTCTTCTTCAGCAATAGGTTGATCAAGCAGAATCTCTCAAGTTCAGAGATATGGTTTCTGCTTCCACTCTTAGGGAAAATGCATTGCCCTAGAATGGCATGAAGAACTCTGACTTTATCCAGCATGTTCTTTGAGTCAGCGCTCTGAGGCTTCGCTGTTCCATACAACATCTTGGTGAACTTCTCAGAACCACCATTTCTTCCTTCCCATCCTAGAGAGAAGACCTCTCCTTCAGCTTGTACACCAGTCACCTTGGAAAGAATATCAGCATCTATGAAGATGGACTCTCCAAGAACTTCAGCTCGGATGCTTTCATATTCACCTTTGTTGTTTGGAATTCCACTTGCTGAAAACCAGAAATCAATGATGCTCTGTTCATTCCAAGAGCAATCAATTTTCTCAAAGAATGAAGTCCAACCAGCAGCATCAAATTCCTCAAAAAGGTCCATGCCCAGATCACTGAGACCCTGAAGATCAACACCTTTGGACTTGACAATCTTCCCTCCAGAGCTTGTCTTCTTTGGTGCCGTTGCAGTTGCAGACAAAAGCTTAGAGCAGAAAACTGTTGTGAGAGAGAAAATGAAGTTGAAGAGTGAGCAGAGAGAAAATGTGAGCCTTCTTCAATATGTAACCTCCTTTATTATATAGACACCCACGATGCAATGATGGCATGTACTGGCTGCGCAGACGTTGGGTAACGTGCAGAGTGGAAGAGACAAAATAAATGGCATTCAACCGTCTCAGATAGCCACGTCATCATTTTATTTCAGACAAGTGAATAATTTCAGACAACTAATGAAATTTCAGAAACCCTAAAATTTCAGACATGTCACAATTTCAGACATACTGAGATTTCAGATGTTCATTTCAGACAACATACAAAGTCAGTTAGAAAATGCATGTATGTTCAGATTATTACATATAAACTTAAATCTGACTTCAGTCAGAGGTTTTGTGAATATATCTGCCCATTGAAGCTCTGTTTCAATGAACTTTATATCAAAAACACCTCTCTGAACATAGTCTCTAATGAAATGATGCTTGATTTCTATATGCTTTGCTCTAGAATGTTGAATGGGGTTTTTAGACAGATTAATGGCACTTGTATTATCACACAAAACAGGTATAACAGATATAGGAATATTAAAATCCTCAAGCTGATACTTCACCCAAAGGAGTTGTGAACAACAACTTGCTGCTGAGATATATTCAGCTTCAGCTGTTGATAATGCAATGGTGCTTTGCCTTTTACTTGACCAGCTGATCATGTTGCCTCCAAAGAAGTGACAACCTCCACTGGTGCTTTTTCTTTCAATTCTGTCTCCAGCAAAGTCAGCATCACAGTATCCTATTATCCTGCATTCTTTGTCTTTCTTATAGCAAAGACCAAGATTAGTAGTACCTTTAAGATATCTAAAAATCCTCTTAACAGCTTTGTAATGAGTAATTCTTGGATCTGATTGAAATCTAGCACAAAGACACACACTGAACATAATGTCAGGTCTGCTTGCTGTTAGATACAATAAAGAACCAATCATTCCTCTATACAAAGTCTGATTCACTGGTTCTTCATTCTCATCTTTGCTTAAATATGCAGAAGGATGCATAGGAGTTGACATGGGCTTGCAATCATTTAAATTAATCTTCTTAAGCATTTCTTTTGTATATTTCTCTTGATGAATCCATATACAATTAGAATCTTGCTTAATTTGAAGTCCTAAGAAAAATTTTAATTCACCCATTAGGCTCATTTCAAATTCAGATTGCATTAACTCAGAAAACTCCTTGCAAAGAGAAGAATCAGTGGAACCAAAT
Organism: Sesbania bispinosa; assembly: GCA_026901365.1. Lineage (NCBI taxonomy): Eukaryota > Viridiplantae > Streptophyta > Magnoliopsida > Fabales > Fabaceae > Sesbania > Sesbania bispinosa. The sequence goes on from QLOH01000836.1 coordinate 60,081, forward strand.
ATAATGTCATCAACATATATCTGGACTAGCATGAGACCTTTGTTAGACTGTTTTCTAAAAAGAGTTGTGTCAACTTTTCCTCTTTCAAAACCATTTTTGATAAGAAAATTGCTCAATCTGTCATACTGTAACGTCCTAATTTCTAAATTCAGAAATAATGCCTGTTGGAAGCACTATTTCTAAATTTGTGAAATTATTTCATTCATTTCGCGTATCGACATACAATACCATCGCTTGAGTAACCCAACAAATTACTAAAGCTCCAACAATACATATATAACTCAAGGAAATAATAACATAATGTTGCCACCAAGGCTCAAATACAAAATATTAAACTAACATAATGATTCCTAAAGTAGCTTTAACAAATAACACTAGTGGTTCTAAACAACATGAAAAACATCAAGTAAAATAAACAATAAGACTAATGGTCTTCACATGCCATCTACTACTCGTCATAGCTTTGATCAGTATCCTGCACCACTGAAAATATTGTTCCCATAGAATGGGGTGAGACCAACGTCCCAGTGAGTGTAACCGTGTGTGCAGTGTGGGGGAAAGCAACCAAGAACCATCATGGCATACATACAATTTTAAGAGACATAAAAGAGATAATGATACATAATTCAATACAAAGGAAATCAATCATCAAGATGCAATGCATGGCTGTGAGGTGTTATTCCCGACACCCGGGGTCTTTTCTCTGTAACGTGACTGTGATGAGCGCTCGGCCATGTAACCAAGGACCGTCGTCCAAGGTTACCTATGATTAAATTTTAAATAACATTTAAATATAATTCTGTGATTGGGGACCCCATTTCCCTCTTGGCCATGAGTTCGATGCGGTTACCCCGTTGTTCTTAATTAATTTGCCCGAAGGCCTGTGATGGTCAAAGACCCTGTGATAGCCCGAAAGCTCTATGATTTCTCAAATTCATAATTTTCATGACTGTGATGGCCAAAGGCCCATGAATTCCAGAATAACACAATGAAGAATCACCAAACATAATCAAGAATCCTCATACAGAATCATCCAATCATCTACCCTAAGGTTTTGGCAATCCAACACATACAATAATCAGTATATTCACAATTCTTATGTTCCTACTACACATATATCACTAATTCCTAGAGGGAAAGGGGAAAAAGAATAGGGAGCATGCAATGGCAATCTTTCAGAACAAATAAGTGAAAGTCCACCCACCTGTGAGTTGAGAAAACGGAGAAAGAACGGAGAACGGAGGGTCTTGAAGGGAGAAAGATTGAGGCAAGACTCGTTCTTGGTGAGTAGAATTCGTTCTTGGCCTTTGCTGGGACTTTCTCTCACTAGAACCTCTCTCTCTCTCTCTGAAAATACGAAAAATTGGAAGAAGGAACTGACAGAAACCGTCCACAAACGTGTTTTAAAATGCAGAAATCGGACCTGCGCTCAAGCCTCGCTTGAGCGCAGCTCGAGCGCGAGTTCTCGCTCAGGCTGCGCTTGAGCTCAGCTCAAGCTGAATTTCCTCGAATTGCTCTCTGTTTTTCTGCGCTCAGGCTGCGCTCGAGCTCAGCTTGAGCGAGAAAACCAGATTGCAATTTTCCCTTTTTACTGGTATCCTCGCTCAGGCTGCGCTTGAGCTCAGCTCGAGCGAGGAAACCAGAGTGAGATTTTCCCTTCTTGTTAAGGTGCAGTTTTCATCCAAACCCTATCGTGTAACCTATCAAACTGAAGCCCCGGAAATAAGCTTTCTAATGAGAGTGGAATCCTCTCCATCGGACATCTACAACTCTAGATATTTTCAATTTAGTGCATCAAGGCCATTAGGCTTAGAACCAACATCAAGCACAACCTATTTTTCTTGATTCTACTTTAAGTTATGATATTCCTATGAATTAAGGTATTAATTAGCGGGATGTTACAATTCTACCCCCCTTAAAACAATTTTGTCCTCAAAATTGGCTAAAGAATGTTGAGTAAGGAAGAAGATGGAGAAAATGGCTTTCTTACCTTAAACGAATAACTCTGGAAACTGAGAGCGGAGATCTTCCTCTTTTTCCCAAGTTGCTTCCTCGGGTGACTGACCCTCCCAAAACACCTTCACTAACGGAATCGTCTTATTTCTCAAGGTTTTGACACTGCGGTCAATGATCTGTGCAGGCCTCGAGGGAATAGTTAAATCCTCCCTTAATTGTACCGATTCTGAACTTATGACGTGAGAAGGATCATGAAGGTATTTTCTGAGCTGAGAGACATGGAATACATCATGGATGTTGGCTAAATGGGGTGGAAGGGCTATTCTGTATGCAACGGGACCAATCCTTTGCAATATTTGAAAAGGACCGATAAAACGGGGATTCAACTTTTTGGCTTTAATGGACCTTCCAATGCCATTGATGAGAGTAACTTTCAAAAACACATGGTCACCTTCCTCAAACTCTAGGTCCTTCCGCCTCCTATCAGCATAGCACTTCTGGCGGCTCTGGGCAGTTACCAACTTTTCCCTAATTCTCTTAATCTTTTCTGTAGTGATTTGTACCAGCTCTGGTCCTAAAAAGCTTTTCTCTCCCACCTCACACCAACATAAGGGTGAGTTACACTTCCTACCATACAGCGCCTCATAGGGTGCCATACCTATACTACTGTGGAAACTGTTGTTATAGGCAAACTCTATAAGAGGTAGGTACTTATCCCAAATACCCTTCTCTTCCAACACACAGGATCTAAGCATGTTCTCTAAGGTCTGGATTGTTCTCTCAGACTGCCCATCAGTCTGAGGGTGATAAGCGGTGCTAAACTTCAGTTTAGTACCGAAGGCTTGGTGTAGGGCATTCCAAAACCTAGAGGTAAATCTGGGATCTCTATCTGACACTATGCTGGAAGGTACACCATGAAGCTTCACAATCTCCTTGATATACAATTCTGCTAATTTGGTCAAAGGGTAGGTTGCCTTGATTGGTAAGAAATGAGCTGACTTGGTCAGCCGATCCACAATCACCCAAATGGTATCAAAGCCTGCTGGAACTCTAGGAAGTCCCATCACAAAGTCCATGGATATGGCTTCCCATTTCCACTCGGGAATTTCTAATGGTTTTAGCATACCCGAGGGCTTTTGGTGTTCTATCTTAACCTGTTGGCATACAAGACACTTAGAAACGAACTCAACTATCTCTCTCTTTATTCCATCCCACCAAAACATGGTCCTCAAGTCTTGGTACATCTTGGTAATACCCGGATGTACCGTGAACTTGCTCTTATGGGCTTCCTCTAAAATGTCTTCTCTAAGACTACCCCCTTTAGGGATACAGACTCTCCCTTGGAAGAGAATCATCCCATCTCCTGAAACAGAAAATCCTGTGTGTCCCTTTCGGGACTGGAGTTCTAAGTCTAAGATCTGAGCCTCTCTAATCTTTGTCCTTAACTCATTAACTACTTCTAGCCTATAGAGTCTCATACTATCTCCCTCATAGTTCCCATCAAGTTTTAAATCCCTAAACTTCTCTAACAATACTAGCTCATGCACCATCATGGATGACGCATGCAGGGATTTCCTACTTAGGGCGTCGGCCACTACATTGGCCTTACCTGGGTGGTACTTAAGCTCAAAGTCATAGTCCTTTAGAAATTCCATCCACCTCCTCTGTCTCATGTTAAGTTCCTTCTGATCAAACAGGTACTTTAAGCTCTTGTGATCACTAAAAACCTCAAACTGCACACCATATAGGTAATGCCTCCACACCTTGAGAGCAAACACTACTGCAGCCAACTCTAAGTCATGGGTTGGGTAATTTTCCTCATGGGGTCTAAGCTGTCTAGAACCATAAGCCACTACCCTCTTATCCTGCATCAAAACACAACCTAATCCCTTTCCTGAAGCGTCACTATACACTTCAAAGGATTTGGACAAGTCCGGCAATACCAACACCGGGGTGGTGGTTAACCTCTCCTTGAGTTCCTTGAAACTCTTCTCACATTTCTCATCCCAAACAAAAGCATGACCCTTACGAGTCAGCCGGGTGAGAGGTAAAGCCAACTGGGAAAAACCTCTAATAAACCTGCGATAATACCCAGCTAGTCCCAAGAAACTCCTAACCTCAGTGACTGATTTGGGCCTCTCCCAATCAATCACTGCCTCTATCTTACTGGGGTCCACTGACACACCTTCACTAGATATCACATGTCCTAGGAAGTGAACTTTATCCAACCAAAACTCACATTTATCAGGGTTAGCAAACAGTTTCTTCTCTCTCAACACTTCCAAAACCACTCTAAGATGTTGCTCATGTTCTTCTAAGGTTTTAGAATAGATAAGGATGTCATTGATGAATACAACCACAAACTTATCTAAATAGGGCCTAAAGATACGGTTCATGTAGTCCATGAATACAGCTGGAGCATTGGTCAAGCCAAATGGCATCACCAAATACTCATAATGCCCATACCTAGTCCTAAAAGCAGTTTTGGGAATATCCTCACTTCTAATCTTTATCTGATGGTAACCTGATCTCAAGTCTATCTTAGAAAATACTGCTGCCCCTCTAAGCTGATCTAACAGGTCATCTATCCTAGGCAAGGGATATTTATTCTTAACTGTTACCTTGTTCAACTGCCTAAAGTCAACACACAACCTCATGCTACCATTCTTCTTTTAACAAGGAGCACTGGAGCTCCCCAAGGGGATACACTAGGCCTAATGAACTGCTTCTCTATCAATTCCTCTAGTTGCTTCTTAAGTTCACTCATCTCCAAGGGTGACATTCTATAGGGAGCCTTAGAAATAGGCCCTATGCCCGGCACAAGGTCTATGGAAAACTCAGTCTCTCGGTCCGGAGGTAAGGTGGTCACCTCACTAGGGAAAACATCCTGGAACTCCCTAACAATGGCTATGCTGCCTAGGTCGGGTTTTGACTCTACAGTTGAGGAAAGCAGTAATATAAACAATAACTACCATCAGTCAGGCATTCAGAAATTTGAGTGGAACAAGATAACAAATATGATGGTCTCTCCTTCGGGGAAGGAAGAAGAGTAGGGAAAACAATTTCTTTATTGCAACAGTCAAGCATGACCTGGTTACGGGATAGCCAGTTCATACCCAAAATAACATCAAGCTTTTTCAATGACAAACAAATCAAATCAACCTTAAAGATTCTACCTTGGATTTCTAAGGGACATGCAAGACATACCAAGGAAGTGGAAATGGCTTCCTTAGCAGGGGTGTGGACATTCAAATGAAAAGGTAAGGGAGTAACTTGTAGTTTCATCCTTTCCACACAATCATAAGAAATGAAGGAGTGAGTTGCTCCAGAATCATACAGTACAATCAAAGGAGTATCATATAGATTACAAGTACCTTGCATCAGATCATCGGCCTGAGTTGCCATCTCACCGTTGAGGGTAAAGACCCTTCCGGTAGCTTGGGGTTTGGGCTGGTCCTTATTCCTCTTTGGGCAGTCCCCAATCATGTGAGTTGGATCCCGACAGTAGAAACAGACTCGTTGTCCTGCCAGGCACTCGCCCCGATGGTGTTTGCAACACTTGGGACAAGTAGGAGAAGATGTAGTGGAGGGAAGGGCGACCTGCTTGCCCTTTCCTCCCTGGAACTGAGGTCGGAAATTCTTACTGACAGGTGCATCATCTCTCTTCCTCTTACTCTCAACCCAAGTCCTAGCTGTCGGCTTGGGCGCCTCATCCACCAAACTATGTTCAACGACCAGACACTTGGTCACCAAGGCTGGGAAATCCTTGAGCTAGAAGGCTGACACAATTTTCCTGATCTCGGGCTTGAGGCCCTCTTCCAAGTGAGAACATTTCCAACCCTCATTAGGATTGGCTTGCAGCAGGGAGTGATACTTGGAGAGTTCTTCAAACTTGGCCACAAACTGGCCCACGGTCATGTTGCCTTGCTTCAGATTGAGAAATTCTAGCTCTTTCTATTTCCTGACTGGTTCAGGGAAATACTTCTCCAGGAATACATTCTGGAATGCATCCCAAGAGAGTAGAGTTTCTGGAGCGTTCAAACTGATCTTCGCATTCTTCCACCAATTCTCTGCTTCTCCTTGTAACATGTAGGTAGCAAATCTCACCTTCAGGTCATCCGCACAAGCCATCACCTCAAAGATCTTGTTCATGGCATTAAGCCAGGAGTCTGCTGCTGCTGGGTCATAAGCCCCATTAAAAGCTAGAGGGTGGTGTTTCCTGAATTCTGTTAATCCCTGAAGAAAAGGATCTACTACTGTCCCCGGTGGAGGAGTACCGGTGGACTGCCTGTGCAAGGCCTAAAGTACTGCGGCATTAGAGGCGGCTTGCTCCCCCATGATTTGGGTGAGCATTTGAAGGGCCACCGCCACGGGATCCTGAGGTTGATCCGGTGAGGGTGAAGGTGAATTGGCACGAAGACGCCCTCTCCTACCGTTAGCCATGACCCTATACACATCATTAAGAAATATCCAGGTGATCAGTCTATCAATTCCCTAATAATGCATATAAAAATTATGACTAACTTAAGGAGTAACACATAACCACAGTCCAACTGGAGTGAACTGCTCTGATACCAAAATGTAACGTCCTAATTTCTAAATTCAGAAATAATGCCTGTTGGAAGCACTATTTCTAAATTCGTGAAATTATTTCATTCATTTCGCGTATCGACATACAATACCATCGCTTGAGTAACCCAACAAATTACTAAAGCTCCAACAATACATATATAACTCAAGGAAATAATAACATAATTTTGCCACCAAGGCTCAAATACAAAATATTAAACTAACATAATGATTCCTAAAGTAGCTTTAACAAATAACACTAGTGGTTCTAAACAACATGAAAAACATCAAGTAAAATAAACAATAAGACTAATGGTCTTCACATGCCATCTACTACTCGTCATAGCTTTGATCAGTATCCTGCACCACTGAAAATATTGTTCCCATAGAATGGGGTGAGACCAACGTCCCAGTGAGTGTAACCGTGTGTGCAGTGTGGGGGAAAGCAACCAAGAACCATCATGGCATACATACAATTTTAAGAGACATAAAAGAGATAATGATACATAATTCAATACAAAGGAAATCAATCATCAAGATGCAATGCATGGCTGTGAGGTGTTATTCCCGACACCCGGGGTCTTTTCTCTGTAACGTGACTGTGATGAGCGCTCGGCCATGTAACCAAGGACCGTCGTCCAAGGTTACCTATGATTAAATTTTAAATAACATTTAAATATAATTCTGTGATTGGGGACCCCATTTCCCTCTTGGCCATGAGTTCGATGCGGTTACCCCGTTGTTCTTAATTAATTTGCCCGAAAGCCTGTGATGGTCAAAGACCCTGTGATAGCCCGAAAGCTCTATGATTTCTCAAATTCATAATTTTCATGACTGTGATGGCCAAAGGCCCATGAATTCCAGAATAACACAATGAAGAATCACCAAACATAATCAAGAATCCTCATACAGAATCATCCAATCATCTACCCTAAGGTTTTGGCAATCCAACACATACAATAATCAGTATATTCACAATTCTTATGTTCCTACTACACATATATCACTAATTCCTAGAGGGAAAGGGGAAAAAGAATAGGGAGCATGCAATGGCAATCTTTCAGAACAAATAAGTGAAAGTCCACCCACCTGTGAGTTGAGAAAACGGAGAAAGAACGGAGAACGGAGGGTCTTGAAGGGAGAAAGATTGAGGCAAGACTCGTTCTTGGTGAGTAGAATTCGTTCTTGGCCTTTGCTGGGACTTTCTCTCACTAGAACCTCTCTCTCTCTCTCTGAAAATACGAAAAATTGGAAGAAGGAACTGACAGAAACCGTCCACAAACGTGTTTTAAAATGCAGAAATCGGACCTGCGCTCAAGCCTCGCTTGAGCGCAGCTCGAGCGCGAGTTCTCGCTCAGGCTGCGCTTGAGCTCAGCTCAAGCTGAATTTCCTCGAATTGCTCTCTGTTTTTCTGCGCTCAGGCTGCGCTCGAGCTCAGCTTGAGCGAGAAAACCAGATTGCAATTTTCCCTTTTTACTGGTATCCTCGCTCAGGCTGCGCTTGAGCTCAGCTCGAGCGAGGAAACCAGAGTGAGATTTTCCCTTCTTGTTAAGGTGCAGTTTTCATCCAAACCCTATCGTGTAACCTATCAAACTGAAGCCCCGGAAATAAGCTTTCTAATGAGAGTGGAATCCTCTCCATCGGACATCTACAACTCTAGATATTTTCAATTTAGTGCATCAAGGCCATTAGGCTTAGAACCAACATCAAGCACAACCTATTTTTCTTGATTCTACTTTAAGTTATGATATTCCTATGAATTAAGGTATTAATTAGCGGGATGTTACACATACCAAGCTCTTGGGGCTTGTTTTAGACCATAGAGAGCCTTTTTCAATTTGAAAACATAATCTGGGAAAGTGACATCCTCAAAACCAGGGGGTTGTCTAACAAAGACTTCTTCTTCAATGAAACCATTGAGAAAAGCACTTTTAACGTCCATTTGATATAGCTTGATGCCATTATTTATAACATAAGACAATAAAATTCTAATTGCTTCTAACCTGGCCACTGGGGCAAAGGTTTCTGTGAAATCAATTCCTTCTTGCTGATTGTATCCTTGAGCCACAAGCCTTGCCTTGTTTCTGACTACTTTGCCTTCTTCAGACAACTTGTTTCTGAACACCCATTTGGTTCCAATAATAGTTTTCCCATGGGGTTTAGGAACAAGGGTCCAGACATCACTCCTAGCAAATTGATTTAACTCTTCTTGCATGGCTAGGATCCACCCTTCATCATGCAGAGCTTCATCAATATCTTTGGGTTCAACTTCAGACAGGAGAGCCAGTGAATTCAGATTCCTAAACTTTGATCTTGTCTTCACTCCTTCTGAAGTGCTCCCAATAATTTGCTCTTTAGGGTGATGTGACTTGTATCTCCAATCAGTTCTGTGAATGGGTACAACATCTGTCTGAGACTCAACATCTGTCTGAAGAGGTTCAGTAACAGTAGGCACTTCAGACAACTGCTCATCTTTCAAGTTGTTGTTGTCATTTAGCTCCATTCCTGCAAAATCATCCTCTAGATCTGATAGTTCCCTATCAGTCTCTTTCTTGTCATTGAATTTAACATGGATTGATTCTTCTACAACTAGAGTTCTAGAGTTATAAACTCTGTAAGCCTTAGATGTTTCAGAATAACCTATGAAAAATCCTTTGTCAGATTTTGCATCAAACTTTCCAAGATCATCCTTTGTGTTAAGTATAAAACACTCACAGCCAAAGGGATGAAAGTAAGATATGTTGGGTTTTCTTCCTTTCCACAATTCATAAGGAGTTCTTTTAAGAATTGGTCTTACCAATATTCTGTTTTGAAGGTAGCAAGGTGTGTTAATAGCTTCTGCCCAGAAGGATCTTGGTAGATTGCATGAGTTGAGCATGGTTCTTCCCATCTCTTGCAGACTTCTGTTCTTTCTCTCAACAACCCCATTTTGTTGAGGTGTTCTAGCCACAGAGAAATTGTGTGAGATCCCATTCTCATCACAGAACATTTCAAAGTTTGCATTTTCAAACTCTCCACCATGATCACTTCTGATGACAGATATACAGAATCCTTTTTCATTCTGTACCTTCTTACAAAATATTGTGAAATTCTTAAAAGTTTCATCCTTGCTTCTAAGGAATATAACCCATGTATATCTAGAATAGTCATCAACAATGACCAAACCATATTTCTTACCACTAATGCTTTCTGTTCTAATAGGACCAAACAAGTCAATATGCAATAGTTCTAGAGGTCTGCTAGTAGAAACTGTAAGGTCCAAGAATTTTCTAAGAGTGGTTTTAATTATGACAACCAAGTCAAATGCAACTTAGCATAATTCTGAGTCAAAAGGATCTAATGATTTCATTTGAGAATGTCTCCAGAAGCAACAGGTTTAAAGTTACAGAAGGACAAGCTTCATTTCAAAGCATAACAGATGCAGTACATTGAAAGAATGACAAATCTGTGAAGGATAGCTTGAAATAAAGATGAGTAAACTAAAAACAACTCAATTGAATCTTTCAGAAGCTGTCAAGCACTTCTCACAGTTTCCAGAAGCATGAAGAAGCATCTCAAGACCTCAAAATAAAGTCATTTTAGAAGGAAGATTTATTTTGAAGGAAAATACAAGAGGAAATCCAGAAACATAGGTTCAACATCAACTGCAACACTTAAATGAAGTTACAGAAGCATTAGAGACATCTGCAGTTGATCAGAAGCAGCTTTGCAGAAGAAATGAGCAGTTTCAGATTCTGTAGAAGCATCAATTGAACCAGATATTCAAAATTGGATTTCCTGCTGAATTAGCTGAGTTACACAAGGTGAGATACACTTAAAATAATCCAGAAATGATCCTCGGCATATTCACAGAAGCATTGGTGAAGAAATGAGCCAGTTTTGCTGTCTGCAGAAGCAAGCTCTACAGAAGCACAAAAGGCAGTCAACTGGACAGCTGTACCTGTCAGCTTTTGCAGCTGTACCTGAAAGGGATTGATCAATACATCACAGCTGGACCATTTGAACTGATCTCCAATGGCTACAAGGCTTCTCACCTATAAAAGAAGGTGCTCTCTTCACATTGAGATACACCTCTCATTCCAGAAGCATAGAAAAATCTCTGCTCGTTCACTGCCAGCTTCTGGAACATTTTCTCTCTCCTCAAATTCTTTTTAATCAGTTTATACAAGTTGATTGAGGGGGAGCTTTGCTCACTAGAAACTACTGCTGCTGCTCTGATTGTATTTTAGTGAGCTTTTTGTTCTTTACCTAGCTGTTTCTGTGCTTCTGTAAGGCCAGAGAGATTGGTCTGTTGTAAAATCTCTTGTGGCATATTGGGTAAAGTTTTTGAGAGGTTGTAAAGGCTCTGGGTTGAGCTTGTGTGTGTTTGGAGTCTGCAGAAGGAAGTTCTGCAGATTTCTGGACCTGTGCTTCTGCAGAAAGTCCTGCAGTAAGTCAGGATCTGTTTCTGTGAAGTTTAGTGATTCTGGAAGAAGCCTGAAGAGGCTGTGGAAAAAGAATACTAGTGGTAGTGTGTACCCAAAGGTTGTAAAGGCTCTGGTGTGAGCCTGTGAGAGGTTGAAGTCTGCAGAAGCAAGTTCTGCAGATTTCTGATTCTGTGCTTCTGCAGGAGGTGCTGCAAGGAGACAGAATCTGTTTCTAAGTGTTTGGTGTTTCTGTAAGAAGCCTGAAGAGGCTGGGGTAAAAGAATACTAGTGGTAGTGGATACCCAAAGTTTGTAACTGTTTTGGTTAGTGGAAAATCCTACTGGAGGTAGGGACTGGACGTAGCCTCAGGTTGGAAGAGGTGAACCAGTATAAAAATCCTTGTGCCTTTCTCTTTCCCTTACTCCTTTAAATTACTGCATATGCATAAAAGTTTTTTAAACTAATAATACCTAAGTAAGTGGCACTAAATTGATTCCTACAAAGGAATCCTATTTTAAAGCATTATAAGCATTAACACTAACAATTTATTTGTGAATACTTATCTTCTAATAAAACAGCCAAGCCATTAACTTGAGCATAATATTATTAGAAGATAAAAGTGCAGAAAGTTTAAAAGGATCACAATTCAACCCCCCCTTCTTGTGATTCTACAATAAACTTCAGAAACAACATCTTTACTCTTAAATGAGTGTCTTGTTTGTTTCCCTTTCAGACAGCTTTCACATAAAATGTCAGATTTGTATGAAAGCTTGGGTAAGCCTTTAACCAGATTGTATTTTGCTAATCTTGAGATTAATCTCAAGCTGGCATGCCCAAGTCTTTGATGCCAAATCTGTTTTTCATCTTCAACAGAAATAAAACATTTAACATTTTGACTTGCTAGTTCCTCTAGATCAATTTTGTACACATTGTTGTGCCTTTTAGCAGTAAAAAGGATTTGATCAAAAGAGTCTTTGACTATACAACCTTCCATAGTGAAAGAGACCACATATCTACTGTCACATAATTGACTTATGCTCAGTAGGTTGTGTTGAAGTCCTTCCACTAGGAGAACATTTTTAATAAGGGATAAAGGTGACATACCTACAGTCCCTATTCCTGTGATCTTCCCTTGCTGGTTTCCACCAAAGGTGACCGCACCTCCATTTCTTGGTCTAAGGTTTTGGAACAAAGACCTTTCTCCTGTCATGTGTCGCGAGCATCCACTGTCCAGGTACCATTTGTGGTGTCTCTTTTGTCCTGTTAAACACATCTGCAACAGGAATAATCAAGTTTTTAGGTACCCATATTCTTTTGGGTCCTCTTTTGTTAGACCTGGGTGTTGGTCTCTTTTTGTGTTTACACTGAGTCACATTGTGTCCAGCTTTTCCACAGTGAGAACACCCAGTAACCTTTCCCTTGCCTTTTTCAACATAAAAAATATGAGGTTCAGGCATGTTATGATCCCAAAAGCATAAGCCACTTTTGTCAATGGAATGTCTTTGATCACCAAGTAATCTGTTCAAATTATCAGTTCCTTTGACAAACTTAGCTAAGTCTTTTGTCAGTTGCTCAACTTGCTTCTGAAGTTTTATATTTTCTTCAGACACATGTTGAGATCCACTGATGTCAGACACAAGGATCTTTTCCTTGAGCATAATATTTTCTATTTCAAGGGCTTCATATTTATTACACATTTCTGTGTGAGCCTTGGATAGATTCTTATACTCTTGAAATAGTTCCTTGGAGCTTTCCATCAGATCATCATACATTTCTTGAAGGGTTAAAGGAAATACCTCTTCTTCAGAGCTGTCTGATGATGGCAGACTGGCCATAAGATATAAGTTGGCCTCTTCTGAAGTATCTTCTTCTTCTTCAGAAGTAGATTCATCAAGGTCTTCCCATGTTGCCATTAGTCCCTTCTTCTTTTTGAAGAACTTCTTCTTTTTGAATGTGTTTTTCTTCAACTTAGGACTCTCAGCCTTCATGTGACCTGGTTGTTTGCATTCAAAACAAATAATTTTATCATTTTGAAAATCTTTACCTGTCTTACCTCCTTTAGAAGTTGAAGGTTGATTCCTTCTGAACTTTCCTCTGTTTTGGAGCATTCTTTTGATCTTCCTACTTAAAAGAGCAAGATCATCATCTCCTGAGCTATCTTCAGAATCCTCATCTGTTTCTGAAGTTTCCTCAGCTTACATAGCCTTCATCTTGCCATGCCTAGACTGACTGGTATTGGAGTTTAGAGCCAGAGATTTCTTCTTGTTGTCATCTTCTATAAGCATTAACACTAACAATTTATTTGTGAATACTTATCTTCTAATAAAACAGCCAAGCCATTAACTTGAGCATAATATTATTAGAAGATAAAAGTGCAGAAAGTTTAAAAGGATCACAATTCAACCCCCCCTTCTTGTGATTCTACAATAAACTTCAATTGGAATCAGAGCTTGCCTCTTGGGTTGAACTCACTTAACAGTGAGAGAGGAAAAGATTCAAGGGATGGCAAACCATGGAGCTGCAGTGTTCATTCCAGAAGGATCATCCACCAACAGGCCACCTACCTTCAATGGTAAAGACTATTACTATTGGAAGGACAGGATGAAACTGTTCTTGGAATCCCAAGATATTGATCTTTGGGATATCATAGAAAGTGGTAACTACATTCCTTCTACAAGAAGGACCAGAGTGCTTGCTCCTTCTACAGAAGGAGAATCTGAGGTTATTGAAGAAGCACCTAAACCTAAACCAAGGGAAGAATGGCCACAAGAGGATAAGCAAAGGTATCTTCTAAACTCTAAAGCTAAATTCTTTCTTCTGTGTGCTTTAAGTAGAAGTGAATATGATAAAGTTGTTGGCTGTAACACAGCAAAAGAAATCTGGGATACATTAAAAATAGCTCATGAAGGTACAGATCAAGTCAAAGAATCTAAAATTAATATTTTAATTCATCAATATGAAATGTTTAAAATGATAGAACATGAAACAATAGATGGAATGTTTAGTAGATTCACTGTAATTATAAATGACCTAAAGTCACTTGGTAAAAGTTACACAAACCAAGAACAAGTAAGGAAAATCCTTAGAAGTCTCCCAAGAATTTGGAGACCTAAGGTGACAGCAATTCAAGAAGCCAAAGATCTAGCCATACTCAAGCTAGATGAGCTTCTTGGATCCTTGAAAGTCCATGAACAAGAACTCATGGATGAGCTTCCCAGAAAAGAAAGGTCAATAGCTCTAAAAGCAAGCACATCCAAAAAAAGTGCTTCTGCAGAAGACAAGCATTCAGAGGGTGAATCATCCTCTTCTGAAAATGATGATGAATTAGCCTTTATATCAAAAAGGATACAAAGGCTAATTAGAAGAAAAGGCAAGGGGGAGAAATTCTTCAAGAAGGAAGGGACAAAAGGAGAGAACAACAAAAGTCCTATTGTTTGCTATGAGTGCAACAAACCAGGACACATTAAAGCTGAGTGCCCTCAACTTAAAGAATCAAGACCTTTCCAAAAGAAGAAGGCCATGATGGCCACTTGGGATGATTCTGAAAGTTCTACAGAAGAAGAAGAAGAAGCAGCACATTTGTGTCTCATGGCTGGAGAGAATGAATATGATGAGGTAATTACTTACACCCCTTCTGCATATAAAGAACTTGAAGATGCATTTGAAAATTTATTATCAGATTCTCACACACTTGCACAAAAATGTGCTTTTCTTAAAGAACAATTGGTTAAATCCAAGGAAGAAAATGATCAACTAAGAGAAGATAATAACAGATTAATAAAAACCAATCACTGTCTTCAATAATCACACTTTAAACTATCAGAACAAGTAAAAACAGTGAGGGACTGCTCTGCAGAAGCAGGAAAGTCTGCAACTCTGCAGAAAGAAAACATGCTTCTGCAGCAGAAAATTACTGAACTGCAAACTGATTTATCTAAATTTGTAAGCAGCACTCAAAATTTGAACAAACTGATTGGAAGCAGTAGGAATACCTCTGATAAAAGAGGATTAGGATTTAATCAAGACAAATTTTCAAAAATGCATAAAACGGTTTTTGTTCCAGCCAAAAGGAAACCTCTTTATTGCTCTTGGTGTAACAAGTTTGGACACAATGACCAAAACTGTTACAAAAAGAAAGGGAGTACCAGAAGGAAGGTATCTAACCAAAAAGGACCCAAGAAAATTTGGGTACCCAAAACTTTGTTGTCTTCTACTGTAGGTACAAACAAGAAGAACCAAAGGGAAAGAGCAATGGTTCTTGGACAGTGGATGCTCAAGACATATGACTGGGGACAAAAGCAAGTTCACCCAGCTACACATAATGGAAGGTGGAACAGTCACCTTTGGAGACAACAACAAAGCACAAACCAAAGGTATTGGAAAGATAGGTATGCATGGTTCTATCCAAATTAATAATGTATATTAGTAAAAGGGTTAAAACATAATCTTCTTAGCATTAGTTAATTATGTGACAGTGGCTATGAAGTTATGTTTGAACCTACATTCTGTGAAATTAGGGAATCATCTACTAAAAAGGTACTGTTTTCAGGCTCCAGAAGCAAGAACTTATATTGCATTTGTTTAGAAGAACTTCCACATCAAACCTGTCTTGCTTCTTTTGAAAATGATAAATGGATTTGGCATAAAAAGTTGGCCATTTGAATATGAAAACTATTTCTAAACATTCCAAACTAGAATTGGTTAGAGGTTTACCAAAACTGAATTTTAACACAGACAAAATTTGTGAAGCTTGTAGGAAAACATACTAAATCAAGTTTTCATCTAAAAAATGTAATATTCACAAAAAGAAATTTAGAATTGCTTCACATTTATCTTTTTGGTCCTACTAAAACAATTAGTTTGGGAGGAGAGAAATATGGCCTTGTTATAGTAGATGATTTCTCTAGATTCACATGGGTTTTATTTTTAGCTTCTAAAGATGAATCTTTTGAATCTTTCAATATCTTTCCCAACATTGCATACTTTCACATATTTGGAAGTGAATGTTTCATTTTAAATAATAAGGATAACCTTGAGAAATTTGATGCAAAATCTGAAAAAGGAATATTTCTCAGTTATTCAATCACTTCCAAAACACACATAATCTACAATCTTAAAAATCAAACTATAGAAGAAAGTATGCATGTTATTTTCAATAATGCTAACTCTCCTTCTCAAGTACATGACAAGCATGAATTAGATGATGAAGGACAATCAGGGAAGGTCTCTGGCAAAAATCACAGTTCTGCAGAAGCTGGAAAACCTGCAGAAGCTGCAGAACATGCAGAAACTGCAGAACCTGCAGAAACTGCAGGTGCTTCTGGAGAAAGTTCTGTCTGTCTGAAAAAGAATCTCCCCAGAAGCTGGAAATCTGTGACTTATCACCCTCATGACCAAGTAATTGGAAATGTTGAGGAGGGTGTAAGAACCAGAAGACAGCTAAATTATGATACAGTTCTTCTTTCTCAAAAAGAACAAAAAATGTGCAAGAAGCACTTGAGGAAGAATCATGGATTGAAGCCATGAAAGAAGAGCTTGATCAATTTGAGAAAAAGAAGGTATGGACCCTTGTACCTCATCCAAACTACCACAAAATCATTGGAACAAAGTTGGTGTTTAGAGACAAAATGGATGAGGAAGGTAAGGCTAGGTTAGTAGCTCAAGGCTACAACCAACAAGAAGGTATTGTCTATGATCAAACCTTTGCACCTGTAGCTAGATTAGAAGTTATTAGGATTCTTCTTGCATTTGCTACATTTCAGAATTTTAAATTATACCAAATGGATGTGAAAAGTGTCTTCTTAAATGGCTTCATAAATGAAGAGGTTTATGTACAACAACCTCCTGGTTCTGAAAACAAAACTTTTCAAAATCATGTTTTCAAACTAACTAAAGCTTTATATGGTTTGAAACAAGCCCCTAGAGCTTGGTATGAAAGGTTAAGCACTTTTCTTCTACAAAATCAATTTTCAAGAGGACAAATTGACACCACACTTTTTAGAAAGGATTTCAAAAATGATCTTCTTATTGTTCAAATTTATGTTGATGAAATCATATTTGGATCTACTAATGTGTAAATGTGTGAAGAATTCTCTGAACTTATGAAAGGAGAATTTGAAATGAGTCTTATGGGAGAGTTGAAGTTCTTCTTAGGACTTCAAATTAAGTAAGAGAAACATGGAATCTTTATAAATCAAGAAAAATACACAAAAGAACCTTTAAAGAAGTATAAAATCGAAGGTTCAAAATTCATGGGGACACCTATGCATCCTTCTGCAGTTTTAAATCTGGATGAAAATGAAAAACATGTTTCTGAAAAGGAATATAGAGGGATGATAGGTTCTTTATTGTATTTAACTGCTAATAGACCTGACATTTTATACTCTGTAAGTCTTTGTGCAAGATTCCAATCTTCTCCCAAAGAATCTCATGTTGCAGCCGTGAAGAGAATTCTCAGATATTTTGCTAGAACCACAAGTCTTGGACTATGGTACAAAAGAAGCACAAATTTTAAGCTCACAGGATTCTATGATGCTAATTATGCTGGGGATAAGCTGGACAGAAAAAGCACAAGTGGAAGCTTCCAGTTCCTTGGAGATTCTTTAATCTCTTGGTCTTGCAAGAAGCAGCCCACAATAGCTTTGTCCACCACAGAAGCAGAATATATCTCTGCAGCAAGCTGTTATTCTCAAATGCTTTGGATTAAGCATCAAATGGAAGACTACTGCCTAAGGTACACCAATATTCCTATCTTCTGTGATAATACTAGTGCAATTAACTTGTCCAAGAATCCAATCCAGCATTCTAGATCTAAGCACATTGATATTAAACATCATTTCATTAAAGATCATGTTCAGAAGCATGATATAGAACTTAAATTTATTGAAACCAACTTGCAAATTGATGATATTTTCACAAAACCTCTTGCTGAAGAGAGGTTTGTGTTACTCAGGGATAAAATTAATATGAAATGTCTGAATTCTTGATGTATGAATAATGTTTGTGTGTTATTAGAACTTGAAAGTTCCTCAGAAGCTTGCAGAAAAGCATATGTCTCTACAAAAGCACAAAACTGTAAGAGTTACAGATATGCTTCTGGACAATAAAACTTGATTGTCATCCTCTGCAGATATAATCCTCTAAATGTTTCTTAGATATATTGATCATTATGCAGAATCAGTTCTAAGAAGGTGCATGAAAATACACTTTCTGCATAATTAAGCTTATACTAGGCTTATTCTCCTTCTGCAGACATGCTTCTTGAACAAGAAGCGTCTCAAATGTTTCTATGAACCTGATTATCAGGTGAAACATGGAAACAGTGAATGTTGACTATCATTTACAGATTAGTCACATCACAAATACCAGGAAATGTCATTCACATTTGTCAAAATACCCTAGCCAATGACAGCAAAGTCAAGACTACATTTTTGACAACAAGCTTTTCATGCTTTGAAGACCACAAAAGGAATGAAGAAAGCTTCCTTTTTTTCTAGCTAAAAGAGGGTTAGGGAGTTAATTCACTAATTAGGAAATTGAATAATTGAACATTTGGACAATAACCAACTCCATAAAAAACTGCGCGCGCGTGCCTCTTTCTCTTTGCTTTCCTCTCTTCTTCTCCTTCAATGCAACGGC
Source organism: Sesbania bispinosa (assembly GCA_026901365.1). Taxonomy (NCBI): domain Eukaryota; kingdom Viridiplantae; phylum Streptophyta; class Magnoliopsida; order Fabales; family Fabaceae; genus Sesbania; species Sesbania bispinosa. The sequence continues at coordinate 78,650 of QLOH01000836.1, forward strand.
TAGTTGAGCTCTTATATATAGCCTTGCTTCTCAGATGGATGAACTCATCATTACCTTCTCCAAGCCTCAAACTCTCGTACACTGAGTTCTTTCCTTGCAAAAAAAACCCCTCTCTATTTTCTTCTCTTAGCTTCACATTTCCTATTCAAAATAAGAATCAAACATGTAGCAGTGAAGAAACAATCTACATCCTCTACTGACTTAGAGGACTTCATTGTTCAAGGGAATGAAATAGTGCCTTATGTTGAGCCCACTCGTGCACAACCCTTAACCACAGAACCCCCCGTTATTAAGGAGAAAGCAGATCATGAGAATGCATCCACTGCACCTGCACAAACCAACCACAATTCACTCAACCTCCTTCTCCTCTGTTCCTTCAACAGAAACTCTGTCAAAGACTCATACTGCAGCTGCTGTGTACAGAAGAAGGTCTGGAAGAATTAAAGCTGGCTCTGCTTTCAAAACCATTAGGGGTGACCCAAGTCAGCCAATAGGAGTTGACTCTCCTTCTTCTTCTCACACTGTCTCATCTTCTCATGAGGAAGCTGAACCTGCTGGACAAATGGAGAAGAGTCCAAGCAGAAGCACTGAGGATAGTGACCCTTCAGAGGGATCACAGGATACAAATGAAGACCTAGTCATTACAGAAGTGATGGAAATTCACTGGTGGTAGACATCAAAGGATCAACAATAGTGGTCACAGCTGAGACCATAGATGTTGTACTTGGGTGTGATTCTGTAGATAATCAGCTTTATGATGATTGGTTCTCAGCTGCTGGAGTAACCAAGGAAAAAGTGATCAAAAAGGTTCTTCACCATTCATCCCATCAGCTTCTGTCCAGCAAACTTAACCCCATCTGCAGACTCTTTCACAAGTTCTGCATCTTCTCCATACTTCCAAGTGATGACACCCTTGAAAGGGTTTCTGACATTGACCTCATGGTCATTTATCACCTACTCATAGGTAAAACCTTCTCCCTTTTCTTACTTGATTCTTAGAAGCATGATATATGTTGCAAATCCCCAAAGAACATATGCTAGTCTGCCCTATGGGATGCTTCTAACAAGGATTTTTAGAATGAACAATGTTCCTTGGGAGGAAGAACCATTTAGTGATAAGTGCAACACTTTTGGTAAACTAAATGTACAAAGAATGTTGATTGAGAAGCCTGAGTCAACATATGATTACTCAAGCCCCAGTGAGGAAGAAGAGGAAAATAAGGCACCAAGAACCAAAAAGAAGAAGGAAAAGGAGTTCCTGACATTTTCCAGAAAGAGGAAAAGTCAGCCTGCTGGCGCTTCTGGAGAACCATCCAGCAAGAATCTGAGAGTCTCCTCTCCTTCTATGGAGCTGCCTGAGTCTGATAAGCCTCTCTCTACCTCCTCCATGCCTGTTGACTCCATACCAGGTGAAGAAGCTGTCTCACAGTCAAGATCTCCTCCTGCAAAAGCACCAGTTCCAGAAACCTCCCAAGAAACTATTTGTGCTTCTGCAGAGGGATTAGCAGCTGACACCTTGGCTCAATTGTCCCAAGCTGTTCAGATACTCCTAAATTTCCAAATATAGATTCACCTGCTCCAGTTCAATCTCCAACACCTTCAACTCCCATTGCTGCTGCACCAGAAGCAGTAGAACAAAAAGCAGATAAGCTGCAGAAGGATGCTATAACATCAACTCCTTCAGCAAATACATTTGGAACTGATATGGTAAATCAGTTCCTTGCTTCTCCTACGATTGATTCAATTTTACCTGCTGCTGCACCTATCAGGGACAGTATACCCACAATCTCTTCAAATTTGTCTTCAATGAATACATTCTTACAACAACTCAGTAAAGAGCAAGATGCTAAGGAGCCTGTACCAGAACCTGCTGCCGAAGCTTCCAAGGAACCAGAAAAGCCAGCTTCTCCTTCCAAGTCAATGGAAAGGAATATACAGAAGCTGAAGTCAGACATGAAGAAGCTTTTCACTAATGTGAATACTCTCCTGAATACAGTAAATGAGATGATAGAGAGATTCACTCAGCACCAGTTCTGGTTTAACACCTTTGTGTTTCCTGTCATTGCTCCTCAAGCTCCAGCTATGCCCTTCACTCAGTTTCAGCCACCACAAAACTAATTACAGCCTAGTACCTCTTTATCTTCAGATCACTATTCTCCTTCAAAATGATTGATGATGATTCTGCTTCTCCCTATACATTACCTTTTGAGCTTTTGATTGATGACAAAGGGGGAGAAGTAGTTAGAGCAGGTTGCTCATTTAGGTGGACTGTGACTTCATTTAGGTGGACTGTAACTGAAATTCTGAATTCTGATTATGATTATTTTTTATGACTTGTCCTTAATGATAATGTTGATTAACTCTTTTTGTGATCAATGATTAGATTAATGATGATGGACATTTTTGCATAAATCCTTCTGCTGCACAATTACTCTGATATTATGGATTCTTACTGCTTGATGAACTTGTGTATGTGCATATTCTAATGATTTGAGATGCTACTAGACTGCCAAAAATTAATAAACAAAAATGACATCAAATGAATTCTTGATCTTGCTGCTGTAACTTGATAATGGAAATGAGAAATCATTTAATCTGCAGCATTCATTATCTCCCAAACAAAAGCTAAAATGCAGGGGGAGTTTGGTATTAAAATCAGAATTATCTAAGTTAAAATTGATTGGGTTGTCATCATCAAAAAGGGGGAGATTGTAAGGTCCAAGAATTTTCTAAGAGTGGTTTTAATTATGACAACCAAGTCAAATGCAACTTAGCATAATTCTGAGTCAAAAGGATCTAATGATTTCATTTGAGAATGTCTCTAGAAGCAACATGTTTAAAGTTACAGAAGGACAAGCTTCATTTCAAAGCATAACAGATGCAGTACATTGAAAGAATGACAAATCTGTGAAGGATAGCTTGAAATAAAGATGAGTAAACTAAAAACAACTCAATTGAATCTTTCAGAAGCTGTCAAGCACTTCTCACAGTTTCCAGAAGCATGAAGAAGCATCTCAAGACCTCAAAATAAAGTCATTTTAGAAGGAAGATTTATTTTGAAGGAAAATACAAGAGGAAATCCAGAAACATAGGTTCAACATCAACTGCAACACTTAAATGAAGTTACAGAAGCATTAGAGACATCTGCAGTTGATCAGAAGCAGCTTTGCAGAAGAAATGAGCAGTTTCAGATTCTGCAAAAGCATCAATTGAACCAGATATTCAAAATTGGATTTCCTGCTGAATTAGCTGAGTTACACAAGGTGAAATACACTTAAAATAATCCAGAAATGATCCTCAGCATATTCACAGAAGCATTGGTGAAGAAATGAGCCAGTTTTGCTGTCTGCAGAAGCAAGCTCTGCAGAAGCACAAAAGGCAGTCAACTGGACAGCTGTACCTGTCAGCTTTTGCAGCTGTACCTGAAAGGGATTGATCAATACATCACAGCTGGACCATTTGAACTGATCTCCAACGGCTACAAGGCTCCTCACCTATAAAAGAAGGTGCTCTCTTCACATTGAGATACACCTCTCATTCCAGAAGCATAGAAAAATCTCTGCTCGTTCACTGCCAGCTTCTGGAACATTTTCTCTCTCCTCAAATTCTTTTTAATCAGTTTATACAAGTTGATTGAGGGGGAGCTTTGCTCACTAGAAACTACTGCTGCTGCTCTGATTGTATTTTAGTGAGCTTTTTGTTCTTTACCTAGCTGTTTCTGTGCTTCTGTAAGGCCAGAGAGATTGGTCTGTTGTAAAATCTCTTGTGGCATATTGGGTAAAGTTTTTGAGAGGTTGTAAAGGCTCTGGGTTGAGCCTGTGTGCGTTTGGAGTCTGCAGAAGGAAGTTCTGCAGATTTCTGGACCTGTGCTTCTGCAGTAAGTCAGGATCTGTTTCTGTGAAGTTTAGTGATTCTGGAAGAAGCCTGAAGAGGCTGTGGAAAAAGAATACTAGTGGTAGTGTGTACCCAAAGGTTGTAAAGGCTCTGGTGTGAGCCTGTGAGAGGTTGAAGTCTGCAGAAGCAAGTTCTGCAGATTTCTGATTCTGTGCTTCTGCAGGAGGTGCTGCAAGGAGACAGAATCTGTTTCTAAGTGTTTGGTGTTTCTGTAAGAAGCATGAAGAGGCTGGGGTAAAAGAATACTAGTGGTAGTGGATACCCAAAGTTTGTAACTGTTTTGGTTAGTGGAAAATCCTACTGGAGGTAGGGACTGGACGTAGCCTCAGGTTGGAAGAGGTGAACCAGTATAAAAATCCTTGTGCCTTTCTCTTTCCCTTACTCCTTTAAATTACTGCATATGCATAAAAGTTTTTTAAACTAATAATACCTAAGTAAGTGGCACTAAATTGATTCCTACAAAGGAATCCTATTTTAAAGCATTATAAGCATTAACACTAACAATTTATTTGTGAATACTTATCTTCTAATAAAACAGCCAAGCCATTAACTTGAGCATAATATTATTAGAAGATAAAAGTGCAGAAAGTTTAAAAGGATCACAATTCAACCCCCCCTTCTTGTGATTCTACAATAAACTTCAGAAACAACATCTTTACTCTTAAATGAGTGTCTTGTTTGTTTCCCTTTCAGACAGCTTTCACATAAAATGTCAGATTTGTATGAAAGCTTGGGTAAGCCTTTAACCAGATTGTATTTTGCTAATCTTGAGATTAATCTCAAGCTGGCATGCCCAAGTCTTTGATGCCAAATCTGTTTTTCATCTTCAACAGAAATAAAACATTTAACATTTTGACTTGCTAGTTCCTCTAGATCAATTTTGTACACATTGCTGTGCCTTTTAGCAGTAAAAAGGATTTGATCAGAAGAGTCTTTGACTATACAACCTTCCATAGTGAAAGAGACCACATATCCACTGTCACATAATTGACTTATGCTCAGTAGGTTGTGTTGAAGTCCTTCCACTAGGAGAACATTTTTAATAAGGGATAAAGGTGACATACCTACAGTCCCTATTCCTGTGATCTTCCCTTGCTGGTTTCCACCAAAGGTGACCACACCTCCATTTCTTGGTCTAAGGTTTTGGAACAAAGACCTTTCTCCTGTCATGTGTCGCGAGCATCCACTGTCCAGGTACCATTTGTGGTGTCTCTTTTGTCCTGTTAAACACATATGCAACAGGAATAATCAAGTTTTTAGGTACCCATATTCTTTTGGGTCCTCTTTTGTTAGACCTGGGTGTTGGTCTCTTTTTGTGTTTACACTGAGTCACATTGTGTCCAGCTTTTCCACAGTGAGAACACCCAGTAACCTTTCCCTTGCCTTTTTCAACATAAAAAATATGAGGTTCAGGCATGTTATGATCCCAAAAGCATAAGCCACTTTTGTCAATGGAATGTCTTTGATCACCAAGTAATCTGTTCAAATTATCAGTTTCTTTGACAAACTTAGCTAAGTCTTTTGTCAGTTGCTCAACTTGCTTCTGAAGTTTTATATTTTCTTCAGACACATGTTGAGATCCACTGATGTCAGACACAAGGATCTTTTCCTTGAGCATAATATTTTCTATTTCAAGGGCTTCATATTTATTACACATTTCTGTGTGAGCCTTGGATAGATTCTTATACTCTTGAAATAGTTCCTTGGAGCTTTCCATCAGATCATCATACATTTCTTGAAGGGTTAAAGGAAATACCTCTTCTTCAGAGCTATCTGATGATGGCAGACTGGCCATAAGATATAAGTTGGCCTCTTCTGAAGTATCTTCTTCTTCTTCAGAAGTAGATTCATCAAGGTCTTCCCATGTTGCCATTAGTCCCTTCTTCTTTTTGAAGAACTTCTTCTTTTTGAATGTGTTTTTCTTCAACTTAGGACACTCAGCCTTCATGTGACCTGGTTGTTTGCATTCAAAACAAATAATTTTATCATTTTGAAAATCTTTACCTGTCTTACCTCCTTTAGAAGTTGAAGGTTGATTCCTTCTGAACTTTCCTCTGTTTTGGAGCATTCTTTTGATCTTCTTACTTAAAAGAGCAAGATCATCATCTCCTGAGCTATCTTCAGAATCCTCATCTGTTTCTGAAGTTTCCTCAGCTTACATAGCCTTCATCTTGCCATGCCTAGACTGACTGGTATTGGAGTTTAGAGCCAGAGATTTCTTCTTGTTGTCATCTTCTCCAAGCTCAAGCTCATGAACCTTGAGAGATCCCAGAAGTTCCTCCATTCTAAGAGAGTTTAAATCTCTTGCCTCTTGAATGGCAGTAACTTTGGGTCTCCAGGTCTTAGGCAAGCTTCTTAGAATCTTTCTGTTATTATCTCCAGATTCATAAGTTCTGCCCAAGGACCTGAGTCCATATGTAATGGTCTGAAACCTCCCAAACATCTGATCAATGGTTTCTGTTTCTTCCATTTTGAACATCTCATATTGATGTATGAGCATACTAATCTTGGATTGCTTGACAGTTTCAGTCCCTTCATGGGCTGCTGCAAGAGTATCCCAGATTTCCTTGGCAGATGTAAAACCATGCACCTTCTCATATTCTGATTTGTTCAATGAGCATATCAGATAGAGTTTGGCTTTGGCATTCATCTGAACTCTAGCCTTCTGCTCCAAGGTCCAATCAGCCTTAGGTATAGGCACATTGTTTTGCATGGGCACATAGTCTCCATCAGTAACTACATCCCAGACATCGATGTTGTTGCTTTCAATGAACAGCTTCATACGATCTCTCCAGTAGTGATAGTCTACTCCATTGAATGCTGGGGGTCTTGTGATAGATGCACCCTCAGAGATGTATTGCCTGTTGTTGTTTGCAGCTTCCATCTGGATCTTTTAGTCCTCAACACTTGTTAGGTGCTCAACCCTGAGTTAAGCTCTGATACCAACTGTAGAAACACAGGGAAACACTAGAAGGGGGGTTGAATAGTGTTTCTTTATATTTTTGAAAGCTTTTTGAAAACAACAAGTTACAAACAGTTTCAGACAGGTTTATGGGGGCTGTCTGAAGTTTTTGGATGGCTCCTGAAAATATATTTTAAAAGGTTTCTTTGCTTTTAAAATATTTAGAATAGCTTTTCAACACCCTTGATATTAATATAAACGAATTGACAAGAGATAAGGGATAGAAAACTTAGCCAAGGATTTATCCTGGTTCACTCACTACCACTGTGAGCTACCTCCAGTCCCAATGCCAACAAGCACTTGGATTTTCTCTTAATCTTTCACAAAGATTACAAGTATTCTTTTACAGTCAAGCCTCTTCAGGCTCTACAACCAAGTATTGTTTTACAGACAAGCCTCTCCAGGCTCAACAACCAAGTATTGTTTTACAGACAAGCCTCTCCAGGCTCAACAACAATTACAGTTGAAAAAGATTGTTTAAGCTTTAAAACTGAACCAGTTTGAAGCTCAAACCTATTACAATGTACAGCTAAAAACTGAGTTATACTCAGGATATGAAAATATAAAGTGTACAAAGAATTTTATCAGAGTGATTTTCTTGAAGAAAATATTGCAGCGTTTTGAATCTCTTTTTCTATATGTTCTTCTCTTATCCTCTAGCTTGATGATGGTCTTCATAAGGGGTATTTATACCCAGACTTTAATCCGTTGAAAAACCACCGTTTAGAGATAGCATTAAATGCTATTCAATCCGTTGTGAGACATACTTCTGAGCATCCTGACATTTCTGACACAGTACAAGGTTGCATCTGCCAAAAGGCTGCTTCAGGAATTGCTGCGTTGCTGCGTTTGCAGAGATTTCCTCAGTGGTGTATGAAATTCAAATGCACCAGGAAAGGCCTCTGTGTTTGTTGCCATAAATGTGTTCCAAAACGTACGAACAGCAGAGACTCAGAAAAGTCTTCACGCAAGGTTTTAGCAAAGATGCCACGTCATTACTAAAGCTTCAGACGGCTTCCAATCTTCAGACGGGTTCCAGTCTTCAGACGGGCTTGGCTCTTCAGACAGCTTCAATACTTAAGACAGGTTGACCACTTCAGAGGGCCTGTTTCCCTCAGATGACTTGAAGCACTTCTTAAAGACTTATAAAGCGTATTGTGGCTTGCTGAAATCACAGATAAATAATTAAACACTTAAGAGTATCTGTGAAAATAAATAATGTAAATTTGTTAATCATTAAAACTTGGAAATATTGCTGTCTTAAAACATCATAAAATCTCTTATGATATTTTTGAGACTCAACACCAAACACACTCAATGTTTGAGGCTTTTCCATTGTCCTATTTATAAGACAAAGTACACTAGTCTAGAAGCATTCATTGTTTTTTCTCATATTTGCCCTTGTTGACCATTAAATGTTGTAAAGTGACACAATTACCATGGTAGTGAAGTTCAATTTTAAATAGGGGTAAACTTGTAATCTCATAGAGTAATTTCTTGAAAATCAACGCATTAATTACTTTTCTTAATATGTGTGTTTTTGTCTGAATTGTCTTATAAATAAGACCGAAGGGAGTATATAATATAAAATATATATTAGTATATATATACAATTTGACAAAAGTTTGGGGGAGCCATAGCTCCCCTCGGTCAAAGCTATGGTCCGACACTGTAATAGCAAATACTACATGCAACAATTGTATGAGCAATTGGTTTCACCAATAGAAACAAATCTAAACCTTTGAATAATTGTCTTTTATAATAAATTTAGGTGATTGCTCCGGTGCATTTAACAAAGCCGAGGCACCGGTGCATTGGAGTGTTTGACTTATAAGATTATGCCACATGGCACACTACTCTTTATTTATGTTTACCTATTTTCCTCTCATGAACACTTTTGATTTACATATTCTCCCCATGTTGCATTTTGTAAATTTACAAAAATCTGTGTGTTTTTGTCTGATCCAGCTATATCGGTATTGTCGAACTTTTGCAGTGTGTTTTCGGATCCAATCATCACCCAAAAGGGTTCGGCCTAATTCACTATCTTTGCTTTGCACAAAGCAGGTTCCCTGTAGATTTTGGACTTTCCTTCCAAATTGCTCCCCAATAGCTCCATAATCCAATCCATCTGCACTGAGAGAGAGGAAGAGTGTGCTATTCTATCATCAAGCTTGGGGTATTCCTTCAAGGGATGTCCATAGTCTTCAAACACTTGCTCTAGAGTTTGTCGTGAACGACAAGCGGCACGGAGGTAGTTCATCACGTAACGGGTAATGGGGTGAACCCCGCCACCAGGAACCGCCGACTTCGCCGGATCGCGGCGAATCAGATTCTCCAACTCCATGAAAATACCCCTAATTGCTTCTCCCAATCTCTTCCAAATCGTGATTGCTTCATTCACGAGCGACACACTGTACTGATCACAAAACAGAGACTCAAACTCGGGAATTAGGCCACGCAATGTCTCAAACAGGTCGAGGATTCTAAACAATCGCTCCGGCGAACGGCTCCTGATCGCAACGGCATCAGCGAAATTCAGCAACTGAATGGTGGATCCCCTGCAAACCTCCATTGGGATGTGGTGTAATTTTGAGCTTGGGATGTGCTTGTGTTTCAGATTTGTCATAATAAGAAGCACCGTGGAAGCTGATAAGAATTTTTTTCACTGAATCCTCTGGCTTCCCTTTATTAGAGTGTTGTGTTGATAATTTTTGCAAAGTTCAAAGAGCCTTATGATGGCTGAGACAGAAGTAAAGTTGAAGAGAGGTTGCTGTTTAACTGGATGCTATTTCTGTGTGGGATTCAGTTAGTGCACTTGCTTGTCTATCTTGCCAATTGAGGTTACTGCTTTATTTGATTTGAAGGAGTTTCAGTAAAAAGTTTGTTTTGAAGAGCATTACAAAAATCTGTTGTTGAACCAATTTAAGTTATGATCAAGCAGATATTAAATAGGCTGCCTCGAAGCCATCCAAATCAGTGGAAAATCATGAAGGAGGGGAACATCAACTTCTTCATAAACCCTAAACACAATGATAATTGCCTCAAACAAAGACGTAGAAAACCCCAGCTGTAGAAAACCCCATTTGAAAACATGTAGTCACGGCGTGAAGACTTGGAGTGGAAATTCATTCGAACAAAACTAACAGCCAATTCTTGGGGCTTAAACAGAAAAATGTTCAAGAATTTTAAACTTGGGAATACTGAAAATAATTTACAGAAGACATGGGTAATTTTTTAATTGTGAAACAAGGTCGGGTACAGAAATACAAATACACAAAATTTTGGGGTCAAAAAACATAAATAGATGTTTTAATTGTATATGACACATGTCAAATGCTGGTAGGAATGGTTGACCAATGCACCGGTGCCCCAGACTTGTTAAATGCACAATAGAATCTGCCATAAATTTATTAAAAAACACAAGTTTACCAACCCTCAACTGTTGGATTAGTACTGCACAGCGGTGCAGTTGAATTCTCAACTGTATTGGATCTATTCCAATAAGACAAAGTGTACAAATCTAGAAGCATTTATTGTTTTTTCTCATATTTGCCCTTGTTGATCATTAAATGTCTTGAGGTGACACAATTATCATGGTAGTGGAATTTAATTTTAAATAGGGGTAAACTTGTAATCTTACATGATAATTTCTTAAAAATCAACGCATTAATTACATAAAACATGTTTTCTTAAGAAGTGTGTTTTTGTCAAACTTTGTCTTATAAATAGGACCAGAGGGAGTACTGTACTGGCACTTAACATGACGCTATCGAAGTAAAGTAACGTCAATATGCGACATCATCATAAACTACGAAATATAACCACGATACTTTATTAATTTAAAATAGTGTTAAATATGTTTTTACTGGGGTGGGCAACGGTCGGTTTTGGGCGGGTTCGGGCCCAAAACCTGTAATCCACAGCTAACCGACTATGTTATAACATGACCCACTTCTGACCATCCATTCGGTTTCAACGGGTCACGGGTTGGGCGGATTGCGGGTGATGTGGGTGGGTCCAATCGGTTATGGGCCAAGATGGGCCTATTCCAGTTTTTGGGTTTAATTATTTTGTTTTTGCGATTTTTTTTTGTTTTTTCACCTTTTTCATGGTCAATTATACGAAATAGGCCTATAATTTTTTATTGGGCCATTAACTATGCACATCCCAAACTCAAAGAAAAACAAGAAAAGTTCTCAGTAACACCCAAAAAAATACCCAAAATATAACAAACATTAAAATAAATTTACAAAGAATTGATCCGGATTCAGAAACAAAAAAATAATGAAAAACAAAAAACAAAGACACAAATCACCAAAATTATAGTGAGAAAAAAGTTACACAGAACACAGATTCACAAACAATGAAAAAGAGAAAGAGGAACACAAATTCACAGAACAAAGATTCATAGTCCTCCATCGATTGTCTTTTTCTTAAAAAAATTAAAAAAAACTATGCTTAAAAAATTGGAAGAGAGAAGAAATTAAACATCAACATAAGTTTTTATCATATAGAAGAGATCAAATATCAACATGAAGTTTTATCATGGATTGTCTTTTTCTTAAATGAGTTTTTCTATTATTTGCTAAAAAAATTGAAAAATAATTTTGACTATATTGACATAATAAAATTTATGATCCGATTGAACCGAACCAACCCATTCTTGATCGGTTCAGTTTGGTTCGGGTCACTTACATAAAAACTGAAAAATCTGAACCGTACAATTTTATTAGGTTCGAATTTGTTTTTCCTACATAACCAAACCAAACCGACCCGTGAACACCCCTATTTGAAATCATGTAACTTTAGTCCCTCCTTAACACCGTTAACTTTGACGTTGACGTGACAAACGAATTTCCGTGTCAGTTTGTCCCGTCACTTTCAATGACCAAGGTGTGGCAATTGGATTACAACTCAACTCATTCAGACAGTTTTGTAGCCTTCCCTGTTCATGAAAAATTATGTGAAGTTATAAATTTAATAAAACCCTAAATAAAATCTAATTGGATGAGCTGGGGTGTAATTCAATTGCCAACATAGTCATTGTAATTAGCTGGACAAATTGACACATAAATTTATTTGTCACATCAGCGTCAAAGTTAACAGTGTCAAGGAGAGAGACTAAAGTTACGTGATTTCAGAACATCAGGAACTAAAGTTACATTATTTCAAAACATAAGGGACCGAAACCAACGATTTTAAAGTTCAGGGACTAAAACTAAATTCGTATCAAATTTCAATAGGAATGACAACTGAGCCCAAGCCTTATGGGAAACAATTTTCAGAACCAGTTAAGAAAACCAGAACAACAATTAAGCACCCATAAAGCTTTAAAATACAAACAGTAAGTTAAGGGAAGTAGAGAAAAAAATAGTGAAAACATAACTGTAGTCTGCAACGGTGTCGAAGCACTACAGGGATCTCAGAATAGCGAAATAAATCTTGATTGTCATAGTTACAAAACTGCAAGAACGTGTTCATCGTCGTCGTCGCCTCGTCGTCACCGTATTCTCCCCATTGCAGCGACGACGAGTACCTGATCGACGAATTCACGGACAACCTTACCCCGGCGAGGCGCGTATCCGGTGTCGCCGCTTCTGCTGCCATCGAGGTTGACTTTGGCTAAGGTTAGCTTGGTGAAGCTTTGAAGAGTTGATCTACCTAGTCTGGAGGCTCTGTTCTTTCTCTAGATCTACTCCATGAGATAGCTGACAGTGGAAACGAGGGAGGTAGGAGCGTGGGGTGGGGAAGAACGATGGAAGGGTCAAGGGAAGTTGGGTGGGTGCGTCGTCTCCATGCTGAAGAAGAAGAAGAAGGAACCCTAATCAATATTGGGTTGGTTCGGTGAAGTCTGAAACAATTTAGTGAATTTACACATGGGCAGATTTTAGTTACTTTGTTTATTGAGTTATTTTTTATGCATAGGGTTTCAGTTCGGTTCGGGTAAACAGGTTCAGATTCTTCAACCCGTTGCCCAAACCAATTATAATCGATTTTGATTGGTTCGATTGTGATCTAACCCAAATGATAAAAAATTGAACCAATTACAATGGTTTGGTTTGATTCATCAGGTCTGTTGGGTCAATCTGAACCAATGAACACCCCTACCAGATCAAGCAACCATAGAAAGGAGGGATGTCATCAACGAGAGAATAAAGTAATAGAGAAATTAAAGCTAAAGATCAGATCGATGAGATAAACTCAAAAGAAAAAATAGATATGTAATGATATTTTTTTTTGCGGTGTACAAGTAAAGCAATGAGGTTTGAACCTCTAGAACCTCATTCTAAACTACTCAAACCCCAACCCCTAGTGGGTATATAATGATATTTCTCTTCCATATATGCCCGTAAAAATCATTACACAAGATGTATATACCACCTTACTTCTAACAAACTCCCGGAATTCACATGAAGGTACGTAATCCACTCACACCACAAATGTAACAAAAATACAATTTGCAGATATTCTAACAAACAAAATCTTATGGTTTAAAACAAGCTCCTAGAGCATGGTATGAAAGACTAAGTAACTTTCTTCTAAACAATGAATTTACAAGAGGACAAATTGATACCACCCTTTTTAGAAAAACCTTTAAGAAGGATTTGTTAATTGTACAAATTTATGTTGATGATATCATCTTTGGATCTACTAACACACAAATGTGTCAAGACTTCTCAGAGCTAATGAAAGGAGAATTTGAAATGAGCCTCATGGGGGAACTCAAATTCTTTCTTGGACTTCAAATTAAACAAGAAGAATCAGGAATATTTATTTGTCAAGAAAAATACACAAAAGATCTTCTAAGAAGATATAAAATGGAAGGATCAAAATGTATGAGTACCCCTATGCATCCTTCTACAGTATTAAACTGTGATGAGAAAGGAAAATTTGTTCCTAAAAAGGAATATAGAGGGATGATTGGATCTCTATTATATCTAACTGCTAGCAGACCAGATATTTTGTTTTCAGTAGGACTTTGTGCTAGGTTCCAATCCTCTCCAAAAGAATCACATGTAGCAGCAGTTAAAAGAATACTAAGATATCTTGTTGGAACTACTGAGCTTGGTCTTTGGTTCAAGAAAGGTACAAATTTTGATCTTATAGGATATTGTGATGCTGACTATGCTGGTGATAGACTAGATAGAAGAAGCACTAGTGGGGGATGTCAATTTCTTGGAGAATCTCTTATATCTTGGTCATGCAAAAAATAGCCCACAATAGCACTTTCAACTACAGAAGCAGAATATATATCTGCTGCAAATTGCTGTTCTCAAATGCTTTGGATTAAACATCAAATGGAGGATTACAACTTGAGGTATTCAAATATCCCTATCTACTGTGATAATACCAGTGCTATAAACTTGTCTAAAAATCCTATTCATCATTCTAGATCCAAGCACATCGATATAAAACACCATTTTATTAGAGGTCATGTTTAGAAGAAGGAAATTGAATTAAGGTTCATTGAAACTAATTCTCAGATTGCAGACATTTTTACTAAACCTCTTGAGGAAGATAGATTTAATTTTTTAAGGGATAAGCTAAGGCTAGTTAGATTAATATCATAAGCTTTTAAGGCCAGAATAGAAAACTGCATCTTCTGAACAAAAGAATGCATTATTATCATGCACTTCTTCTTTAGAAGAATATGCGCTTTCTGAGTCTTGCCAAATTTAAGTCCTATTTCTTCTATAAAATAGACAAAGCCTCTCCCTTGAACTGTCTCAATCAATCCAAGCTGTTTGTATAGAATAAGAACAGTTCCTATATTAGGTCAATATCATAGAATAGGACACGTATCAATGAAGAAGGGGGCAAGCTTAACTCAGAAAAAAGGTTCTTTTTGTCCTACAATATAAAAAACCTGAATATTACCCAAATGAGGAAATTACCTCCTGACCGTTTGGAAGCACTAACTGCTTCCCTAAAAAACTGAGCCTGTCAAGCATTTTCTCTTTCATCTCTCACGCGCTTCATCTTCTCAAACGGCTAGTTGAGAAACTCTCTATAAACCTTCTACTAGAAAGGACTTCTCTCATTCTCATCAGCTCTACATCTCCCAAACCAAACAAAAAAAAAATAGCTTCTCACATTTTCAATCTCCATACTCTGTTTTTTTTAGCTCATTTCATTTCTGAAAAATGAAGACTAAGCATACTGCAGACAAGACGAAATCCTCATCTCCAGTAAGATCTGAGAGTCCTACAAGGAGTCAAGGATGCCCTTCACAACTTGGAATGGAAATCATTCCCTACGGGGAAGTCCTTGAAGCTCAGCCTCTGTCATCAATAGCTCCATCTTCACCCCCTGTTCCAATCAACACAATCTCAAAACCACCTTTTTCTCCAAAACCTGCATCACTCACTTCATCTCTCTCCTCAAAACCATCCTCCTCTAAAGGTCCTTCAGCCTCAAAAGGAAAGGATCCCTTTGAGGAAGACATTCTCCATGTAAGAAGATCAGGGAGGCTGAGAGCTGGTGTCAATGTAACCATCCACACCAAAGGAAATGATCCTAATAAACCCATTAAAATAGACTGTCCATAACTTCTGAGAAATGCCCAGATGAAAAGGAAGAAGAAGCCAATGTGGAGAGTGACCCCTCTGAAGAAGAAGATGATCCAAACAAGGATCTCTTTGAAAATGTTGAACTACTAAAAATCTTCTATGAAAAATGGGATTGCAAATCTATTATTCCAGGGAAGATTTTTCTGCTGCAAGAGATAAGGAAAGAAGGATGGGATGCCAATCACTTCATTCAATTGCAAGGATGGGGAGATTTCTTGCTTGTTAAGGAATCAATTTATCCCAGACTGGTCAAGGCTTTTTATGCCTCAGCCAGTGAATACAGAAGTGATGGAAGCTCACTGGTGGTGGATATTAAGGGGTCTACAATGGTCATTACCGCTGAATCAATAGAAGAAGCTTTAGGCTTACCCCACTGCAAAAACCAACTATATGAGGAAACTTGGTATGCCTCAGCTGGAACCACTAGAGAAGAAGTAGTCCAAAAGGTTATGAGTACTTATGACCACAAACTTGTCTTCAGCAAGCTAACCCCCATTTGCAGAATCTTCCATAAGATATGCTGCTACACACTCATTCCCAGAGCCGGAACCTTTGAAAGAGTCACTGATCAAGACTTACTTGTCTTGTATCATCTTCTGAAAGGTGAACCCATATCCCTTGCCTATATCATTTTAAGAACAATGATTTCTGCTGCTAACCCTCTTAGATCCAATGCCTCTCTACCCTATGGAATGCTACTCACAATTCTCTTCAAACACCATCATGTTTCTTTGGAAAATGAGGAAGAGTATGAAGACATTACCTTCTTTGAAAGAAGCAACATTAGAAAAATGCACATCAACATCCCTGAAATTTCTCAATATTTGAGAAACGATTCTGATGAAGAAGAAGAAGAGAATGATCAAGACAGAGACATTGCTCCTTGATCAAAGAAGCAGAAAATCTACCTCCAAAACTTCTGTAGAAAAAGAATAAGAAGCCAAGAACATGCTTCTTTATCAGTAGAAGAAGGTTTGGAACAGCATGAAGGTAATGCCTCTGAACCTGCTGAATCCCCAAATTTAGAAGTACCTAGCTCTTTCAGCTATGAGGAAGAAGAACAAAGCAATAGCAACCTTGAGGTATCCCCTCCAGAAGAACCAGCTCTTGAAAAAGATGTTCCAGCAGAAACATCTCTTGCAAAATCCCCACCTCTGGCTGAGCATCAAGCTGACCTACCCAGAAATCTTGGAGTATCCATTGAAGATGGAATGGCTGCTAATGCTCTAGCTATGCTAGCCCAAAATTACACATCTCATGAAACTCCCACACCTACTCTACATTCCTCTCCTACTGCATCAGAAGGAAGAAAATCTCAAGACATGTCTCCTGCCAAAACAATTGAACTGAACCTGTCTCCAAATGATACAGAAGATCTTAAGGGAGAAGTTCAATCTATTGGAACCTTTGGTACTGATCTGGTAAATCAGTTTTTGGCAACTCCAATTTTGGATTCATCTATTCCTCATTCTGCTCCTCTTATAGACAACATTCCTGCCATATCTGCTAATCTATCTTCAATGAACACCTTTCTTCAACAGTTAAGCTTTGAAAGGGTCCACCCTCCACCTTCTGCACAAACTGCACAACCTCAAGGAGCTGAAACAGTTTCTACTCACCCCTCAGCTGCTCATTCTACAAGCTATATTGATAAACATGTCTTAAAAATGAAGGCTGACATCAAGAAGCTATTCTCCAATGTCAACATTCTCCAAAACTCTGTGAATGGGATGATCGAAAGATTTACTCAACATCAGTTTTGGTTCAACAACTATGTGCTTCCTATAATTGCTCCTCAGGCTCCTCATATGCCTTTTGCACCCTTTCAGCCACCTCAGAACATTCTGCAGCCCACTACTTCTTCATCATCTGACCATTCTTCTCCATCCAAATAGAAAGATGATGATTCTACTTCTTCTCATACACCACTATGCCTTTTTGATTGATGTCAAAGGGGGAGAAGTAGTATAGTAGGGATTTGGGATGATCTTTTGTATTTGGCTGATTTGTATTGTGTTCTGTTAAACTGATCTTAGTAGCCATAGTGGCTTTTGATGATTGTATATCAATGTTTTGATTAAATGAAAACTGATAAGTATTTTGATGCATTTTTCTTCTGATAAACCTGACAATAAAATTGTGAATTATAGCACAAATTCAGGGGGAGTATTTGAATAAAAATCAACATAATACAAACAGAAATTTGTAAGGTTGTCATCATAAAAAAGGGGGAGATTGTTAGGATCAAAATTCCATATAAAGGTTTTAATAATAACAACCTCACAAATTTCAGCAGATATAAAACACTGATCTAATGAACTAATGAGTTTATCTGAGCATGTGTCAAAAAGAACAGGTTCAAAATCTCTTCAGAAGATGTTAATTATAAAAAGCCATGAATAGAAGAAGCCAAGACCTGCAGAAGAATCAAAGGCACTAAAAGAAAGCAAGAAAGCAGTCGAGAAGAAGGTTCAGTAACATCTTTTGGTGAAAATACAGCCTCTGCAGAAGAAACAAAAAAGCAAGTTGTTCCCTATGACAAATTGAACAAATCTGAGTTTTTCCAAAAGGAATAAACCTTATCAGAAGAAATAATCAATAAGAAGAAACAATATTAGAAGGAGGATTCACTGCTAAGCTCTCTGCAGAAGAAAGCAAAAGCAATAAATAAAGAATCATAAAGAAGAAATAACATTAGAAGGGAGATTCACTGATAAGCTCTCTGCAGAAGAAAACAAAAGCTATAAATCCTCTCAGAAGAAAGAATCAGAAAGAAAGAATAATATCAGAAGGAAGATTAACTATCTGCAGAAGAAAGCACAACCAGAGAATCACAAGCTATTCTTCTGCAGAATAACAAGGAGTCTGCCTCTTCATTTAAAACAATTATTATAACTCTCTACATTTATACAGTACATGAATCTCAGAAGAAATGAACTCCAATCAAGGGAACATCTCCAGAAGAAGTATTTTAGAAGAATGACAATTGTTCCTTGCTGTCACAGCCTGCAACATGCAGTGATTCAGTCTGTCCTTGACAGTGACAGCTCCTTTCTCACAGCTGGAGATGAGACAGCTATCCAAAGGTTGTCCAACGGCTACATCTTCAAACTTGGCTATAAAAGAAGCTCATTTCTTCGCAAATAACACAGGCAGACAGTCCAGAAGAAGTATCAGATTGCATAATTACAATCCTACCTTCTGGAAAAATTCTCTCTCTCATAATTCTCAGATATATTGCTCCTGTCAATTGAAGAAAGAGATAGGTGGCTCAATACCTTCTGCTGTGCACTAAAAATTGTCATTTTGAGCCTTGTAGTTTTAAATTTCT
Organism: Sesbania bispinosa; assembly: GCA_026901365.1. NCBI lineage: Eukaryota > Viridiplantae > Streptophyta > Magnoliopsida > Fabales > Fabaceae > Sesbania > Sesbania bispinosa. The sequence continues at coordinate 97,410 of QLOH01000836.1, forward strand.
ACTGCACTAATTCTTCTGTTAGTATTTCAAGAGGACAAAGGGTGTTTGAACCTCTTGGAAAGGCATTAGTATTTGTAAGTGGACAAATTCCACAGTGTTGCAGTAAAAAGAATAGCTAACAGATAGTTTTCTGTAGCTATTTGCTGTCTGTTTCTTCTGCAGAAATAACTGCAGTAAGTAAGAAGCCTTTAGTGGCTGAAAAGGTTGTCTGTTGGTGAGCCTGAAGAGGCTGCAGAAGAATACTAGTGGTAAGTGTACCCAAGTGCTTGTAACAGTTGAGATTGAGTAAGAAAATCCTACTAGGTGTAGGGACTGGATGTAGCCTCAGGTTGGAAGAGGTGAACCGGTATAAAATCTGTGAGTGCAAATCTTCTTACCCTTATTACTCTTTATATTTCTGTATTTGCATCTACATAAAAAACTATTTGAAAAGAAACTAATACCTAAGTAAGTTTTCCTTGAGAAAAAGATTTTATACAGAAATTATATCTTCTTCATAGTGCATCACTAATAACCTTCTTCTTTTAAGTAAAACTTTTAATACAAGCCAAGAATTTCTTGAGCCGATTAAGTATTAAAAGTAAATCTGCAGAAAAATTTAAATAGATCACAATTCAACCCCCCTTCTTGTGATTGAAAGTTCAACTTCAGATTTGTCATAAATCTCTTCCCATTAGATTTCACAGGTTATGGAAAATACAACTATTCTGTTTGATCATCTCTAACAACTAGGTTAATATTTGTAACCAGAACTAAGTTGGAAATTCAGTTTTCAAAACCCAATCTTAGTGATATCGGGGAGACTATGATGTATATTGTGGATGACTTATGTATGCAAGAGGTGCCAACAAGTAACCCCTGAATTGAGGTTCTTATTAATGAATGGCACAAGCAAGGGGAGTGTATTATAGGGTGTTTGGTTTTAAATAAAATCACATTATAAACATGGATTCGGACCAACGTTACTGATAAAAGCTAGTAATAGTTTTGTTTGTTCCTACGTGCAGTTAATGTCCTTTTTTCCTGATTTGTTTGTTAATGTCATTTTTTCCTGATTTGGGAGTGAATGTATTGTATCTGCTCGTTGCTCAAGATAAGTATGTGGAACCAAAGGTTATGTTATATTTATTTCTACCGCTTTCTATTTCATTTACTGACAAAATATAGAGTTTACAGTTGAACTCATCATTCTAATGTCTATGTTTGAATGCACATATCTGTTGTTCATTTGAGAAATTAATTCAAGCTTAAATGCAAGATACTTTTCTTATGATTCTCCTACCATGTTTTTAGTTTTACCATATTGCTATGCACGGTTATAATTAAATGCCAAATGGTGACACATGCGTTTTATATTGGTAATGTTATTCTGGTTGCATATTATCCCATATACATGCGTTTTATATTGTATTTATTTTTCTATTGAGTTACCATTAATACTCACTTATTTCATTTGTTTTTATGTTGCAGGTATTAAAGAAAGATTACACGATTTCTTCACAATTCAAATGTTATTTTTGAACATGTTACAATGATAATATTTGTAAGCATGTCTTGAATTTTTTTGTAGCTTTTCTATCTAAAAGATCTTGACAATATAAGGGATGCACTCATGTTAAAATGGTCTTTAATTCATGGAGTTTATTTCTGCAATTGGATAATAGTATCTTGTATTTGAACATTTTAAATATATAAGAGTTGTTAATTTGAGTTTTTATCTATGATGTTTATCAATTGAATATAATTTAATTGATATTTGCTACTAATAAAAATATTAAATTTATATTAATATTTATTGTAAGTAACTATAAATTTAAATTCTAGTAATATTTTTTAAACTCATTATAAATTAAAGGTAAAATATTTATAAGTTTTTATCTAGTGATATTTTTTTTATCAAGTTAAAATATAAGTTTGCTGTAATACATATTATATTTTTATAAAAAATCTATTATTTATTTGATAAAAAATATTTCATAAATAATATGTATAAAAAATAAAAATTTAAAAAAGGTATTATGGTTTGTTATTTTTTAGTAAATAATAAAATTAAAAAAACATTTGGATATTCATAAAAAAATATAAAGCTTGCTAACGTAAAAAAAAAATAGCGCACCTTCAGTTTGTTATTTTTTGGTAAATAATAATTTATAAAAAATATTTAAATATTCATAAAAATAAAACAAAAATGGTAACGTTTAGTTTTGGTCAACATTTGATAATGTTGAAAAAAATAGCAACAGGGCCGGGGAGCACTGATCAGTTCATTTTTTTAATTAAAAAAAGTATTATAGTTTTTAGAAATAAGGGTAAAACTGTCTTTTTTTCATGTATATCCTCCGTTTCCCTTCCCCTTCCCAAATTATAGCTCCCAAACAAAGGGTGGGTTTATCCTCTCTTGCTCCCTCCTTTCCTCCCCTTTCCCTTCCCTCCTAAATCCTTCCTTTCTCTTCCCACCAAACTCGCAAACAAAGCCTACAGGAAATTAATTAAAAACAAGTTGCCGGCAACCTTGTTTTGATCACCCGGAAACCAAATCCCGCTGCACTAACAATGCTATAATTGGCTTAATTATATATTAATAAAGTTTGTACATATTTAAGTGGCCGGGGGAAAAGTAGGGATGAAAAGTGAAATCGGGGTATGATTCTGCCAACAACTTAACAGGCAATGCATATAAAACCTAAATTTCCAGTGATCACTTTCTGTTCCACCAAAATATATATACTGTATCCGGTCTTATTTATAAAAATATTTTTTAAGGTGGGTCTTGGTCTTTTTTATAAGAATTTTTTGTCTCATGCATTAATTATTCTTTGACACAAATACCTCATTAGTGGAGGTAGTTGAGTAATTAATTAGTAGAGAGAGTGTGACACAATTAAGTAATTAAATAGAAAGAGAAAGATAATGAGTCTCAATAAATTCAAGGGTAATTTAGGAAATATGATGAACATTCATGACAAATTTATTGTAATCAAACTAAATTAACCAACTTCCTTAATTCGTGTGAAGTAGTTAAAAAGTTCTTAAAAATAGGACCGAATGGAGTATAATAAAAAGAAAAAAATTCTTCTTTTCCTTTCTCCGTGTGTGTGTTGCGCATCTACATCCCACTACGGATAATAAAGATAATTATGTTGTTTTTGGAGTTCAGCCATCCCTAATTATTATCTGCACTGTGGTCCAAGTCGAAGGAAGTAATTAAGCAAGAGATTGATTAACGTAAAATCACAAGCTTGCTGAGAATAAATTTTGTCTAATTCAATTGTTTAGTGAAATTGTAAATCAAGAATAAGTTAATTTATGAAATGAAGCCGCTTTAATTTAAAAGAGCAATACAATTATTAATTAGTTCCTTGTAAAGCTGGGGAAAAAGAGAGATATACAAAGAAAAATAAAAGGAATAAAGAGAGAAAAAAAAGTATAAGAGATAATATGAATGGTTTGATGAAAAAAAGATATATAGATTAAAAGGAAGAAGAGAAGGAGCATAAATTGTAAGAGAAATTAAAATGTATGAAAATCAGAATTAGCAAACCTAATAAGAAATCAGAGAGAATATCTTTACTCCGTGGACAATAAATTAAAATAATTAAAAAGGTTCTGACCTCACTTTGAGCATCTTTTTATACATATTGCCATGAAGCTTTGTCTTCATCATAATTAACCAAGGAAATTATATTCCCTTATTCAGGTTTGTACACAGTGTAGCAGCAGTGATCATGATTTTGATCAGGAAGAGTTGAGAACGCAGAAAAGCAACAAAAGGATATTGTTAAAATATCGATCAGACGTTATTTTTCATTTCATTACTATAAAAAAAAAGAATTAAATAGCTAGAATATGAAAACCTGTGTCTCATAAAAGCATGGAAAAAATGTTACATAATATTGCTGGTGTTACATGCATGATTTAAATCAAAATTCTGATATTTTAATATAGGAAAAGAAATACTTTGATGTCTTATTTAAGGCCTGAGAGTCTAATGAAAAGTGATAAAAAATGAACAAATAGAAAATAAAAGGTAAAAAAGAAAAACAGGAATAAAAATAAAATTTGAAAAAAAAATCATCCCTCCAAGGTAAAATATATAAGAACTACAACTTTTTTACAAGTTTAATTTAATATTTCCAAAGATAAAAATTATTAGTAGACCGAAATACAAATGGATGAAATTTACATGGATTAAAATGTTGTTAATTCACAATGTCACCAACCCAGTACTCTCATAAGCAAATATTAATAGTAAGGTAAAAACACATGAATAATTTCATACAATATTTTGACACACTGCTTTACATAGGATTTTTTTTGGGTTTAAGGACAATTAACTCAAAAGTTTAAGTTGTGAGGTGATGATACACGCATAATTATGTATTATATTTCTGAAAAAAAAAATCTTAAAATTAACAGTATGTAGGGAATCAACTATTAGACCTCTATTCCGCAGTCATTATCGACTATATTTTAACGGGATTTTTATTAACAAATATACATTAGTATATTAAATTGGAGGATAATAAAGACCTTATTATAAAAATCGATCGTTTTAGTTTCCTATAAACATTGGGTTGGTCTTTTATATATATATGATAGAAAAATAAATAGGATATATTTATAACTATTGGAGAGTATCATATTGACTAACTAAGATCAAATGAAAATTTATAAGTTATAGACAACCATCATCTTACAAGTTAATTCTTTGGGTTGAATTAGATAGTATAAGAGAGTATGGTGTATATATATATATATACCTTATTATACTCATATCTGTAGATGTCCAAAATTTAAGATATACTCCTACATTTACTGCTGAAAGATAATCAAGTTAAGATTAATGTAAGAATCTGGTTAATTAACTTAGACGTGTATTCAAACATAATTAGAATTAATTTGACATGAGGGAAGAGATGGAATATATTTAGTAGAATAAAGATAGAGTTAAAAGAGAAATTGAAAAGAAAGATTTTTCGAAAAGAGAGCAGAAAGACGTCTCCTTTTTATAAAGAAAGAAAAGAAAAGATAGCAATAAAATAGAATCTATTCTACAGAATAGCAAGCGATATGGTTCTTCAACTTACTATTATCCTCTCCATTAGTGTCAAAAAAGAAGAATAATTGGTAAAGCTGAAAACATGCAGGTCTGGAACTCACTGTCCAAACCAACAAAACAAAAAAAAAGAAGCCTTTGATGAAAATCAATAGATCATACTATAATTTAATTTGTTTGGTCTATACATATATATATGGGGAAGAAGAGCTATATACATATTATATATCATATATAGGTGCATATCTATGTATATATATATGTAAGTTTAAGACGTTGGCTATGAAAACCCTAAGAAAGGATGAGAAACAGATCCTATATATAGATTCATGATGTGAAATTGTGATCCAATGATGAAGAAGAGCCAAAAATAGTAATATATATAGGACAGTGAAACCGGAATGATGGCTACCTTTTTCTTGAAGACAAGGGCGTGTGTGTACATATATACAGTCAAATCTTTTCATCATTACATTTACAGCAAATTAAATTGCAGCTGAAAATTAATTATTGGGGGAAAAATAATAATTAACTGAACTTAATTACCTGGAGATCATGATTATATATGGAGCTGAGGAGAAGAGGAAGCTGTAATTGAGGGGAATGAAGCCTGGTCCGAGGAGACAACATAACTAACTAACTAACTCGATCATCATCAACAGATCGAAACACAATTAATCTGTCATCGATCTCCTTGGACCAGGCAGCATTCCCCACAACAGATAATAGCTTCCTCATTTGTATTGTATTGCTGCTAGCAGATCTGACCCTGCCATTTTATTCAACCAATAGTAACACGGTGGCTCGCTCAATCATTCTGATCTCCAAGGAAGGAACAATATCCTTTATTTTGGGTGTGTATGAGGAAATGCAATCATGAAAATAATCATTTCCTTCGTTTTAATGGAAAGTAATTAAAAGTAACGGGCAGATAGAGAATATATATACAAGGAATAACGGGGTCTGGTGATGGTCATTTCTGGAACACAGCTGTAGCCTGTAGTTGTTGGCTCAGTGAGTGAGGTTTAAAGCTGCCCCCTCTCTCTCTCCCCCTTATTACGTGTCTCTTCTCTTTCATTTGTTTATTATAGAGAAAATAAATATGATAAGAAAGGACTAAATTTATTTATGGTGATGAGTACAAATATATATAAGTATAAGAGTGAATTTTAAAGAATAAACTATAATAGAATTTTGAATTTAAAAGGTAACAAGAACATATGGTACAGAATTAATTGGTTGTTACAAGAGGATAAAATATCTCAACCGCTTACACGCCCCCGCAAGACGATGGAGGGGTAACGACACCGATCTTGGATAGGAGAAATGAGTGCCGAGGCCCGGAGAACGGCTTTGTCAGAAGATCAGCTAGTTGGTGACTGGATGGAACATGAGATACCTGGATCTCCTTTTTGGTCACCAATTCTCGAACAAAGTGATAATCAATGGATAAATGCTTCATGCGGGAGTGAAAAATGGGATTGGAGCCTAGGTAGGTGGCACCAATGTTGTCAGAGAGAATGGTGGGTGATGGAATTCTGGCAAGCGTACCAAAATTTCAGCAGTATAATAGTAAGTATGAGTTTATCGTATCCACAGGGAACGGTTCACTTCGTATTTACTCGTGATCAGACTATCAAGTAGAAAATGGTATTTGAGAATTTGTGGTGAAGAAAGTAAATTTGCATAGAAGAAAGAGACGATTGAGAGAAGATAAAATACTTTACTTGGATCAGAATTGAACTTTGTATCATCGCACCCCTTATGCATGTGAATCCCATATATTATTTATGAATATATCTCTATAATATCTTAGCCAAACTATTATTGCTTTACCCCGATCGAGTTACCAGCATTAAACCACTCGAAGATAATTCATGCGAGTTCTCCCAAGCGACAAATTACCCCGGCTTGATTGTTCTACTGTTCCGTCTGTTAACACTATCAAAGAACCTTATACTCGTATAGAGACTACTATGAAGAGGCTCACACATTCCAATTCAATCATCGATTCTCTCTATATTCATATAGTGATTAATGATACTTTTACCAATCAGAATTCAAGTTCCTTATTTCTAGGCCCCCCAAACTCGTTATTGAATTAATAAAACCATTTACCAATGCGTTTCATAAAACAACCTATAACTCCAGCGCACAGGCGGAAGCTATGCATTAAACAAAGTATAAAAGTACCAATATTATAGAATAAGGATTCATAAATAAATAAGAGAATTCACATACACTTGGGGATTGAATCAACTACATTCAATCCTACTAAGACGTTTAGCTACACATGGTAGCCATTACAACCCAATGGAGAAGTCGTCACCTTTCTCCAATCCTAGCTCTGCCTTTGTCGTCTCTCTAATCTCCTTCCTAAATGCTCCTTTGCTAACCTCTCCTTGGGTCCCGGGGACCTACTTTGATCTTTGCAAAAGGTCCTATTTATAGACCAAGGAAAGCTATCTTAAATCTGGAAGGAATCTATTTTGAAAACAGATCTAAAAAAATAAATCCGCGCAGCTGCGCTTCACCTGCGCTCAGCGCAAGTTACAGAATGATGCGCTCCAATCTGCGCTCAGCGCAGATGGAGCGTGGAGCGCGTAACAGATTATTTTGTTTTCTCTTTTAACAGCTTGATTTCTTCCTGATCTTATCCTTATCTGCTTGGCTTCCCTTGTTTCCCTCTTTTTGAATTGATTCTGTGTTTATCTTGTCTTAGAATTTAAATTGAGGAAGTTATCCGCAGAATCCTTGTTTAAATGGCTGCTGATCTTATCTTTATTTGCTCTCATTTAAATTTCAAATCTGCAGATCTTATCCTCAAATAATGCTATCTTCTCTTCTCATTTAAATTTCTCTCATAAATCTGCAAAATCAACAGATTTTATATTAAAATAGCATCAAATTCAAATTCAAATTAAATAAACATAATTATTACAATTATTACTAAAAAGGGATTATTTTGGGTTGTATATTACTATTTTATCCTTGATAAGTGCAGTAAAAATACAAGAATATATCATATAATTTGAACTTATCAAATACCCCCAACTTAACTTCTTGCTTGTCCTCAAGCAAGAGACATTTTTGCAATAAAAAATTAATTCAACCCCCTGTACAATTCTAAAAAATAAGGACAAAAATTTCATCATCTCTTTGTTAGGCAGAAGTCACTTTCCAAATATCAGAAAAAATCAGAATTAAGAGATGTTACTCATGCTCAATCAGAATAAGATACAACAATTCAATCAAACTTTCTCAGAAATAGCAATTAAAGCAATAAATGATAAATCAAGGAATTCTCTCATGCTCACGGGTAAGTGTTTCCCTCAATTTTTCCACCAAAGTTGAACAACTAGAATTGATAGTCGTTTCTAGTTCCTAAACATGCACATGGTCAATATGGATCAAAAGGTCTTTTCTTGGTTGTAATGAGGTTGGGTTATCAAGAAATCATGGTTTTTCTGGATAAGCAAAGAACACTTAGAATAGAGAGCATCTTTTGATTTTTCTTAAACTTGGAACCTCTCTCCATTCTCCATTTCATTCTCGATTTGTCTTATGCAACTGGCCTCTTTCTTTGTTTGAGGATGCACTCCCCCAACTTATTCAATTTATGCACTTTTTCTTTTTGATTTTTTTTTAGGGGGTGATCCTCTTTTGTTTTCTTGTGCCTGCTCTTTGTAATTCTTGACTTTCAACTTACCAACCTTTTCTTCCCATTATTTCAAGTTGCACCTTACTCTCTATCCCAAGTGTGTAAGGGATAGGATATAGATCTCAATTATGGCTGAGGTGCATAAGAAGAAACATTCAAGCTCAAATGGGTTACCAAAAATATTGGAAAAATTCAATCAAGGGTTGGCTTTTTGGCACTGAGCAAATAATGTAAAACAAAAATTGCCTTTATCACATCCATATTTTCCATGAACAGAGTAAAATCCAAAAACTCAATCAATAACAATTGATAAGGAGCGGTGAAAACTCTCAGTTTAAGTGTTTGGACTCACAACTCACCGATTTTTTGGCTAAATTCCTTGATAAAGCACTTACTGGTTTTAATTAACTACCATGATAGGTTCTCCTGTGAAATATCCTAATCCTAACTGATTATGAAATTAATCACAAAACCCTTTCTTCTTTCCTAATCTGGCTAGTTAGACTACCTAATTTCAGAGAATTTTGAAAAATTTTCCTTTAAATCCTAATTCCTAAATACTAAAAAAAATTAAAAATCCTAAAAAAATGAAATACAAAACAAAATCCTAATTAACTAAGAAAATTTCCAATAAAATTAGAGAAAATAAAAGAAAAACGAAAAGAAAGAAAAAACACCAGTATCAATCTTCATCCTCTGTATCCTGTAAGTCCTTGTCCTGTTCTCCAGTTGCTGCTGCTTCACCTCCCCCTTGATGAATAGGCCTGTCCCCAGGCCACTGCAAGAATATCCGGAACTCTTCAAGCAGCAAGCATGGGTATGGGTATGATACAAATGCTTCAAAAGGTGGAAAATCCCTATGTGGATATGGTCTGAAAGCTAAATATTTTGCAGCAACCTGTGCACTTTTGAATTTCATGGGATCATAATGGGGTTCATCTCTGACCTTCTTCACTATGCCTTCTCCTCGTGAGCTAAAGCCACGGTAAAGGCCAGTAGTGTATTTGATCCTAGGCATCTGAAAAGTCAAATAACAACAGTTAGTTGCTAAAAACACATTAATTTCAATGATGTCTTATTGCAAATACTAATTTATAAAGAACACGGAAGCTTATCAGTAACCAATTTGCATGCAAAATTCAGAATCAATCTCTTCACACAAAATTTCAGTTGCAATTGGTAATGGCTTCCTAAAATAGAATATACCCATTTGTTTTGTAAGCAGTCAATTAATCCATGGAAAGTGAAAGATTAAAATTTTTGCAATAATCAGAGCATAACACTTTCAAATTCAATATCTCACAAAACAAAGAGCATTCCAATAGAAAACTTGTTCTTCATATTCCACACAGCCAAATCACATTCAAGATAGCAATTATCAATAGTATACACATTCACAATCCTAAGGTTGCTATCCTAAAGTTTAAATCATAGAAATAGAGTAAATGAAGATTTCAATTGGTGAAAATTAAAGAAAACCTATCTGAAACTTGAAAGTTTCAAAATTGATGGAGGTTTGTGAGTGAAAAAGTGAAAAGAAGAACTTAGGAAGTAGAGAGACAGTACATGAGAAAACAGAGGATTTTTTAAATTTTGTACCGTTGCACTTCACCTGCGCTCAGCGCAAGTGAAACGCAGAAACCAGTGATTAAAATTACAATTCTGCGCTTTACCTGCGCTCAGCACAGGTGAAGCGCAGAAAACAGAATGAAATTTTGCAATTTTACGTCAAGTTTTCTGCTACTTCCAACTGTTTAAAAATTTAATTTTCCACAAACTCATTCCAATCAATTTTGAAATTTTCCTAAATCCTAAAAAAAATGAAAAATCTTAATTAACAAACAAAAACAAAAAAAAATGAAACTGAAAATAACTAAAAACTTAAAAATCTCTGGGTTGCCTCCTAGGAAGCGCTCGTTTAACGTCATATAGCTTGACGCATGTTCTTTCAAGGTGGGTGATACTGAAATCCTTTAGCCAGCCTTTGTGTTGTACCCTTGACTCCTTTTGGCAGTGAGCCTACCCATAATATTCTTGTCTCGGACCAATTGTGAATGAAACTTGAATCTACCCATTTGGTCTTGTGTCTGGAGTTAGACCATGTTGCTGACTCATTTGGCCTGACTTTTCTCTTCTTTGGAGTCTTGTGCTGAGTTGCATGGGTCTTCTCCTCCTGAAGCTTGGGAAATTCACAGTTATTAGATCTTACTCTTTTTGCTTCACAAGGGTCCTTGGTATGGAAAATTTTACATTAATCCGAAATTATTTGATATGTCTCAAGATTAACATTATATATACATTTGAAATATATGAAAAATCCAACCATTTGATTATCAAGTTATTAGTGTCAAAATTTTACAAAATTTGACACGTATAATCATGATGATGAATAAACATAATTCAACGGTTGGATTACTAAAAAACATATTCGATTTGTAGTTATTAGCGGTGTAATACTTGATGTAACTTACACCAGTGTAATTTTAACCCTCCTCATATATATATATGAGTCAGGATCCGTTGACACCGGGTGTCAAACTTCAAGACTTACACTAATTAATAACTTTTTGTAGAATGTGAAATTGACCAATCTAACCGCTGAGTTGAAAGTTCTTATAAAGTAGATCAAGCTTATAAAATTTCATAAAGATCGAAAACTAATTGATACTTCATCAAACTAAATTATTTTAACGTATATTATGTTTTTAAAATATAAGTAAAAGTCCACTGTTAGATAACACACCTATGAATGTCCAAATTATCTGAAATTTGATATATATGATCATGAAGGTAATATAATATGATTCAACGGTTAGATTGGTCAATTTCACATTCTACAAAAAGTTATTAATTAGTGTAAGTCTTGAAGTTTGACACCCGGTGTCAACGGATCCTGACTCATATAGAGGAGGGTTATAATTACACCGATGTAAGTTACACCAAGTATTACACCGCTAATAACTACAAATCGATTATGTTTTTTAGTAATCCAACCTTTGAATTATGTTTGTTCATCATCATGATTATATGTGCCAAATTTCGTAAAATTTTGACACTAATAACTTGATAATCAAATGGTTGGATTTTTCATATATTTCAAATGTATATATAACGTTAATCTTGAGACATCTCAATGACATATCAAATAATTTCAGATTAATGTAAAATTTTATATGTATGATCTATATGATAGTAACTTTCAATCCAACGGTGGATTATTTAATACAATGATCCGTTAAAAAAATATTCAGCGGTGTAATACTTGGTATAACTTACACCGGTGTAATTATAACTCTCCTCATATATATATATATAGAGGAGGGTTATAATTACACCGGTGTAAGTTACACCAAGTATTACACCGCTAATAACTACAAATCAAATATGTTTTTTAGTAATCCAACCGTTGAATTATGTTTGTTCATCATCATGATTATATGTGTCAAATTTCATAAAATTTTGACACTAATAACTTGATAATCAAATGGTTGAATTTTTCATATATTTCAAATGTATATATAACGTTAATCTTGAGACTTCTCAATGACATATCAAATAATTTCGGATTAATGTAAAATTTTATATGTATGATCTATATGATAGTAACTTTCAATCCAACGGTGGATTATTTAATACAATGATCCGTTGAAAAAATATTCAGCGGTATAACACCTGGTGTAACTTACATCGGTGTAATTATAACCCTCCTCATATATATATATATATATATATATATATATATATATATATATAATGTTAATTACTTAAACGTTTGGAGGTTCCACGTTGCTACCCTTCAATTAATTACTCGCTTGGGAAAGTTCACAACTTTACTTATCTTACAATCAAAAGAAAGTGTTCTAATATTATACCCTTAACTTCTAGAAATAGCATAAGAAGTGACGTGTACCGTATATAAAGCATCGCTTTTAATTTATTAGTGTATTATTTAGTTAATTATTAGGGGCGTAGTTTTTTCATTTGAGCCAGGATAAATTACTCTCTTCAATACTTTTTATAGAATTCTTTTGATATTTTATTTAGTTATTTTTCTAAGACTTTATACAAAATTTTAGAAGTATTATTATTTGAGAAAAAGGACTGTGGACTGACAGTGTAACAAGTTTTACACAGACGGTTAATCACAACCCTTGATTTATGGTAAGTTTGTTGACTTTACTAATTAATATTTTAAATGTCATATAAATGAAGAATCATGATTAAACGTCAGTGTAAATTTTACACTGTCAGTGCATACTAATTAAACTCTTTTATACTGTCAAATAAAATCTTTTCATTCTTGTAAGCTTTTTATTTTTGTATCATACAGTTCTAAAAATTACATTTAAATAAAACTCAATCTTCTTTAATTTTGAATATGGAACCTTATGGTCTCTAAATAAGAAAAAATAATTAATATAAAGAATATGTAAAAAGGAAATAAGGAAAAAAAATAAAAATTTGAAAATATTATAAATTAAGTAGTGAAAAAATTATAAAGAAATAATACTACAAAATTTACAAAATATTTGGAGGCTAAATTAATAGTTAATAAAATATTTTATGTGAAATCTATATAATTAATAAAAAATTGAAAGTTTTTTGGGGGTCATGACCCCTGCGAGCCCCTTGACTACGCTCTTGTGTTTAGTCATCTTTTCACTCAAATATGTATATTAAAAAATAATATGCATTATTTTTAAAAAAATCCCTAAGTTCCAAATTAATTTTTATTTAAATTCAAATTTTATTTAATTCTCCATATATATATTAATCAAATTTTAAAAAGTAAAGATAAAAAAACATTAATAAATACTTCTAAAACTTTATAAAGAATCTAATAAAAATGATCAAGTGAAATTTGGATCTTATATAAAGTATCGGAAGTAGTAAGTTTTGAGATAATATTAATAAAATAATATTACTCTCACATTAACGCTACTAAAAAAGGAAAAAAACATAAAGGGAGTGCATAACATTGAATAAACATGCATATAATTAACTTGATAGTCGATACTTGATAGATTATCAATCATCCAAATGACCTACACAAGTTGTTTTATATAGTGTGTTTGGTTTAGGCTTAAAATCATGTTTTAAATGTGAATCGGGTCAACGCTAATTTCTATAGTGTTTGTCTGAATCCACATTTAAAGCATGATTTTAGGGTAAACCAAACACACACTTGCACATGCATATGTATATATATATATATATATATATAGGAGGGTTATAATTACACCGGTGTAAGTTACACCAAGTGTTACACCGCTAATAACTACAAATTGAATATGTTTTTTAGTAATCCAACCGTTGAATTATGTTTGTTCATCATCATGATTATATGTGCCAAATTTCGTAAAATTTTGACACCAATAACTTGATAATCAAATGGTTGGATTTTTATATATTTCAAATGTATATATAACGTTAATCTTGAGACATCTCAATGACATATCAAATAATTTCAGATTAATGTAAAATTTTATATGTATAATCTATATGATAGTAACTTTCAATCCAACGGTGGACTATTTAATACAATGATCCGTTAGAGAATTATTCAGCGGTGTAACACTTGGTGTAACTTACAGCGGTGTAATTATAACCCTCCTCATATATATATATATATATATATATATATATATATATAAGTGTAGAGGGAGAGGCTTAAACTAATTTATGAATCCTAATACACATTAAATGAATGCGATTAATTTTTACATTTTGAAAAATCAATTCTTTCACTTCTAAATGTTATAATACAAATGAACGTATAACTTAAATGGTCACGAATGAATGATGCATGATTAAGCATATTAATTGAACAAAAGTAATTTAAAATCAATTCTGTTAGAATTAATTTTTACTGTTGTAAGTTGTTATTTTTGAAATAATATTACATATGTATATTTGTCAACATGATTTTAATTCTTTCATTTTACATAATGTTTTACATTAATTCTTTATAGTATACAATGTACACAATGATGATTTGTTTAGCTGCCTCTTAAAATCTAAAACAAGCATGACAATAATAATAATAATCTCAAAGTAAATAATCTCTCCTTCCAGAATTTTAGGCTTATAGCATGTTATTCTTATAACTTTTTTTCTCTTGGTCTTTAGTCTTTTTTATTTTTTGAAGTTCAGCAAGAGTTTTGTTTTTTTTCGTGGTCAACCAGCAAGAGTAATTGAAGCAAACCCTTCGTCAAGGCCCAAAATTATTAGACCCATCATTGGTAGTGTAGCCCAAAACTAAGCCCAATTATTAGTGTGGGTTTCTTATGACAGTAACCATCCATATTCCTATGGACCAAAAAAACATCAATATTCCTCATTTATGTAACAGCGAATAAGTTTCGACCCAAAAAAAACGCGAAGAATTAGTGAATACACCTAACACAGAAGTGTCATTTAGGGCCTGTTTGGTTTACACTTTCATTTCTTGTTTTCATTTCCTATTTTTATTCCGTTTTCCGTTTTCTGAAATTTTACAAAGGAAAACTGGAAATGCTGGAAACAGCAAATTTTTGTTTACAGTATTTCCAGTTTTTCCTTTATAAAATTGCAGAAAACGGAAAACAGAAAATATAAACAGGAAATGAAAATGCAAACCAAACATGCCCTTAAGATCCAAGCAAGAATCTTTTATAATAATAATTTGATAGGTGTATCTTTACAAGTGATCATTTGATTTGTGTATGCTCAACAATAATCATCCTCTTGAAGCATTTGTCACGTAGAGTTACTTATTAGGAAACTCTCTCTCCTAATAGCGATGAATTGTTTCAATTTCAAAGGTTTAAAATTTGGTTCTCCCTTTAAGAGGATAACTTGTTTAATGCGGTTTTCATTCATGAGGCAATATATTATTGAGTATTTACCCATTGAACTATAGTATTAAAAAGAACCTAGTAATAGAGATTATGACGGTCTATGTTTCAAGTTTGGTTGCTGACATATGATTCCTGTGCCAATCGTTTCTCCATTATCTTTGATTCTTATGACAATCATTAGACGAATCTAACACAACCTAATAATGATTGGAAGAGCAATCACTTCATTTTGGACTTTGAGGCACCTAATACCTAACTTTGCTTACCAATGGGTTTGAGGGCCACCCATTTGGTACAATTGGCTCCTTGACACCTATCCCCTCCTCAAAAGCATAAGGACCCCATATGGATGGCCGTAAAGATTTTAATAGCTTGACGTTTACAAGAAGACCAGCTTGTGAGATAATTCATACTTGCCCAAACGGAAAGCAAGGCTAATCATGGCCGTTTAAAGACAAAATTGATGTCATTGTCACATACAAATCAAAGTTGGCATGAATGAATGGGGGAATGCTTCTCTCCCCACGCAGTTTCTAGCACAAAAGGATGAAAACAAAGAAAACACACACACACATTTAAGGGCATAAGGCTGCCTAGTTTGTTGGAAATGACAAAATTCAGTGCTTTCTATTAGTATGTTTGGTTTAGCCTAAAATCACGTTTTAAACCTGTATCTAGGTCAATGCAATTCTCTTTAGCATTTGTCCCAATTCACGTTTGAAACGTGATTTTGGAATAAACCAAACACACACACATATATATATAATGCATAATGTGATTTTCAATAACTGAGATAAAATCACTTCCATTAAACGTGCATAATCCATTTTCAGCCATTAATTTTAATTCAGTGGAATCAATTCACTAGTACTACCTTTGCCATTTGGTATTCTTGGACTTTGGTTGCACTACTTAGTTTTTGTCATGGATTTGGGATAAAAAAAAAAGACCATATAACTTTCTCACATGAGATGTTTCCAAACTCCAATCTACCTCTGTTAACCCTTTCCCCAAGACATTTGACATTCTAGGAGTTTGGAAGATGAAAAGAATGTTAATGTTGTAGTCTTTCCTGGTGAGTGAGAATTTC
Organism: Sesbania bispinosa; assembly: GCA_026901365.1. NCBI lineage: Eukaryota > Viridiplantae > Streptophyta > Magnoliopsida > Fabales > Fabaceae > Sesbania > Sesbania bispinosa. The sequence goes on from QLOH01000836.1 coordinate 114,056, forward strand.
TTCTCAAAATGTTCCAAAAGTAACTCACTCTCACTTTGCGTGCAATTATGACCTCATGTGAAAGGGCATCTAAATTTCAAGACCTAAAGCATTTTGTTTAGCTTGTACACACAAGACACTTCACCAAACACCAACCATGACACCAACAAAGACTGGCCAATCTGTGAATGCCATTAACCATGGACGGAGCTTGATAAAGGAATTGCCTAAAACATGCTAAAGCTTAATCTGATAAGGACTTGTAGCCATAGTTTTGCTATAAAACAAACCAGGAATCAAGTGGTTTCCCTAAGGCCAATTAGTATGATTGGCAATAAATGTAAAAACTCGCTTTCTCTGATTTAACTCCACAATCTGACAATATTTTGTCTGTATTAGGCGACATCTATTGACCCTTATCTTGTGTGTGATGAAAGCTCTACATTATTAAATGATTCCTATCTCATCTTATCTTCTCATCTCAGTGACTGACACGAATGAGAAAAATAACAACACTGTCTTTAGCTTATTCACTGCTTCTAAATTGCTCATTGTAGTAACATAGCTAACTGCCTCCAATAAATATACATATCTTTTTAAACCTTGTATACTTAGACATGAGTTAGCAAATTTGTATGAACTTATAATGCTCAAGAATTGAGACCATTTTTAGCCCATGAAAATACAAAATGCAATTCCTTCATTGCCCTTAAGAACTTTAGCAAATTAGTAGCATTTAACTTGACCAATAATTGTGTGTTAGAAATTGCCTCTTTTCCTAATTTCCTTTGTTATCCATCAACTGTGTCAATCAAACAAACTATCTGGTCACATTTTGTATAAGTTCTGAGATCTTTCATTTAGCCACCTAACTATAGAAAGCAACATAAGAATCATGACATAGGATAAGAACTTCTCTTTGATAGATCCAAAAAAACAAAATAGAAATAGGTCCACTGTTGATAGAAACATTAGTCCTTCCATAACAAAATAACCTCCAATTTAGCTGGAACTTGCAATCAAACAAAAATATAACATTCAAGTAAGAGTAATTCAGCTAAATGATCATGCTGATGTGGTGATGTGCTTTCCAAGTTGTTTTCTTCCCTCTTTCTTTTTCTTCAATTTTCTTCCAAAGAAATACAATACATAGTCCATGGACCTTGTTTATGTCAGCTTCTAAGTTATTGTTGACCCTTCTTTCTATTTCTTAAGGTCTACAACATTATAACCAAAACTTTTAAATATATGAATGCTTATACTTTATAGTTATGTTAGATGATTATTTTGAGAAAGAAAAAGCAAGTTCACGTGCTATATCAGTATAATTCAAAACATTAGAATACAAATATTAGGTGACAATGTATCAAGAATGTACTAATGGTATGACAAAATATATATCTTATAAGAACTAACATGATTATTTTTTTCCTTCTTCTCATTAGTTACAAAAAAGCAACAGAGACGTGTGGCTTTGAGGGTGACAAGTGACAAGTAGGCAGTTCCTTCTACAAATAAAATAGATAGAGTTGATACATAGCCCACAAGAAAACGAACAAAGATAATTTCTTCTTCCTACATAGAAAAAGATAGTAAGAACCACACGGTATCTAATCTCATAGGTCATTATGATCCTTCCATTACAAGTCCCAATAACGTAATAGAAATGGCCTTAAGATACTAGCTATATATTCTTCACCCTATTCCCCCTCACCAGACTTTTAAATCATATCATCTTTTTTTATTTTGTTGGGCTTAGAACAATACAAATTCACTAGACTGTGAAATCTTCTTTCCCTCTCTCTCTCTCTAATTAGCCATATGATGGAGGAAGATGAGAATATTCAAGCATCAAAAGGGAAAAATGTTGAAAGCTTTACCTGCATAGAGCCACCTCAAAATCAAAAGAAGAAAAACAAGAAGATAGAAAACAAGAGGAGGTTTAGTGATGAACAAATTAGATCACTAGAATGCATATTTGAGTCAGAGTCAAAGCTTGAGCCAAGGAAGAAGATGCAATTAGCAAGAGAACTTGGACTTCAGCCTCGCCAAGTTGCTATATGGTTCCAGAACAAAAGGGCAAGGTGGAAATCAAAAAAGATAGAGCAAGAATACAGGAAACTCAAAGATGAATATGACAATTTAGCATCAAGGTTTGAGTCTCTAAAGGAAGAGAAAGAGTCTTTGCAATTAGAGGTAAAAAATAAATTTGGTTCTTATAACAAGACTATTTAGTTACTTCATATATATAAACAAAGCATATGCAGTTTCCTAGGCCTTGATTATTTGGTTTTGCAAACAGTTGCAGAAGCTAAGTTATTTGATGGAAACTCAAACATCTCATGATGGTGGAAGAGAAGGAAAGGTTGCCAAGGAATATAGCACAGAAGATGGTGGTTCAGGAAGTGGAGCATACAGCAATTGCAGGGTTGAAGCAAAGCCAAGGTTTTCAAATGAGGGTTTGGAAGACAGAGTAGCTATGTATTCAGATGATCAAAATGAAAGTAGAAGAAGGAGTGAGAAATCTGAGGACAGAGAACACCAAGTTGTGAGAATGGATGATCATGCAGAGATTCCATTGGCATCACTTGAAAAATGGTACAGTGTGGACCCAAGTGGTATCTTAGATCAGTCATGCAGCAGTTCTCAATGGTTAGATTTCTGGACTTGAAAAAGTGCATCACACTGTATGGTGCATGTTTGATGTTTCCTGGAACAAGGAACAAAGACTAGTTGGCTCTTGTGCAGCCAGCAGGTCAAAAGCATTTCATCCCAAGCAGTGATAGACCAAGAAAGTCAAAGATGAAGTTTTGTAGGCATGATTTGATAGGGAGAAAATGGAGATATAGCCTCACTAAATTCAATGGTTCAGAGACTAGGAAGAAGAAATAATGTGCAGTGTCTCTGTTTGTTCATGCTTGCATGCCTTTCCAATCCATTTGTGTGAGTTGTGTTTGACCATTTATGGTTTTCAAGGGGTTTTCATCTAAAACCCCTTTCCATTCTTATATTAGCTACTCCCATATTAACATGTGTGATCTTTGTAACATGACTGGTACACACAATTGCAAAATGTTAATTTTTGTAGTGAATATGTTAATTTCTTAGCATGTCTTACAGACCCATTTCCATTTTACAATATTGTTTATGGAATTAAAAAAAATGCAGCTTATAATCCTATTTGGATCAACTTTATTTAATAGGACAGTATATGAACTAAATCACACAACATTCATTAAGCAGTAAGCACTAAATAATCAGGATAATATGGCAACAGATATACTAGTCCATAAAAGGAATTGACTCAGTTCATCATGATTTTCATTTGATAACATTTTAAATGATTCATATTCAAATTCTTGAGTATAAATTCCAGTCTTCAATTTCTCCAGTGAAGCAGAGAATACAATAAACTAATTAGGCAACTGTGACCAAGGACTTAAAGGAAATTCATCAATGTAAGTTGTGCACCAGAAACACAGTACAGGGCACGGGACTAATTTACGGTTCATATTAATTAGAACTTTTACGCCATATCACAATACTGTTTTTTCTTTCTTGAAAAACCCAATAAATTATAGTAACTAAGTTATAGCATCCGATAGTTAATCGGTGATTATACGTGACAAACTTTGAAGCCACTGATACTTTAAGCTGACCTTTGGTCCTGCATATATGCATGTATATGTGGAGAGAGTCAAATTTTGTTGACATTCACCTTAAGTACTAACATAACATTTAACATTATAAATGTTCTCAATTCAACTGTTTATTAAATTCTATAAAATTCAACAACTACTTAATACATCTTATTTCATATATCCAATGATGTGTTGTCACAACACATCATTTATTGAATTTAAAAATACATGAGATGTCATGTTCATTAAACGATGCGGCGACACATTATTAGATGTTTGTGTAAAATTTCTTTACACTGACCGTGGATATTAATTAAATCCTTATTTAAAATTTAATATGTATGTGACCATGAATGTAATATTATTATTTAATTTTATATTCTGTAAAAAATTATTAAAAGTGTCATCTTATATTAACGGATTCTATTTGATGGAGTCAAGCAACATACATAAAATGGGAATGGGTATTCACTTTTTAATTACAACAATATATTTCTCTTTGCGTAAGAGTTTGATCTTGTTATAATAAAAAATTGAATACTATAGTTTTTTTTTGTGACTATTGAATACTATAGTTTAATGATTTAAAATATCAAAAATAATTATGTCCACACAGTTATATTATATTTATTAAATTATTACAAGATATTAAAGAGGGACATTGAATGAGAGTGTCCTTAGACTTATATTGCAGGGATGACCCACCCCACGTCCACAATTAATCCATTGCATATCCTATCCAAAAATAAACAGGGTTCTTCAGGAAATCATAAATGCACATCAAGTATGAATCATGATGTGAGCTGAGTGAGTTTAGACATTAATGATTATAAAAATTAAATTAAATTAAGAAACAAATATTGATATATAATAAATTTAAAGCATTAATCAACAAGACAGTTTGGCCGAGTGGTCTAAGGCGCCAGATTTAGGCTCTGGTCCGAAAGGGCGTGGGTTCAAATCCCACAGCTGTCATTTCTTTTCATTTTTCTTATTTTTTTTCTTAACACAAGTTTCAACTGATCCATAACGAGGTCGAGGATTCAATGGTTACCACATACACAAAAATCACGACAGGGAATAACAAACTTACTAAAAAACTGAATTCAACTCAATTTGTTTTGTGATTACTTTCTAATGGCACTCTCAGCTTGCTGCAATTTTGGCCCTTTAAATCTTAACCCCTTACCAACACCATCTTTCCCATTCAAATTCCCTCCTTTCTGGCCAACTCAAAAGGTATGATTTTTCCTTTGAACTACTGTCATGTGTGATGTGAGTAGCAACCACCAAGCTTCTATGGTTATGGTTATGGCAGGTGAAGATGGGCCCTCTCACTGTTTCTCCCATGGGGTTTGGAACATGGGCATGGGGCAATCAGTTTCTTTGGGGGTACCAGGAATCCATGGATGATGAGCTTCAACAAGTCTTCAACTTGGCTTTGGAAAATGGCATCAATCTCTTTGACACTGCTGATTCTTATGGTACTGGAAAGCTAAATGGGCAGAGCGAGAAGCTTCTAGGGAGGTTTATTCGAGAATTTCAAGGTTCATCATACACATTCATTTCACACTTTCATACAATTCTTTGATTCCCACTTGTTCACCAAATTGTGTATTCACTTCCTCAGAGCAAAAAGGGAGCCAGCGAGATATAGTGATTGCTACAAAGTTTGCAGCATATCCATGGCGCCTTACACCAGGGCAGTTTGTGAATGCATGCAGGTATTCCTTTTATGTGTTGTCCCTTTGATGTGTTCCTATTTTGCCTGAATGATAGTACTGGGTTAATAATATATCCACACCTATCAAATCCTTCCTGGATTTTTTTATTTGCTTATCATTTTAAACTTGAATGAAATGAATTTTCAGGGCATCACTAGATAGGATGCAGATTGAGCAAATTGGGATAGGACAACTACATTGGTCAACTGCAAATTATGCTCCTTTACAGGAATTAGCTCTTTGGGATGGTTTAGTGGCAATGTATGAGAAGGTTACAATAGTTCATGTTTAATAGTAGGATTATCTGGTATTATAATTGAAGTTTGCAAATATGAAACATGAGTAGTATAAACCTGAAAGGGAAGGATAAAAGAATGTTTTCCTTAAGATTCAGGTTAAGGAAAACTACTGAATGTGAATAAAGTTACTCAGGGTGCTTTTGATAATTTATTTACATGGATTTTCATTTCATACCTTCTTTTTCAGTTTCAGATGAGCATGTTTAAACTCTTAAGTTCAACAGTTATTTGTAAAAGAAAAAGCAATAGTTTTGATTTCTTCAATGATTCAAATTTCTGTCCTAATATTTATATTGTCATTTAGGGTTTAGTTCAAGCTGTTGGAGTAAGTAATTATGGACCAAAGCAGCTTTTGAAGATACATGATTACCTGAAAGAACGTGGAGTCCCTTTATGCTCAGCCCAGGTATAATGCTATACCCAGGTATAATGCTATACATTGAAAAATCTAACATTCAAATTTTGCTCCACATATTGGGAAAATTCCTTTTAATCCCGGTAGTGACTAATGATAATGAAGCACTGTCTGATTGTCAAACCAGTCACAAATATGAAATATCCTTGAGAGACTTTAAAGAAAAAAAGAAAAAGAAAATACAGAGGAAAGGTACTGAGTTCTGACAATAACACTACAATTTAGTATCATGTCTCATTGAGTTTCTGAAAGAGACATCAGTTTAATGAACTTGAGTTGCCTGAATAACCCCAAGCTGTTGTGATTCCTGCACATCATGCTATCAGTATGCAGAAGCCTGTCAGTAATTGTCATGCTCTACTGGTATTCTCTCATTGATCTTCTTTATAATTTCAACATTTCAGGTACAATTTTCTTTGCTAAGCATGGGGGAAGATCAACTAGAGATCAAGAGTATCTGTGATTCTCTGGGTATTCGCATGATTGCTTATAGTCCTCTAGGACTTGGAATGCTTACTGGGAAATACTCACCATCCAAACTTCCAAGTGGGCCAAGGTGTGTTGATATTTTATAACGCCACTTAGTGATGAACTGTATAGCCAAATGCATTATTAGCTCTTTTTTTCATAGTATCTTTGTTGTTAATCATGTTTCACAGGGCGTTGCTATTTAAGCAAATACTTCCAGGACTGGATCCTTTATTGAGTTCCCTGAGAGAAATTGCAAACAAACGGCGTAAAACCATGTCACAAGTAATATTTTTCTCTTGTTTTTTCCCCTTTGTATGCTAGTAATTTCTTATCACTGTCTTTTGACTGTCCGTTAGTCATATACAACAAAATATAATCTGTCTGAAGATACATGTAGTAGTATAATCTTGCATGAATGTCTCTTAGTAGTAAAACTAACTAATAGCATGTTTGGATACTATCAATATAGTGAGAGTAGTGTTGGACTGGATCCACGTTTATAACGTGATTTTAGTAGTATCCAAACATGCTATAAATCATGTAAGTTCAGTGCTTGTTAATAGATCCCAAGAAAGACGATATTTTTATGGTCTTATTTCTTTGCTACTAAGAAATACATATATATTGCCATCAATAAATGGATAATGCTATAAGATATTCTCTCATTCTTGTAGATTTGATTTCATTACATTTATTTGCCTGGGAAGCACACAACTACTAAAATCTATGTTTAGTTTTCCCATCCATCAAGTGCATGCCTGCAGACTACTAAAATCTATCTTTCTTGTGCGTTAGAACCCTTTGTGCTTGTTCTGAGCTCCAGATAACTCTGCATAACAGAAAACCAAGCTCTTGTTATCCAAGGAAGCTTGTGCATAAAGACTATTCAATTAACGGATTATGTGATAGTAGTATCATACATCATTGGTATCCAGAAGTCACAAAGGAACTGCCTTATCTTTATCCACAATAACATCAGAACTACCCTTACTTCATTAAAAGATGGCAAACTTTTAATGTCACATTCATGTTTTAAATGCCGTGTTCACCCACCCAACTTACTTTTTTAAAGTTCTCTTTGCTGAACTACCGACCATGACCAACCCACTTAATTGTCCTTGTCTTAGGTGCGTGACAAATGACAATGCTGACCACTTACTCTGACAACCTTGCCTCAACAACATACTTTATCATCTAATGCATGGCTTTATCATGTCAGGTTGCTATTAATTGGTGCATATGCAAAGGAACAGTTCCAATTCCTGGAGTCAAGTCAATAAGACAAGCACAGGAAAATTTGGGTGCTCTTGGTTGGCGCCTCTCCTCAGACGAGTTGCTGCAATTGGATTATGCTGCACAGGATTCACCTCGCAGGATGATCCAGAACATTTTCCAAACCAGGTACACATTTATATCCCATTTGACACAGGTCAGATAGTAAAAGGCAAATAAAACAAAATAATTACCCATGTCAAATGGTTCATGTGGCTTGGCTTTCGTAACAGATAATATCAGTGGCGAGGCCTCAGCACAAGGTGCGGATTGAGAACAACAAGGCATCTTATCATCTGGTATCGTCAAAAAGCAGAGCGCGGATGATTGACCATTTTATTTTAACTCGTCCAGAAGATATTCGAGCAACAAAAGCGATTGTTATCCTCTTTAAACTAATGCCTTTACGTGCTTTATATGACCAGCTCTGAAATTTCAGGAGTCTGAATCGTGACGGCCCAACATACTTCTGGACACTCATATAGTCACGTCACTACTTGCTACGTTACTCAAGATTTGAATAGACAATAATGTTTGTCCAAAAAAATAGACAACAGTGTTGTTGTGTATTGAAACCAATTCATTATTAAGAATCATTTTACCGAACAATTTTCTATCAAGAGTTAGGAAAATAGAGAATTCGTCTGCTTTCTTTTTCTTCCATCTTCCGTAATTGGTGCACCTATTCAACTGTGCATCAAATGGAAAAACCAATGAATTAATTTCCCTCCCATTCCACTATAAACTAATAACACGACTTGTATCAAGAGACTCTAAAAATATCGGAGCTTGGTCTTCCACGAGTTTTTGAAAAAACAACAAAAAATAGGAGCTTGGTCTTCCACGAGTTTTGAAAAAACAACAAAAAATAGGGTATCCGAAGATAAGGTGACTGGAAACAAGACATCACACGCATTGTTATCAAACGCAGCAAAATTATGTCATCACATTGAATTGTAGCATAATTGATATCAACCCGTCTCAAACTGAACCAAAATCATAAAGAGTAACTCTGCTAGTCCAATTTCCAACAAATTTCCTACAATACTAAGAAGCTAGAGAAGTTATCAGGATCACAAGACATCCAGTAATCCATGACAACACAAAATTCCTTCCTGCAATCAGAACAGTTTACTTGATCTTCTTCTTTGGCCTCAACTGCAATACAAAAAGATAAATGTCACAATGACTATATAATAATAACAACATGCAAATTCATTCAGTAAATTAAGAACCATATGCTATAACACTAACAAAAATATTGTACCTGGTTGCTGTGTCCACACTTCTTTTTCCTGCAGTTGACAGCACGGGGGTGTAAACGTGCATAGCACCTGAAAAGCAGGAAAATGCATAAGCCAAGATGATTGTGAATTAATACAACACACACCAATATAGATTAGTCCTAAGTTCCAATAATACATGGCAGTTATTTTTCAAGTAGTCATTGACATTTAACATGAATAAGGATAAGATGTTGGGTTTCTAATATCTTCCAACATGGACCCTCTTGGTTCTCAAAGAAAATCATACGAATACTACCATTTTTCTCAAAGAATATATGGTTTTAAAATTATGTTTTACAACACTATACTAGAATTCAACAACACTTTTTTTACCAATAGAAGTTCATAGACAGAAGAGCATACTTGAACACTGATGTTGGAACACTAAAGTAAAATTACAGAACTAAAAACAATCATTTAAAAAACTGATTTACAAATCCTATCAAGAGCTAGAAAGTTTACAAACAATCAAATATCACAGGCAATATGATTTACTGAATTTAACTCTTCAATCACATCAATTTCATACAATAATATTTGTCAGTGAAATTATCTTTCACTTCAGCAGTTCAACAACAGTTAGGCAATTATTTGAAAGTTGATCTTGTTACATTTGAATCATTTGATGTTATCGGAAAGATATTTTCTCATTGTCTAAATCCATGCACATCCAAAACTTCAACACATCCAAGGTAAAAGGCAAAAGTTGCCCTTAAGGCTCTAGGATATTTTTTCACCTCGGCTAGAGGTGCCAAAAAGTGTACATCACACTAAAAAAAACAAGCCACTAACATAGAAAATGAAAAAAAATGACTATTTTGCATTAATTTACATATATTAAGTATTTAAGCACAGGGGGGGAAGGATTAAAAAGTTCAGGTTGCAAAACACAGTCCCAAAGACCAGTAACTACATACTTTTTTTAACATTTAGACTAGTTTACTTCCTTTAGCATCAATCTTAGCATGTCAGGTGGCTGAGCTTTCTTCTGACCAGTAACTACATACTTTTTTTAACATTTAGACTAGTTTACTTCCTTTAGCATCAATCTTAGCATGTCAGGTAGCTGAGCTTTCTGCGAATTTCTTTACAGTTGTCAATGAGTGCCCTATAGGCATGCCAGAGGTGCCAAAGGGTGTGTGTCACTGAAAAGCAGCACCTCAGCTGGAAAGAGGCCCTTCTGGCACCTCACTTCTCAGCACCTTAGAGGGAAATGGAAGGGGAGGAGGAGGGGGGATATGGTAAGTATTGGACATTCCCAAACACACAGGGGGTTTTCAGTAGGCACTTCTTTTTACACCTTTGACTACACTTCATGCATCATCTCTAATACATCTATCACCAAACTTCAACTATCCAGGACAAGAGAACCATATGTGTAATTACTTCTTCTGGAATGAACCAAATGCAACAACTACTTACACTTCAGGATCCAATACTCATAACACAGAAGCAAAAATGTGTGAACTTACTTGCGGCAGATCATCTTATCCTGGTTATATTTCCTGGCCAATGCCATCAAAGATGGCTCAATAATTCCACCACGAAGCCTCAAAACAAGATGCAATGTTGACTCTGCAAAATAGAGTATAACCGATCTAATAAGGCTCACAATTTAACCAACGTTACTGAACAAAATTCATGAGAATCAAGGTCCAATCCGCAAACATTCAATTACCACAACAATTATGGCTAACTACAATTTCTACAAACGGAAAAACCATAAAAATCGGAAATTAATCAAATAACATTTCAAAATATCACTGCAATTGAAATGGCTTAAATAGCATGATATCTCGAATTCGTATATTCCCAACCTTTTTGGATGTTATAATCGGCGAGGGTACGGCCATCCTCCAACTGTTTACCGGCGAAGATCAACCTCTGCTGGTCCGGTGGAATCCCTAGACAATGAATAAAGCAAAATGAATCCAAAACACGCGAACAAAATAGAATAAGAATCAATGAATCTTGTTCTTTCAGTTACAAAGTACCTTCTTTGTCCTGAATCTTAGCTTTCACGTTATCAATGGTGTCGCTTGACTCCACCTCAAGGGTGATAGTCTTGCCGGTTAGGGTTTTCACGAAGATCTGCATCTTTCCTCCCGGATTTTGTCTTCCTTCCCAAATCGGCTGTTAGGGTTTCTGCCGTCTTTCTAATATATATACGGAGAGTTTTTTTTTTAGAGTAGGGTTTTTCTGGTTTCAGTGTGTTTGGTTATTCAAGTTAGCTTACTCCCAGACTGATTCCGTTGTTTGCCACTTGTCAAGATTCCTTAATTTTAACGCCCTTACCTTAATTAGTATTTTTTTTATTAAATATTTTTTAGTATATAAAATGTAGTCGAGATTTTATTTTAGTCCCCAATAATTCAAAACAAGTGGATTTAATCCCTCAAAAAATGAATATATATTTTTTCAATCTTTATTGATAGAAATTTATAGTTAATACATGACAAAATATGGAGCAAAAATGTGCGGTTAGAAACAAATTGGTGTAATTTTTAATTTTTTAATGACCAAAATCACCAATTTTAAATTATACGAACTAAAACCAAATCTTAACTATATTTCATGGACTAAATCATATTTAACCCCTTTTTTATTATGAAAAAGCTAATGAGTGCTTTAGTTAATAAATAAAAAATAGAAAATTTTTATTTGGTGGTGGAGGTGTCATGGTTGTGGTAGTGATGAAGGGTGTTGGGATGTGGTGGTGGTAGTAAAGATGTCCAACTGGTAGCAGTTGTGAATGGTGTTGGGCAATGACGACAGTGATGGTGGGTGTCCGACGGTGGTTGTGGCAATTAAAGGTGTTGGGCAATAATGGAGGATAGTGGTTGGCGATGGAAGGTGGTTGACAGTGAGTTAGTGATGATTACAGCTTGAAGTGTGCATCCTGCAAAGTTAAGAAAGAATCTGTCTAACATCTTCTTTTTTCATGTTCGTTCTCTTATTCCTAAAGTAAATATTATAATCACAAGAAGGGGGTTGAACTGTGGCCTATTAAAACTTTTAATAATTTCTACAAAAGCTTCTAATATTATTCTTGCTCAAGAATATCTTCTTGGCTAATGTTAGAAGCTTAGAATTCAAATTAATCAATAAATCACAATGCTGAATATTCCAATCACGACTATGTGATTTAAGTGATGCTATGTAATGAAAATAGAGTCCTTTCTTTTTGAAAGGTTTCTTTGAAAAATACAAATAATGATTTTAGGATATCACACACATAGGTATTAGGTAGAATTGAAAATACTTGATATGCAGATGAATTTGTTCTTCTTGATTTAATGAGTATGAGATTAACTTGTTCTTTTTAAGAAGATTAATTTAATCAACTAATGCAAACAAAATGATTCAACTAGAGAGTTAAGGGAAGAAGAGTGTGCTTACAGTATTTTTATATTGGTTCACCCTTTAAACCTCAGGGCTACGTCCAGTCCCTACTCACAGTGGGATTTTCACTATGTCAAGCTTGATGTACATGTATTCTTTCTTCTTCACATCCTCCACAGGCTCCTTGGTGCAACACACCGCCTAGTATTTTTCTGCAGCCTCTGCAAGCTCACTATTACAATACAAGACTGAGATTTCTGCAGTTTTGTATTACCCAATACAAGCACCAGTCTCTGCAGAATGTACACAGAACTCTCAAGAAGAACTAACACTGCCTTATTAGTCTTGAGAGTTATAATCAATGATTTTAAATAATAATTACAAACAAAGGCTCAAGATTTGATAATGAAATTAGCACAACCCAACGATTATGAGCCTATGAACACCCTTTCTGAATCTCCTAACAATTACAACACAAGAGAAATTATCAAAAGGTACGGAATGTAATTTTGATGCACATGTATGCTTCTTTTGGCTGTGTGTTTTGGTATTGAGAGGAGGCTCTTATTTATAGCAAAGGAATGATCAAAATAGTTGTTGGAGAGCCTTGGGGATTGGTCAAGCTCATAGCTGGCTGTGGAGGAGCTGTCACTATCATATGGCAGTTTTCTCTTCATCAGGTTTGACCAAGCTTCCATCTGCATGGCTATCCTTCTAGAGCTAGACTTTTAATTCTGTTCGAGCTCGTTTCTTCTGGAGCAGTATGTGAGGAGTGAAGAAATTCTAGGCACTCTTGTTTTAGATTTAAGATGTAATCGTCTTCTGTAAATTAATTCCTTCCCTTATTCAACGTTTCCATTCTTCTGGAAGGTTTTGGGAGTATGCATTTCTTTTGAAGTTGTTCTGTTAACTTGGTTACAAATTCTTTTGGATCTTCTCAAGATTGTTTCTTCTTTGATACATCTTCCGAAACAGGAATATTTCTTCTTCTAATTAAATCAAAAGCTTCCTTTAATAAGAACCTTCTTCTTGTCAGAACAAGGTGTTAATTCATGCATTGTTTCTTCTTGGACAAGAGCGATTTTGTTTCAGAACTGTTAGCGATTTTGTTTCAGAACCATTTCTTCTATATTTTGCTACTAAGTCGTTGCTTCTGAACAAATTATTCTGATGATTCATTTGAGATTTACTATTTTTTTCAAGACAATCTCAATTGCAATCTTTTGAGAACACAACCATTAGTTCATGATGATTTAGAATTACATTAGACTTATTTTAAGAGTTTGTCATTATGAAAATATCTCAAGAGGATTCTTGGACCTTACAATTTCGTACACCAATCATATTATGTTTGACTTAGTTTCACAAATTTCCTACCAACTAATGGGTATGTTTGTTTTATGATGCACTTTAGTCTTTTTGGTAACAAAAAACTTAGAAAGTTAAGGAGTGTGAGATACAAATGGCTATTGTTTGGTCTTTATGGATTGTTAGGAACAATTTGATATTCAATGATGCAAATTTCTCGGTAAAAGACATATTGCATTTGTTTCAGGTTAGTCCTTGGTTTTCGATTAAAGAAAAATCTAGGAATAATTTCATATCTTTTTGTGAATTGGATTCCTTGTTATTTGTTTACAAGGCTATCATTGATTGCACTTTATTCTAGTCGTTACTCTTCTAGCAGTTATGTGAGGTTTTGTATTTAGGCATAAGCACCCCTTGTACTTCACTTTAATTTATTTTGCTTATAAAAAAAACCCTTTCACCATCGCTTCACAACCTTATATCAAATGGATTCTCTAGGTTTAGAGAAAAGAATATCTTTTTTTTATGTAATTACTGAAAATTACAAAAGGAATTTATAGCCAGAATTGGTTACAAAATAATAACCATTCTGCTACAAATCAGGAGAAAATAAATCTGCTACAAATCAGGAAAAAATAAAAATGGACTATCTAGCAGAATCTGAAATTAATTTAGATTTTATTCTATTTAAAAGATCCCTAAAAATCCTCTACCAAATAATTCCTTACTAACTTCAACACCCCCTCAAGTTGGTGCATAGATATCTATCATGCCCAACTTGCTTACAAGAAGTTCAAAGTTAGGTCGAAATAGCCCTTTGATGAGGATATCTACCACTTGTTGTGCAGTTGGAACAAATGGCATACAAATAGCTCCATCATCAATCTTCTCTTTAAAAAGTGCTTATCAATTTCTACATGTTTAGTTCGATCATGCTGCATTGGATTTTGGGCAATGCTTATTGTTGCCTTGTTGTCACAGTATAGCTTCATTGGTAAGATGATAGGCATACCCAATTCTTCTAGAACTCTTTTCAGCCACAACATCTCACAGACTCCTTGTGCTATAGCTTAATATTCAGCTTCAGCACTACTCCTTGCAACTATGTTCTGTTTTTTACTTCTCCATGTCACTAGATTACCCCATGCAAAAGTGCAATAGCCTGATGTAGATCTCCTGTCAGTTATAGATCCTGCCCGTGTAGGCCTCAATTGTTTGTTGTGCTGTATTTTTGAAAAACAGACCCTTGCTAGGTGCACTCTTTAAGTATCTTAGGATCATGCACACCGCCTGAAGGTGCTCTTCATAGGGAGAATGCATGAACTGACTCACTAAGCTTACTGCAAACGCAGTATCAGGTCTTGTATGTGATAGATAAATCAGCTTACCAACTAACCTTTGGTAACGAGAAGTGTCCATAGCTTCACCCTTTTTGTCATCCCCAAGCTTTTGATTAGGATCAATAGGGGTATCCGCTGGTCTGCAACCAATCATTCCGGTCTCCTTAAGTAGATCAAGAACATACTTTCTTTGAGAGAGGACAATTCCTTTCTCTGACCTTGCAATTTCCATGCCTAGGAAGTATCTTAAGGACCCTAAGTCCTTAATTTCAAATTCTGCAAAGAGAGATTTTTTTAACCTGTTCATTTCTAACAAGTTATCACCGGTAATAATTATATCATCTACATATACAATCAATACAACAATCTTCCCTTCAACTGAACATCTTACAAACAAAGTATGATCTGCCTGTCCCTGTGTATAACCTTGGGCTTTGATAAATTGGGTAAATTTTTCAAAACAAGCTCTAGATGACTGCTTTAATCCATATAGAGGTTTCTTCAACTTGTATACTTTTGGATAACACATCTGCTCAAATCCAGGAGGAGCATCCATGTTTACTTCTTCCTCCAAGTCCCCATTGAGGAAAGCATTCTTCACATCCAACCGTTGTAGAGGCCAATCAAGGTTTGTAGCAAGAGACAAGAGGACTCTAATAGTGTTTAGCTTTGCAACAGGTGCAAAAGTCTCTGAGTAATCTATGCCATAGGTCTGAGTGAAACCTTTGGCAACTAATCGGGCCTTGTACCTTTCAAGAGAGCCATCCGATTAATATTTTATTGTAAACACCCATTTGCATCCCACTGTTGTCTTTCCTCTTGGCAGCTCCACCATATCCCAAGTTTGATTCTTTTCAAGAGCTTTCATTTCTTCCAACACAGCCTCTTTCCATTCGAGAACCTTTAGAGCATCCTGTATATTATTTGGAATCTCTCTACATGACAGTTGTGAGGTAAAGGCATGAAAAGAAGGTGAAAGATTTTCATATGATACAAAATTGGACAGTGGATGTTTAGTACAAGACCTTACGCCCTTTCGAATAGAAATAGGGGAGATCAAAATCATTTTTTATAGGACTCCTGGACTCAAAGACAGAATCTGAACCAGAGTGAATTGACTGTGTAGTTTTAGGAACATCATTACTTGGGTCTTTGGACTCATCGTGGTGCTCAGGATCATTAGGCTCATTCCTTTGAGTAGTTTGCTTTCTTGAGTAGACAATTTCAAAGCGTTTTGTGCCTTTATGAATGGTACCTTTCTCAATTCCATTTGTTACAATAGGATTGTTATGGCCAGGCATCAAGTTTTCATCATTTGAAGAATTTGATTCACTATTTTCATTATTTAAAGGGGAAAAATTTGGTGAATCAGCGACATCAAGTTGAAAGTACTGAACTGAATCTTCAAATGTGCTCCCCCTGAAGATGAGGAGTAAAAAAAGGTCTTGATTCAAAGAAAGTGACATCCATAGTGACAAAAGTTTTTCTGGAAATTGGATCAAACCACTTGTATCCCTTTTGAGTGGGAGAATACCCAATAAACACACATTTTTTTGCTCGAGGGTCAAATTTGCTTTGGTTTTTGTCATATATGTGGACAAAAATAGTGCACCCAAATATCTTTAAGGGTAGGGAAGATGACAACCTATTAGTTGGGAAAAAAACACAAAAACATCCAGAGGAGTTTTAAAATTTAAAGTTTTACTAGGCATCCTATTAATTAAATAGGATGTTGTCAAAATAACTTCCCCCCAAAGGTAGTTAGGAACCATATTTTGGTGAAGCAATGCTCGAGCCACTTCTAACAGGTGTTTATTTTTCCGTTCAGCCACCCCATTTTGTTGGGGGTATCAACACAAGAACTTTGATGTACAATTCATTTTTCTATGAAAAAATGATTAAGATGTTTATTAAAGAATTCTCTGCCATTATCACTTCGAAAGATCTGAATTGTTTTCTGAAATTGTGTTTTAACCATTTCAAAAAAAAAATTGAAAATTGTTTCCACTTCAGATTTTTTCCTTCAATAAATACACCCAAGTCAACCTAGAATGATCATCAATAAATGTGACAAACCAACGTTTACCCAAAGGTGTGGGATCACGATTAGGTCCCCAAACATCACTATGGATGATGGTAAAAGGGCTAGACGGTTTGTAAGGTTGAGATGGAAAAGAAGTGTGATGATGCTTAACTAATTGACAAATTTCACATGTAAAGGAAGAAGCAGTTTTATTCTTTAAAAAATTAGGAAACAAGTATTTCAAATAATTGAAACTTGGATGGCCCAACCTATAATGCCATAACATTATTTCACTGTCTTTAGAAATAAGACTAGAATTCAGACAAGTACTCTGAGTTTGTCTACTCAAGTCACATCCATCTTCAAAGATATAGAGTTCGTCAATCTCCCTAGCACTGCCAATCATCCTCCCTGAATTCAATTTCTGAAATTTACAACATGAGGAGTCAAATATAGCATGACAATTCAGATTATGGGTAATTTTTCTAATGGACAGTAAGTTGCATGATAGATTGGGAACATGAAGAACATTTTGCAGAGTTAATGAGGGGGAGATAGGAACAGATCCAGTTCCGGCTATTGCAGAGAAAGGCCCATCTGCAATTCTGATTTTTTATTTCCTGCACAAGGACTATAGGAAGAAAACAATTTTGAGCAATCTGTCATATGATCAGCTGCTCCAGAATCAATAACCCAAGGAATTTCTGAATTTTTATTAACACTAAGGAGAGCAGTGGGAAGATGAGTACCTTTTTGGGCTAAAGAACTATATGGGTTTACTGTCATTTTGGGAGAAAAAATTTTGTACAAGTGCTCTAGCTGTTCCCGTGTAAATATAGTTGTTTCGGAAGTGGATGGTGGCTCGTTACTGTCATTGGAGAGAGTCTGAAAAGCACGACTTTCTCCATTGGATTTCTTTTTCCAGTTTTCTGGTTTTCCATGGATTTTCCAGCAAGTTTCCTTTGTATGCCATGGTTTTCTACAATGGTCACACCACAAGGGCCGAACCCTCAGTATCCTGAATTGTGGGAAGTTCAGGAGTGCGCAACATAATCCTTCTTCTAGACTCCTCTCGTATAATTTCAGAGAAGACTTCACGAATGGAGGGTAATGGTTTCCTGCCCAGAATTCGTCCTCGTACCTCGTCCAAGTTTCGATTAAGACCAGCACGAAACATGTAAACACGATCATTTTCCCAATCATCCTCGTAACATTGATCAAGTTCTTGCCAAAGTCACCATCAGGTTGTAATATGTGGTGACATCTTGGTCACCTTGTTTGAATTGCCAAAGTCGCGTCTTTAAGTCAAATATCTGTGAAGAGTTCTCTAGGTCTGAATAACAGTCACGAACAGCTTCCCAAACATCCTTGGTTGTTGGAATAAACAAATACGATTTTCCAATAGTTGGCTCCATAGAATTAATCAGCCAAACAATTATGAGGGAATTTTCAGACTTCCACTTTGTCAAGGAAGGGTCAGTTTCTGAGGTTGACTTGTTTCTCCATTTAGGTAACCTAGATTACCCCTGCCTTCCATCACTAGCTTCACAGATTGTGCCCATTCAAGGTAGTTTTTCCTATTAAGCTTATGTACTGTGAGTTTCAAGTTCTGGTTTTGGGAAAGAGCCTCAACAGTGTCTGCTTGATTAGGTTGCTCATCTCTAGATGAGCCTGCCGAGACTGTTGAAGGAATCGGAGTGGCACCGGTCATCGCCGTTTTCACCATGAGAGGAAGAGGTACAAAGCACGAAGCTTTGATACCATCTAGGTTTAGAGAAAAGGATATTTTTTTGTATGTAATTACTGAAAATTACAAAAGGAATTTATAGCCATAATTTGTTACAAAATAATAACCATTTTGCTACAAATCAGGAAAAAATAAAAAGGACTATCTAGCAGAATCTGAAATTAATTCAGATTTTATTCTATTTAAAAGATCCCTAAAAATCCTCTACCAAATAATTCCTTACTAACTTCAACATATTCCTTTTAAATATCATCTTAGCCTTAAAAGCCTATCATACTCCTTCACAGTTGAATAACTTATGATTTCCAGTAACAAGATAAGTGAATTATTTAATCCGTATATACTAGTAGTATTTTTTTCTTTGTTTTAAATATTAATTACTTACTTTTTATGCAGGGTTAATGTCCATGGATTTTTGTAAGAGATGCGTATATCTTGGGTATAAATCTACTAACGCTAGTTTTTTTAATCACTTTTCTCTTGTATTTGGAATTTGTCGCAACCGGGGTCACAACGGAACGACGGCACAAAATTGAAAAAAAATATTAAGGAATTTTAATGGAGTCGCCACTAAAATTTATTTTAAGGGAAATTTCGGAAAAACCCTTTAAGAGTAAAATGGTCTGCGAAATCAGAGTTTGATTCGGGAGTCGATTACGCGTAGGGAAGGTATTAGCATCCTATGACGTCCGTCCTAAGACGGTTACCTCTAACTAATCGTGCAAAATTAATTAACTTTGAAAAATATTTATTTTACCCCAATTCAAATAAAAAACATCTTTTTTTGGTTTTTTTTTTAGTTTTTTGGTATGTTTTAGAATAAATGACAAAACTCATTAAAAAGAAACGAAATTATGGATTAAAAGGGGAAAAAAACATTATTATTTATTTTGGCTTGACGAGGTAACCCCGCTCCTACGTATCCCCAGGTGCAATGAGGAAATCAAAGTCACGTAATTCTGAAGGTAAAATGATTGGAAAAATGATTTATTTCAATTTTGGAAAAGAGAATTTGAAAAAAAAATTCAATTTTGATATTTTAATTTTCTGAAAGTGATTTTTTTAAAGATTTATGTTTTGTTTTTTTGTAAATATATATATTTTTTAGAATTTGGAAAGAGAACTTTGTTGAAAGGAATTTCACTTATTTGATTAAAACCATTTGCATGGGGATAAACAAATATTTACAATCACAAAAGGACAAATTAAATAGATTAAACAAATATAAAATATTAGAAAAAATACTGACAGAAATGGATGATAATAATATGAAATGGAACACATAATAAACAAAACACAAGTAGTAGCAGTAGTAGTAGGAGTAGGAGTAGTAGTAGCAGTAGGAGTAGTTATAGTAGTAGACGAATAATAATAATAACAATAATATTAGCAATAATAACAATAGATGAACAATAGGATAAAAATGAGTGAGCCTCAAAGTAAAAGAATCACAAAGAAAATAAAAAATGCACACAAACATATAATAGAAAACGGATTGGGCCTCAGAATTTCATCACTAGCCCAAAATAACACAAGCAAAATAAGAAAGAAATGAGCAAATAAAAATGAATGGGCCTTAGTGGCCCAAAAAAATGCACACTCTATTTAAAAAAATAAAGTAATAAAAAAGGAAAAAAGGAAAAAAAAGGGGCCTCTGCTCTTCAGACTCACTCATGTTTTAGGATTCAAAATCAATATATTATATAAAAGACAGTTTCTGCCAGATCTATTGATGTGACGTGTCACTCTCTTGTGCTGTCATTTTCTCTCCAAAAACATCGTTATTAGAAGCAACCAATGAAAGATTTTTTCTTTTCATATATTTTAATTCCATTTTTATTAAACATAGCAACCATGTCCAACCAATCACATTAATGTGCGGATTTCAAATTTTAAATTTCAAAATTCAATACCATTTACACCTCCTTGATGTCTCAATCAAATACTCTCTTTCTAATCTTTATAATAAGTAATCAATTAATCCGGTTAGCATAACTTTAAGTTCCTGTTATCAGACTACTTGAATTCGAGTCCTATTAAAACGTGTATACTTCTGTTTACTTTATGTTGAAATCATTACTTTCAAGTTGGTGATGTTTCTGCTCAGTTTTTCAAATTTAGTTTTAAATATATTTTAATAATTTCCCCTGCTCTTAATGCTTTTATTCGTAACATTTTGAGCTCCTTAGATTCATCTAAATATAAATCCAACTGATGGAAGAAGTTTGGCTTATAGTTAAACAATATTCTCAATTAAAGATTTTTTTAATATAAATTCATATTTAAAATATTTAAAATTTTAATTGAATAAAGATGATCTGTAGAAAAAAAATTAAAATTTTCCAATGCAATATGTGACCAACATTACAGACCAATGCAAAGCCGATTCTTATGACCAAATTTTTATTTTTTTTATATATTTAATGATTTAAAGATGGTTTTTGTCATATTTAAAATATAATTATTATTATGTAATATTATAGTATTGGTTGTTGAATCTTACTTCAGCAAGTAATTCATTCTTTTATTTATCTCTATACTTCTTATCTTATTATCTTTGAATTATTAATATTCAGTTTTCCTATCTGTTAATATTCAAGTTCATGTGTTTCAAAAGGGAATGACATTCATTGGATGCATAGCTTATTGATTCGACAATGAAATCCTAAAGGTGCACTCCTCAATCCTAATGTGTTTGATACTTTCTCTTAAACAATATTGTAATTGATTACAAAGTGTTGCAGGGGAAGTTTTAGACATTAGTTCAATGAATTTTAATTTTTTTCATGAAATCTTAACATTGAATTATGAATGATCAGTTTTTGTCATAGTTAAAATATAATTATTATTATGTTTATAGTATTGGTTGTTGAATCTTTCTTAGTTAATTGGTCCTAATGAATTTAGGCAGTTTAAACTTAGCAAGAATGAACCGCGAACAACTATAATAAAGATAAAAAAGATCTACTTCTTGACAACTATGTTTATTCCTATTTGGAAATTCAAAGTTCAACTACTACAATTAAGTTTTACTAGCATTCATTACTCTGTTATTTATTACTTACACAATTGCCTATATAGTGGAATTGAAAAATGTATCTATGTATTAAAAAGTTCTCATATAGAAACTGTATACAACTCCATGATTTTTTTTACGGCTCAACGTGAATGTTGTTTTATGATTTCCAATGCTTCATGTCAGATTTATATAAGATAATTTATAATTTATAATTAATATTTAATAGTACTATATTTAACTATATCAGGTTAATATGGCAGGTTAGATTTAGCATTTGGAAAGCACATTCAACTATTTTAGTGCAGAGCTTGCTTAATCAAAATTGACTATATGGTGGAATTGAAATTATCATTTATATATTTAAATATTTAAAATTGAAAATAAAGAGGCATGGAAACTATACAACTCCATTAGTTATTTGGTTCGGAGTAATTTCCATGATCTTTTATCTTTTATGAATTCCAATGTTCAATGTATGTTTAGGTAACTGATAATTCCTTTCTTAAATGTGTACTTTCAATTCTTAGAAATTAATTTTATATTAATTAATATTATGTTGGATATATGTTCAATATGTTGAATTTATGTTTTAGTACTGATAAATGATAAAGATAAAAGATAAAATATAATAATACCTTCCTTGAATTTATCCTTTCAGTTCTAACAAATTAATTTCATATTAATATTAATATTAATATATTAATGGTATTACCTATATGTTAGTGGGATATGAATCGTTTTTCACGGCATGTATTTATACAAGTACCTCAGTAATGTTTCAACCATGCAAACCAAAAAGATAACTTAAACATTCTAAAATCATTTTCATTCCTCTGTTATAGTTCAGTTCCTGTGTTATACAACAAATTTTGACAATGGCAGGTAGATATGATTATATCAAAGATGTTGGTGTGGGTTCTGAATATAAGATATGGAAAATCAAAGTTAGGGTAATTCGCCTTTGGAGATCAGCAAGTTTTAAAGTCATCTCAAATAAACCAATGATTGAAATGGTAGTTTTGGATGAAGAGGTATGTTGGTATTCAGTTTTATTTTAAGTAGCTAGAGTGTCAAGTTATTGTTAACCAAATTGGAAAATGATTCCTTTGTATTTAAATTTTATAGGGAGGACGTATCCAATGCACCATGAAGAGCATTCATGTTTATTTGTTTGAAGGTGTTCTTTTGGAGGGTAGTATCTACATGTTAGAGAACTTTTTAGTTACACTTAACAGTGCAAAATTCAAACCAACCATGCTTCATTTGATCAAGTTGATGAATTTGGAAGTCCTGTTACGACACCCATAGGAAACAAAATTGTTGATGATGCCTTGGCTGTTATTTCCCCACTAGATGCACCAGTTGCTATTTTCTTTGCCTATTCCATCAAATCAGACTCCTTCCAAAGATGATAATCCAGGTTGGGAAGCAAAATCTTCAGTTCCCCTTGGTGATGATGCTGAAACGTCTGCAACAAAGATGAGGAAAGTCATTAAGCAAGAGAAGATATGAAGATGTTATGGATGAAGTCCTTATATTTTGTGTTTCCATTTTAACTGATTTTTTATGGTCCATTTGTTTCAATTTTCAGTTGTTTTATCCTTTGAATTCGGTGTTTAACAATTATGCCCTTTTTAGTTTTGAGAATCATATGTTGAAGTTTATTAGTATGTTGACAAAGTTATGCTTCTACATGTTCGCATTGGGTTTCTATGAATTTCTACATTAGTTTTTTTATTGCTCAGTTTTGTTTATTAATTTTTTCAAAATATTCTGTGGCTAAAATGACTAATACTTCAAAATGTTAACTATTAACCAAAACCTCATCTTTATTACATAGTTTCAAATACGTTCAACACCTTTATTAACGTCTAAACAGTTAGTGAGGAATTATTTTTAAATACATAGTGGTTCCTAAGCTCTAAAGGAAATGATTGACAAATATAGATAGGAGAAAAAGGAAAATGATATAAAAAGTGCCAGCGAATGCCTTTATTAACGATTATCCTCCATCTTGAATTAGTATGAATATGAATACAAAAATAAAATGAAGGTCTTATTCCCTCATAATATTAGTTTCCATCTTGAAAATTTATTCAAGTTTTTGTCCATATATGGTTTATCAATTAAAACTTTTTCACGTAAGGATATAATCTATTGAAGAGGAACTAGATATGTATTATACGATGGAGATGGAGTTCAGTTATATAAATCTTAAACTTATCAGGACATATGAAAATTGTAAGAATATCATTCATAGATTCAGGGTAGATGATTCAGTAATACAAGTTGATAAGTAGGTAACAGAGGTTTCCATCTCTAATGGTTTCCATGGTGTCTATATTTTAATTGTAATGTACCTGTCCTTATATGTTTCTAAAATTTGAAGAAGGATGCCACGTTCCAAATTTCACCTAAAAAGGTTAAATCATTTTAAATTTAAAAATTCAAATTGAAATAGACAAAATATATTGTAAAAGAAATTCATAAATAGAAGATTTAAAATTTGAATTTGTTATGAAAAAAATGAGTAATACATTTAATGGTGAGAGAAGGGAACAAATAACAATACACCATAAAGAGTGACAGTAAAATAAGGGATTTCTTCATTAAAACAAACTAAAAAATGTGATATATTTAATGGTGAGAGAAGAGAACAAATAACAATACATCATAAAGAGTAGGAGTAAAATAATGATTTCCTAATTTAAAAAAAAAAGTGAATTATTATTGGTCAAGAAGAAAGAGGGAGTGGGGTCTTGAAGTTTTTTAGGGAAAATAAATTCACATGAAAAAAGTTACAAATTCTTATAATATATTTATTAAATAAAAAATAATTTGTAATCAATTAATTATAACGTAAATCTCATCAACGAAATTAATTTATAAGTTAAAAGCTCTTATTTTTATTAAATATTTTTCAAATTAAAAATTATAGAAAATATTCTAAAATTGAAATAGACCAAATATATTGTAAAAGAAATTTAGAAATAGAAGATTTAAAATTTGAATTTGTTATGAAAAAATGAGTAATACATTTAATGGTATGAGAAGGGAACATACAACAATACACCATAAAGAGTGGCAGTAAAATAAGGGATTTCTTCATTAAAACAAATTAAAAGACGTGATATATTTAATGGTGAGAGAAGAGAACAAATAACAATACATCATAAAGAGTAGGAGTAAAATAATGATTTCCTAATTTAAAAAAAAGTGAATTATTATTGGTCAAGAAGAAAGGGGGAGTGGGGTCTTGAAGTTTTTGAGGGAAAATAAATTCACCTGGAAAGGTTACAAATTCTTATAATATATTGATTAAATAAAAAGTAATTTGTAATTAATTATTTATAACGTAAATCTCTTCAAAGAAATTTATTTATAAGTTAAAAACTCTTATTTTTATTAAATATTTTTCAAATTAAAAATTATAAAAAGTATTCTAAAATTCATCCATTTATTTTTATTAACCAAAGAAGGACATTTTTTGCTTAGATTAAAATTTTCAATGACCTTTTAAATTTTAAAGTAGATTAATTTTTAATTATTTTTTATTTATAATGATAATAATTAAAAATTCGGGAAAATTGTTGATTTGTTGTCATTAATATATAGTTCATGCGGTAAAAGCAAATTACGCAAGAATAAAATTATTACAAGAAAAATTATTAAATAGTAGAATTATAGGATTGTTTCTTATTGTTATTTTAATTGCAATGATAATAAATAAAAATTAGGACAATCATTTACATTACATGTTAAAAATACATGAAAAGACTTAATAATAATAGAGGTAAAACAAAATATTACCAGAATGAAAGTTTTACAAAATAAAATTATTAATAATTATATAATAGAATAAAAGTAAATTATACATGAAAACTTTTCATAAAAAAATCGTTAATATTATTTTAAATTATATAATTTTTACTCTCTAATTCCGCCGGTACTAGTTAGGGGAAAAAGGGAAAGAGAGAGGGAAGGGGACACGGCGGCCATGGAGGAGAGAGAGATGTTGTTCATAGCCATGGTGAGGACGACCGTGCGGGCGTCGGAAACGGTGCACGACGATGGAACGACGCATGGAGGCGCGTCGGCTACGGTGAGGGACTGGTCGAAGGGGGTTGCACGCAGCGCAGCGGGGCTGCGAACTGCAACGCGCAGCTGTGGCTGCGATGGCGCGCGATTGTGCGCGCGGGAGGAGGAAGAGGGGTCGCGAACGACGTGACCACGCTGCGCAAGGCGATGACGATACAGTCGAACAAAAGCGCCACCTACAGAAGAAGAAGATGGTGGTTAGCCGTGACGCGATGTGACCGCGACTAGGCGAGGCAACGCGACGGTGGCCGTTTTGGACTGATGCACTACCTTTTCACCCTAATTTTTGTAAAAAAAAAAAAAGAGCCAATGAAACACGTGGAAAATTAAATAATGGTTGATTCAACTAATCACATGTAAATTACATCAACCATGGTAGATAACTTAAGTTTAAATATATTATTTATTTAATTACACTCGCATAATTTATTCAATAATCAAGAGTATAATGTTAGTATTTTTTAGTATATATTTTTTGACAAAGTTGTACTATATGAAAAGGAAAAAATTACATACAAATATACGGATGATAAAAGTAAAGAAAAAAATAGTTTTAGAAATGGATTTAATTAGTATACACTGTCAGTGTAAAGAAATTTTACACAGACACTCAATGATGTGATGCCACATCATTTATTGAATTTAGGTGTTATTAAAATTCAATAAATGATGTGGCGATACACCATTGGATGTATGTGTAAAATTTCTTTACACTGACAGTGTATATATATTAAACTCTTTAGAAATAACTACATTCACCTATCATATCAATTCATATAACTTTTATACAAAATCTTTTACAGAAAATTAACATTAAAAAAATCTCTAAATACATTTCTTCTTGACCATCATATCTATGATGAAACGAGTACCATATGTCATGAATGAATTTCTTCTCCACCATGATATCTATGATGAAAGATTGCTTTATATCCTCACAGAAAAACTATTCATTTTAATGAAACCTATTCACCCCCTTTTCCCCTGGAACTTAAAAATGTACGATGAAAAGCTTATCATATACCAAAAGAATTAACTTCACTCCAAAAAAGAGTGTGTGGAGTGTATGATGAGAAGTAAAAATAAAAAAAAATAAAGAAAGATGTAATAATTAATATAATGGGAGAAGAAAAGAGATAAAAAAATGAAGTATAAAAATTTTATTTAGTGTACAAGAAATGCTGTGAGATTTGAACATAAGATCTTATGGCAATGAAGTATAAAAATTTGAGTGTGAATGATTAGGGGTGTTCACGGGTCGGTTTGGTTCGGTTTCAGAGGAAAAACGAATCCGAACCAAACAAAAGTATTCGGTTCGGTTCGGTTCGGATTTCGTTATTTTTTCTGCATTGACCCGAACCAATTACATATAACCTAATATAAAAAAGGCACAAGACTGTTTTGTTGCTTCAAATTTGCACCAACCATTCAAGTTTCAACCAAGTATTAGTGGTAGGGGTGTTCAGATCCAATCTAATCCATTCAAAACCGCAGCAACCGATCCAAAAAACCGCAATCCAAATAAACCGCGAACCGAATTAACCGCAAACCGCAAAAAACCGAACTTTTTGACTGGATTGGATTGGGTTTCGGTTCTGCTGTGAGATCCAATTCAATCCAATCCAATCCAAACCTATCCAATCTTTTAATACATTTTAAGATTGTATTTGATTATTTGTTGAGTTATTCTGATGTTGTGTTAATGCGTTTGGAGTTTGTATTATGTTTATGACTTAGTAGTATTTTGTTCACCTTTGGGGATTGTCCCAATTAGTATTTTGGATGCAACAGGTTGTTCTATTAGGCTATTTTATAGCTTTGGTAATTGCTGGATATTTGGAAAGCATATAAATTCTATTCAGATAATTTGTATCCATGTATTTGCTTTGTAAGATTGACATGAGTACTAGTTTTTTTTTGTTTTGGAGCAGCAGGGTGTTTTTTTATTTTACTATAAATTAACTTAAATAATATATTTTTTTGTTTCTATGAAAACCGAAATCCAATCCAATCCAAACCAATTAAAATTGGATTGGATTGGATTGGATTTGATGAAAAATCAAAACCGATTGGATGACTAAATAGCAAAACCGAAATGATCGGATTGGATGATTTTTCCTTCAAAACCAATCCAATCCAATCCGCGAACACCCCTAATTAGTGGTAAGATAACCAAATTACAAATAACATTCAAACATGAAAATTACAAACCAGCAGAAGTGCATATATAACACATTAACACATTGACTAAATTACTAAATTACTAATTAAAGATCATAGGAAAATTAGTCCTCAAATATCTTGATATCATGAAAATCATAAACACTAACTCTAATATAAAAAAACGCATTTTTTTATATATATGGGTTTGGTTTGGTTCGATTCGGTTCGGGTAACGGGTTTGGATTTCTCAACCCGTTACCCGAACCAATAGTCATCGGTTCTAATTGGTTCGGTTCGGTTCGGACCCGAATGAGAAAAAAAAAATCCGAACCAATTTGAATGGTTCGGTTTGGTTCATCGGGTTCATCGGATCGATCCGAACCAATGAACACCCCTATGAATGATTGATAACTCATATTAAAAATCAAATTTTTCTTTACTAATTCTTCTTTAGTTTTTATTTAATAATTCATTTTCTCCAAGATTTTTCTAATACAGTAAAAAAAAAAGGTTAAAAACATTCATAATAATTTAATCTCTTTTTTTCTCGGGGTGTGATTACTAGTAAACTACTATAATCATCACAATTAAATTGAAATGAACTTTAATCAATAATTAGAAATATGTTTAATAAAATTAGCTAAAAAGTTAGTTGAAACTTAAAAATAGTTTATTTAATTGAAAATGTTGTATAAAAATATTTGATATTCTCTCTAATAATATTTTACCATATTATTTAATCTCTTTTTTTCTCTAGTTCTTTTGAAATCTATGAGAACCGTGAGACGACCTTTGTGCGCCTGCTAGTGGAGATTAATAACCAAAAGCCCCTACTCACTGAATTCCAGTTGGGAGCCAAAAAGATGGAGTGACTTGGGTTGATTTCCAGTATGAGAAACTTCCTCAATTTTGTTACCAATGTGGCTGTATTGGACACGATGAAGATATGTGCAAAAGCTTCCCCTTTGAGACTCTGGGAGAACAGGCTGAGGAGAAGACCTATGGCCCTTGGCTGAGTGCAGCCCACATGGGACGGAAGGTGGTTACTGATCAGAAACACAAAATGTCTGACCCCCGCGAAAACCAAGGGAGAAAAGCTAGAGAAGCTTTGTCCCGTGACGTCACAGACCTGTTAGCAGCGTTACAAGTGTCTCAAGTGGTCTCCAACCAGGAAACATTTCTTCCTAATAAGACAGCTGATGACCCCACTCCCCCCAATGATGGTCAAACCAATATACTAGACCAGGGCTCCCGATCCAACAAGTCAACACCTCAGGAAAGAGAACCTTTGTCTCCTACAAAACCTGTCACACATGACCCCAGCATCAATAAAGAAAATGTGAGGCCCCCACCCACCCAAGAATTACCTCTCACCTGTGTCACAAATTTATCCACTGTTTCTTCACGCAAATGGAGAAGGGTCAGCCCAAAGGAAAGAAAGGCCAAGTCTGATGTAAAGAACCATGCTGCAATAGAACTATGCAAGAGGAAACTGGATCTGGAAGCAATGGATTTTGAATATTCAGCTGATGCTCCCAATAAGAAAATTCACATCCCTGTTGACTCAACGGCGAGCCTGACTCCTCAGGCTTGCCGAGATCAATGAAAATCCTAGCTTGGAACTGCTGGGGGCTTGGGAACCCTCGGTCAGTTAGAGCTCTTAAAAAGCTCATTTCTTCTAAGTCTCCCACAATGGTTTTCTTACAAGAAACTCGTAAAAATGATTTTGAGATTATGAAAGTGCGTTACAATTGTGGATTAAATTTCTTATATGCTGTTAGTTGCAGGGGAAGGCAAGGAGAGATGGGGTGGTCTAGCTCTTTTGTGGAGGGATGATGTCCAAATTCAAATTATATCCTCTTCTCTGAACCATATTGATTTTACAATATCTATGGATGTTGGACTGTCATCATGGAGAGCGTCTGGTATTTATGGGCACCTGGAATTATGCAATAAACACAAGACCTGCGAGCTCCTTTTGAACCTTGCCAACCAAAATTTGAATAATGAATGGCTTTGCTTTGGTGATTTTAACCTGATAAATGGCCCGGAGGAAAAACTTGGAGGAAATCCACCAAATTCCAGCCACTTACTTCTATTCCACGAGGCAAATCAGGATTGTGCCCTTCATGATATTGGCTTCGAAGGAAACACATTCACATGGAGCAACAGAGTAGTAGGGGGAATTTAATTCAAGCTCGTTTGGACAGATTTCTTGCTTCTCACCCTTGGAAACTTCGATTCCCTAATGCTAAGAATTTCCACCTATCTTATTTCCACTCAGATCATTCTCCTATCCTCATGGATTTATCCCCTCGTCGACCAAGACAGAGGAAGCTTGAAAGAATCTTGCAGCTTGAAGAAATATGGACTAGGGAGGATGACTTGGCTGACCTCGTGAGACAATCATGGGGTAACCCGACTGTGAACCTATCATCCAGAATTCATTAGTGCTTGGAACAACTTGACCATTGGGGAGATGATAAATTTGGGGATATTCCCAAGAAGGTGCGGAAATGCCAGGAAAAAATTAGAAAACTCAATGCCAACTTGCACATCCCCGGCAACATGAAGCTTCTGAAAAAAGAAGAAGCAAAGTTAGATGATCTTTTGGAGTCTGAAGAGATATTCTGGCAATAGAGAAGCAGGGCTTTGTGGCTCAAATATAATGATAACAATACAAAATATTTCCACCATAAGGCTAGCCAAAAAATAGACTGAAGCTGGATTGATTCTATTAGAGACGATGCAGGAACAATTTTTGATAAGGAGGATCAGATTGCCTCAATTATGACACAATATTTTGCTCAACTGTTTTCCTCTAGCACCCCTTCCAAAATAGAAGAAGCAACGCAGGTAGTCTCGGGTCATGTATGTCCATCAATGATTAATTTATTGGATGCTCCTTTTACTAAAAGTGAAGTACTATGCACCCTCAAACAACTCAAACCGTGGGCTGCTCCAGGCCCTGATGGCATCCCAACTTATTTTTTTCAGAAATATTGGGACGTGGTTGGAACCCATTGTATGGAGGTGGTGATGGATATTCTGAACAATAACCTGGATCCAACTTAGTTTAACAAGACTTTCATCTGTCTTATTCCAAAGGTTAAGAAGCCTAAACACACCAAATAGTTTAGACCAATTTCCCTTTGTAATGTTATCCTAAAGCTAGTGACAAAGACTATTGCAAATAGAATCAAGCTGGTTTTGCCCAATGTGATTAGCCATAATCAAAGTGCCTTTGTTCCTGACCATTTAATCACTGATAATGCATTGATTGCATTTGATATGTTTCATTTTATGAGAAAGCGGAAAAAAAGGAAGATAGGCTATGTAGGCCTCAAGCTGGATATGGCAAAGGCGTATGACCGAATTGAATGGAGTTTTTTAGAAGCCACTCTCCTCTCCATGAGCTTTCCTGTAAGGTTGGTCACCCTTATTATTAGATGTGTATCCACTGTTTCATTTGATGTCCTCCTTAATGGGCCCCCTTGTGAATATTTTAATCCGGAGAGAGGTTTGAAATAGGGGGATCCCCTCTCACCTTATCTTTTCATTCTATGTGCTGAGGTTTTCTCTGGCCTTTTGATAAAAGCCCAAGAAAACTATTCTCTTCATGCTATTCTCTTCATAGTATAAGAATTGCCCGTAGAGCTCCTGAAATCACTCGCCTATTTTTTTGCCGATGATAGTGTCATTTTTTCAGGAGCACCTCTCAAGAAACTCAAATCATTCTTGACATCCTTCAGCTTTATCAGGAGGCATCCTGATAACTAGTGAATTTGGATAAATCTGAATTGTCTTTCAGCCGAAATATTCCCATGGATAGACAAATCTTGCTCCAAGGTTGGATTCAAGTTAAGGTCGTGGACAATCATTCCAAATATCTGGGAATCCCCACCTTTGTGGGCCGCTCTAAAACCCAGTTTTTTAACTTTGTCCTTGATAAGGTGTGGAAGAAGCTAAAAGGGTGGAAGGAACAATTTCTATCAACAGCAGGAAGAGAAGTTTTGATTAAGGCAGTAGCTCAGTCTATTCCCACATATATTATGGGGTGCTTTCTCCTTCCCACAACTCTGTGTGATGAGATTGAAAAAATGATCAATAGATTCTGGTGGGGTAGTAAACAAGGAGCAAAAAAGATTCACTGGATGTCATAGAAAAATCTTAGTGTGCCTAAAGCTATGGGTGGCATGGGTTTCCGTAGCTTTCATTCTTTTAATCTTGCATTGCTTGCAAAACAGGGATGGAGGCTAATGAACAACCCTCAATCTCTTATGTCTCAAGTAATTCGAGCCAGGTACTTCCCTAAAGCTAATTTCTTGCAGGCCAAATTGGGACACTGTCCGAGCTACACCTGGCGTAGTATCCACGCGGCCCAATGGATTCTTCACTCTGGATGCTATTGGACAGTAGGTAATAGATCCCTCATAAACATTTGGGAGGACGACTGGCTCCCTCACCAACCGGGTCACCATGTTTGGACTCACAATTCTGGCCAACTTGAATTTGATACAGTGGAACATCTAATTGATCATGAGTCCCACAACTGGAAAGTAGAATTGATCCGTTCAAATTTTTTAGAGTTTGAGGCAGACCAAATCTTGGCCATACCTCTTCCCCATCACCATTGGAGGGATTCTCTGTTTTGGAGCTCCACAAAAAATGGGAATTATTCAGTTAAATCCGGGTACCATCTCATCACTCAGCAACTCGAATCCAATGAAGGCGCCTCCATTACCATCGACCCTGTCACTCAAATGCATTGGAAGAGAATTTGGAACATCAAAGCCATTCCGAGACATAAACACTTGCTGTGGAGAATAAGAAAGGGTTGCCTTCCAGTGATAACAAAGCTGTTATCCAAAGGCTTGCAAATTGACCCATCATGTCCAAGATGTGGAGACTTCCTCGAATCTCTAGAGCACGCCTTCTATGAGTGTCGCTGGTCAAGAGACATTTGGGATCTATCTCACCTGAACATAGCACCTGCCATCATGACTCTACCCTCTGTAGTGGAATGGACGGATACAATGATGAACCAGCTGGATGAACCCTCTGCAACAATCTTCGCAGCTATGGTATATGGCATTTGGTCATCTCGGAACAAATTAGTATTTGAGAACATCCATATTCCTCGAGCAAAGGTAATTGAAGGAGCTAGGAAGCAAGTTGATTTGTTCCGGATCGCACATACCAGAGAGCCTCGCAATTTCTCATCTCATGCAGAGCCTCAAGTTTCTTGATGGAATCCTCCTCCTGAAGAGCAGTTCAAATTAAATTCAGATGTGGCAAAAGTTTTTGATAATGTTTGGGGAGCTGCTTCAATATTCCGGGACAACTTGGGCTATGTGCTTGGTGCAACAACTTGGAGATTTTTTTGTAGTTCAGATGTTAGCACAACAGAGGCTAAAGGAATGCAGTTGGGCCTTCAGTTCGCGACAAACATGAGCTTCACTTCCCTAGTAGCAGAATTGGACTGTCTATCACTAATTCAAGCTATCAAGGACTCTAGTAGGGGATCCTCTCCTTTAGCAGTTTTAGCAGCTGACTGTTTTTGTTTTTCCACTCGTTTTCTTTCCTTAAGTTTTCAATTCGCTAAAAGAGATTGTAATAAGGCAGCACATGCATTAGCTAAATTTTCTTGCCACCACCTTGACAATATTTGGCTAGAGGAAACTCCCCCTTGTATTCTGTCGGAAGTTAATCTGGACATTTCCCAGATTTCTTCCTTTTAATACAATTCTCTTTGCCGTAAAAAAAAATATTTTACCATATTAATTAATCAACATGAAAATTAATAAATAATGTGTCCTCAAATTTACAATGTATAATTAATTTTTTTTAACGAAATGATGATGAAACCATGTTTGTTTTAAATTTTATTTCAATAAAACCATGGTTTTGAAAATTGATTTTAAATCACTTCCGTTCAACATATTTCGTAAAACGTGCATAATTCATTTCAACCATTCATTTCTAGAATCAATCCGTACTAGAAACACACTCTGGATTATAAATTCAGAACTAATTTTTATTGTTTTTTGTTTTTTAATCAAATGGCCCTTGGTTGGTGGTATCGCCAAGTAAACGAAGGAATAGGTAGCAGTAGGGAAGAAAAGGAACGAAATGGTAGGCTTCAATTTTTGCTTTGGTGTGTGAGTGTGAGCGTGAGTGTGAGTGCAGTGACAAACAACGTGTTCCGTTTGATTTGACTGCCACCTATAAGAACAAGCCTCGAGGCATGGCCTACAGTTACACCCACTCTGTCTCTTCTTTGCATTCCAACACTCCCCGAATCCGACTGGGGCCATTCACCAACCCAAACCTCCACCTTCTACCCTCCTCCACCCGTGTCTCCTTCCACCCCCTCAGATTCCAAGGGGTTAGCGTCAAACACACGAAGAAGAGCCTTGTTTGCGAGGTGAAAGCTTCAATGGCGGTAGCGGTAGACGTCTTCGAAAAGGAGGAGCTTGCTGTGTCTTTGGCCAAATACGTCGCCGATCTCTCTAATAAGTTCACCAAAGAAAGAGGGGCTTTCACTGTTTGCTTGTCTGGTGGCTCTTTGATCAAATATCTAGGGTGAGTTACTTTTTAATTTTTCTCCATCAGATAAAAGTTCCCATTTTGCTTTAAACCAAATAATATTAATAGAAAAATCATCATCAATATTATTGAATTAGATAAATGTTATGTTTTTATGGGAAAATGTGTGTTTGTGTTGTGATTGCAGGAAACTGCTGGAACCTCCTTATGTTGATTCTCTTGAATGGTCTAAGTGGCATGTGTTTTGGGTGGACGAGAGAGTTGTGCCAAAGACTCATGAAGATAGTAACTACAAGCTTGCTTTGGATGGACTTCTCTCCAAGGTATGTCATGTCATGTCCATTTCATAAAATTATTTATTTAGCTTGAATATGTTTTTGTATTATTTAAAATTTCATTTTGTGCTGCGGTCAGAAAATTGACGAAAACTTTGACAAAGACGTGGTTAGTTCAAACTTCAAAGTATTTATCTTTTCAAGTTGGATTACCATTGTAAAATCAGCTCATGTGTGAGGATAGGTGACAAAGACTTTGACAAATATACCAAGTTGTGCAAGTAATAAAGAGGAAGTATGGGGATTGTTCTTATGAGGATGAAAGCCACCAATCACTAATTCACTAATTTAAGACTAGATGGATGAAGCTAAATGTAAACTGAATGAAACTTTAATTGAATTAAACCTAAAAGTAAATTTATTTATACTGAAAATAAAATCAGGCCAAGAAAAGCAATAGATGTAGTTTTGGCTTTCTAAGATTTCACAACAAAGTTGTTAGGGTGTTGATTGCATCCAATCCTTTGTGTTTAACCTAGCTCAATCCCTATCAACCTCTAATACCAGATTTGATGATTAATTAAATCATCTAAATTAATCACTAATTCTTTGTTTAATTAATCCTCTTTTAATCAAAAGAGTCACTAATTCCTTAGTGACTTCTAATGAGAAAAAGGAATGATCAAAACAATAGGATTTCAGCAAAACCTCATCCAATTACTAAATCTATTTCCTAGATCTGATGAATCAATGAAAGTAAACCTTAGATCTAGGTTATAGCAGAATTTTCAATTCAACTATAAACCCATAATCAATCCATGGCTAGCTACACCAAAGAAGCAATAAACAAGAAGGAACACTTCTCAAATCTCAAGCAAAAGATATTAGATTAACAAATCAAGCATTTGTTGCATAATCCAAAGTGAATTGCAACACTCTAAATAGGGTTTAGTTGCAAATCATGGGCTCATGGAAAATGAGTGAAAAGAGAAAAAGACGAAGAGAGGAACTCTGATTGATGAATTGATGAAGGAAGGAAGAGACGTTGGTGGATCCTTCACGTTCAAGCATCCCCATTCAAGCCCAGCAGGTGTACTGCAGGACTTCAGGAGCCCTATATATGCAAAGTGTACCTTCAGATTCTTTCCTTCGTATATTTAAAGCCACAAATACAGTTAGTGAGATTTCATTCATGGTGCTTAAGTGCTGAGCACTCTGAAGCAATTAAGCAAATATCATTTCGTGCTGCCACTGTTCAAGCATTGGTTTCCTAATGCTCAAGCACTGAGTATATAAAGAGGTTAAAACTTATTTTGCCAATGCTTGAGGGCTAGCTTTCCGGAGAAAATTTTTTGGTGTACTTTACAGAGAAAATTTGTTTGTGCATTACAGTCAAATTGGCTCCACTTTCTTTCTTCCTTCCTTTCCTTGCTCCTTTCATCAATTATAACACCTATTCAACAAAAATTAAGTGAGAATATGTACTGTCAACCTTAAATTTCATAAGAAATGCATAAAACTCTAAAAAACTATTATGTTATGATGAGTAATGACCCCTGCAATTGCTTAAGAACAAATCTTTGTTAGGAATAGTTGACAACAGAGACATCAATTTAGCACCTGAAACGATATTTTAATTTGCTCTTATCAATAGGAATCCCATTTTGAAATTGGATAGGCTGTGGTATATGGGCATGTTTTATTCAAGCAACCCACAAGGTGGTGGGGGCAGTAGTATGCCCTCCTAAGGATAAAGGTTGGATCTATGGATACTGCACTTGTGGGTGTTAGGATATCCTAGAAAAAATTAAGCGGTGAAGTGAATGGATAAGTACAAACATTTCAGGGAGAAACTACTATGTATAGATGATCAGGCGAATGAATCCCCTTGTTGGACTGGATGGCATTGTATTGAGAAGCTTATTGATCATATTGCTCATATCATAGTGCAACCTGCCATTAATCAAAACTCATTGCTGCAAACATGATAAATACAAGACTTCTCCAGTTCTGTAAGGATGCCAATTTGATCTTTATAAAGAATAGGGCTGAGTATTCCCATTTACATTTGATTGGCAGGCATTATCTTGTTTAAATTCTTTTATACACCCACAAAGGGATGAACTCATTATATATACTTAAAAGCATGAAGGGGAAAAATCACCCACAAAGTGATTTCATTTAATGAAAGGGAAATAAACTTTCTTAGAAGAGGGGATAAAATACTGCATATTATGTTATCAATTGGAAATATTCTAAGGGCTATTTTAATGGATTTAATGGGTATGCACTATCAGTGTTAAAAAGTTTTACGCTGTCTTCTATTGACGTATTGTCATTTCGTTTATTGAATTTAGTAACACATAGGGTATCATATTTGTTAAATGATGTGACAATTCATTATTGGATATTAATGCAAAACTTTTTTATATTGACAATGGATATCTATTAAACTCAATTTGGTCAGATTTGTATGATGAAGGGAAAAATAAATTATGCAAAAATAAGTGGGTTCTATCTACATTTGCTTAAATCCCTTTTTCTTCACCATGATTTTTGTCAAAAACTTTTAAAAGCATCCAAACAACCCTTTAAAAAGGAATATAGAAGCACTCTTGAGCATGTAAGTGATTTTGAAGTTCTAATATATATTTCCAAACCAACCTTCAACAATAGCAAGAAAATCTGGTTTCATCCATGATTTCATGCGGAAGGTCAATAAGGTTTACTTTTATATTCTAAATTTAAGGGAAATGTCATTCATTACTGTTTTAACTGAAGAAATACATTTATCAAGGTACCAAAGTGATGAAAAGGTCATCAAACTTTTAACAAAATCTTTCAACAGAAACAATTCATTGTCCTATCAAGTACCAACTCTACGTCCTATTTCTATTTTCTATACATACTAGACATATAATATAAATAGTTTTCTTAGAATGAACTGTCCATAAAAATCCTCCTGTGGCTCATGGAATTTGTTTTCAACTCTTTAAAAATTGGAGAAACAATTGATATCAGTTTCACGAAATAACTTTCAAAATGTAATCCTTCACCAACTTTTTCCAAGACGACAGTCACAAGGATACAGAAGATACTGAAAAACAGTAAGACCAAAATCTCACATGTTTTCAATCTGGCATAGAGCATGCATCAATATCACCCATCCAACTTGAATACAATTAGGAGAGATTAAAGATCCCTCATAGGAAGAGGAGAGAAAGAAGGGAGGAAAATCCTGTTCCAAGTTGGTGAGGAAAAGGTGATGCAATGGAAAGCTTATCATACAACAAGAAAGTCCAGTAACTCAATGCATTCTACACCTCAACCTTTTGTTTCAATAATATAGACCAAAACTGGACTAAATCCTTTCTAGCCTGTATCAAAATTCTCACTCCATTGCTGAGCAACCGGTTAAGTCAACTGCTCATGATAGTGCCTGATATAAATCAGAATCTTACTTCCCATCCAAGTATAGTTAGCTTGTGAATTACCAGAATGAGAACATCATCCTTGCAGATTTCCTCCACTAGCTGTGAAACCTGATCCGAATTTGGTTCAGACTCCTTATCTCCAGAAAGTATAGTTCCCATTGTTACAAAATTCTTTTCAACTTCCGTAAAGCCTACAATAAAGCATAAAAGGTATCAATAACCAGTGGCCACTATAGAGTAACTGCAAGAAAGGCTTAATATCTCTGGAGCATATTCTTTCTTCATTTTGCTTCACAAACATAAATATCTCCAACAAAATGGTGACAATAAAGCATGCCTAAGACAAAAGAAACAGTGGTATAGTGCCTTCTCTGGCATAATGCTCTTAGTCATTCCTATAAAATGATGTTAGAGTGGAAAAGAGTTGCTATCAGTTTCAAGTTATATGCTATATTTGATTTATGTTTAGTCATCTTTAAAATGACTGTGTGACCAGAGTATACTGTCTCCCTCCCTAGTCTTCTATTAGGATGATTTTCTGTCAATCTAACCTGTTGGCACTTTGGTCATGGTTATCTTGGCAGGTGCCCATTCCACCTGGCAACGTTTATGCAATTAATGATGCCCTGCCAGCTGAGGGAGCAGCTGATGATTATGAGACATGTCTCAGACACTTGGTCAAGAGCAATGTGATAGCTTCATCAGCCAGCGGATTTCCAAAATTTGATCTCATGCTACTGGGCATGGGCCCTGATGGTCACATAGCTTCTTTGTTCCCAGGGCATCCTCTTGTACAGGAGAATAAAAAATGGGTTACCTTCATTAAGGACTCGCCTAAACCACCACCAGAGAGAATAACTTTTACCTTTCCGGTGATTAATTCTTCTGCTTATGCAGCACTTGTGGTGACTGGTACTGGTAAAGCTGATGCAGTTCACTCTGCACTTCGTGGATCTCAAGATTCTAATAAGCTCCCTGTTGCAATGGTTTCCCCTGAAGGGGAGTTGAAATGGTTCTTAGACAAAGGTGCAGCCTCAAAGCTGTAGATCCTGCAACAAAGTCAGTTAGTCTATCATCTATATGTTGTGCCAGTGTATTTATTTACCTTTGCAATATTGAGTTTGTGTATGAAAAGACATCGGTGCTGAACCTCCGAATCTCAGTGATAGTTACACTGGTGAGGGGTCTTGGTTTGCCTTTTGTAGCGAGAATAAAAGGACTAACGTGGAGAAACAGAGTGCAGTATGAAGTTCTTTTGCTTCAAAATTTCTAAAATTTTTCCTTCCCCAAATTTCCTATTGATGTGAAGTAACCAACCCCACCTTTCCCTCTTATCCAATTGAGATTCTTTTTTTCATCCCTCAGCTGATCAGATTCGTATGTTGGGGGACAGAATAACTTAATAAGTGGACAGAGTTTGCAAACCATGATTTTTATCCAATGGAAAGCAACTATTTTTTGGTGGCTTTTACTCAGATCATGGATTAAAGCTCAAAATTATCTTCAAATATATGCCAACTTAATTTTGTCAAATATTTTGATTGTGGAAAAACTTATAATCCAATCACGCACTTTAAAGACTTTACTTTAAGTGCTAGATTGAGTTGTGTTCATTGTAGTTTGGAATGCCATTGTTGTATCATTGTCATTTGAATGAATCAAATGATCATTCTATGCTAACTTCGTTTCATTCCCCCCGCAATCAGTGCCGATATGACCCCCACACGTCCCTTGTTGATAATTATTCGTGTTATTTTTTCTGGGATTGCGTGTTGGGTCATGACACGCTACGCTACTGCCTATTGTATTCTGCTCCAAAAAAAACACTACTTTATTCTGAGGACTCGGCTGTTTTCTGCAACAAGGGTAAGGATATAATTGTGGAAAGATGTTTTTTTTACAGCTTTTAAACAGTTTAAAAAAAAATCAAAGACAACTGAGAAACTGCATGTGAATAGTTTTTAACTTTATATTAGAAATATATTTCTGTTGATAATAATTATTTTTAGTGTTGGAAGCACGAGTTTATCAATGTGAAATTGAGAACTGAGATGATAACAAATGAAGTCAGTATGACAGGAAAACGCATGCTTCCTTAAAAGAGTAACCTCGTTTGAGCTCCTGAATCAGTCAGATTTGGTGTTTTTCTAGTTGATGTCTGAACCATAATCAAGTTCCCACAACACAAATCCGTATCCATTGGATGGATCATGGATTCATGGGTCACGGTATAAAGGAAGAAGAGAACTGGTGTTGGCCCCACTCGAATCCATTATCACTTCACCGTGTTATTTGCTTACATGTCTCATTCATTAGTCTCAGAAAATACTTTTGATTTTGATTCTTTTATTTTTATTGATTGACAATTATAGAAATGTTGTTACTTCTATTTTAATTTACTTTTCATTTTCAAATATTTTTCGGGACATGATGTAAATTTGTGTTTTTTCATTTTCTATATAAATATTTAAAAATGGAAAACAAAATATAAAGTAACATTGTTATAATTATTAATGAAAATAGAAGTAAAAATAAAAAATATTTTCTTAAAC
Organism: Sesbania bispinosa; assembly: GCA_026901365.1. Classification (NCBI taxonomy): domain Eukaryota; kingdom Viridiplantae; phylum Streptophyta; class Magnoliopsida; order Fabales; family Fabaceae; genus Sesbania; species Sesbania bispinosa. The sequence goes on from QLOH01000836.1 coordinate 154,993, forward strand.
TAACCATATCCTTACCAACGGGGGTTGATTCAAGTGGTACATGCTTGATTCCCCTTAAACAAGGTCTCGGGTTCGAGCCTTGTAAATGGAAAAAATCCCCGCCGGGAGAGCTAGACCCACCATGCTGTGGATGTTCCGGGCTCGAACAGTATTGCCTCCCGTGCAGAATACCTGTGGTTAAAAAAAAAAAAAAAACTAACCATATCCTTAATTTACCTGACAAGTTACCCGTGAGAGAGATCACACAATGCTTCGGTGATGAAAACTTCCTTCACATTACTAAAATATTTAGAAAAAAAATTCTTTAAAGTGAACTGTTGTTTTTAACGTGAATAAGTTAAGATTATACTACATTTTAAATTACCTTAACAATAAATCTTTTAGAGGAGTGCTAGCAACACACTCTTTTAAACACTCTCTCAAACACACTCCATGTGATTGGTTAAAATTCACATGAGTCCCACTAAATTCGTGGATCCCACTCCTAAGTGGTGGGACCCATGTGAATTTTAATCAATCACATAGAATGTGTTAGAGAGAGTGTTCAAAAGAGTTAGTTACTAGCATTTTTCATCTTTTTATTTAGTCACTTTTAGAACCAATTTTACTTTTGAGTTTTTTATCAAAGAAATATATTAAACTTTGTATAGATAGAAAAATGAGAGAGAAAAAAGAGAAAGAAACGGGTGAAAACATAGAATTTTTACCATTTGATCAAGGAAAAAAAACTCAAATTGTGAGGAAAAGGAGACGCAAAAAATTTCTTCCCAGATGTGGGAAGAAAAGAAAGAGAAAGGAAGAAAAATAATTGTTTTGAAAAATTTATCCACACATAATCTACATACTAATCAATTATCATAATAAAATAACTAATTATTGGTAAAAATAGAGTGATTTCAAATGTATTATAACTAAATAATTGATTTGTGATAACATAATTGATTATCTATACTATTGTACTGAGTTTTTGGTTTCCACTTTTAATACCTATTATACCCCTAAGTAATATTCACCACACAATAACCATCCACTTTTTACAGTTTTATCCTAATAATTTCACAATATTACTTCAATAAAAAAATCACAATATTACATAATTCTCCAAAAAATGTATATAAATAAATTCGTCTTTCCCCAAAAAAAATAAGAAATATGGATAGACAATCTCTCCGCTAGTTAGTGATAAAAAAATTTATGCAAAATCACGCGTATTCTTTACTAGAGCCATTTAATATTGAGAGCAATTTTGTGCAAAATCACGTTTATTCTTTCCGTTAGTTAGCATGATTTTATCCCCTTTTTTTTGTTCAATTTTTCTCTTATTCATTCTTTATCACCTAATCTTTCCGCATCCAAACAATAGTGTTGTCCCTCCCCTTTTACCCAAGTATAATAGCACAACTAGCTATTAATGGATTTATTACCTCGTAAATAATCTTGGCTTTCCTATTTGGAATGTGATGTTTTAACCATGGACTCATTTCCGGAGACTTGACTTTTGAGTTTTCACCGTGAACATTTTAGGAGAAAACCTTGGATACACACATCCTTCTTTGGTCTTGATCTTATACGTAACAGCCACTCCAAGAATATATCCACATACAACAAGTTGCGATTTGTACAATGCATCAATATACGCGAAAAAAACGTTCATCTGAGCACATGGGCAGCGCCAATTTGGGGGATGAAAACAATATACTCCTTACCTCGCATTTCATACTTTATTTTTTCACACAACGTTTTATGTGTCTTTTGTGGTTTCATATGGCATTGGTTTCTGTACACCTTCCTTTTACATATAAAGTATACTTCGGTTTCTAATCTTCACATTCATTTTCTCAAATGAGTATCTTTTTTTCTATTGCAATTTGCAACCAAATTGGATGGTTAGTCCAATAAGACAATGTTTTGATTGATGTTGTATATTATCTTTTGCTTTCCACCTCCCTTTCCCCCAAACCCCCCTCTTTTGGTATTAAATGTCACTTTAATGAATGCCTCATAAATTAAAGGAGTGTCTGCAAATACAACACACTGTTCTTATTTAAGGTCCCAAAGTAAAGGGGGAATATATAAAAGAGAAGACCGAAGAAAAAATGTGACAAATGTATTTGGGGTTCAGCGTTGAAAATGTGTTTTAGCGTTAAAAATAGTTGCGTTTAAAAATCCAAACTTAGTTTCACCAGTTTAAACACTAAATCAAATGTACATTAAGATTTTTTTTATTGAAATCCAATAATTAGGCTTAGGTGATGATGTATTTTTACTATCTACGAAAAAAATTGCCAATCAAGGCTCACACAAAGTTGCTTAAAAACCAAAACAACCACTTCATCATTAGCAGAGATTTGACTGCAATCACTTGACATAATTAAGACCATACTTTAGGATAACAGCGAGTGCAATGTGGTAATCAGGGGGCAATGCCATACTTAGGACACACCCTTGGCATGGTGCTGTTGATATTATCCTACAGAAGACAAGGCTCCCTTTGGACTAACTGTTTATTCTTTGGAATCTCTTTCATCATTATGGTAGATGATGAAAAGGACATATAAAACATGAAATATACAAAAGGTAAAACATATGGGCCTTACAAGATTTTTTTTTTCTTTTTTTTTTCCATCTCAAATTTTAAGAAGGGATATATAATATCTACCATGGGATACTTAATAGAGAAAACATGGGATTATATATATCAGTTATTTATCAGGCTAAAGATTTGTGTAGAGAAAGGGCAGTACATGGTATTTTAAAAGCTGCCTCATTCATGATGACAATGTTGGATGGTTGTGGCCAACAAAAACAAGGCCACCACTGCAGATATATGAAATTGAAGACAGTATGCAATGTAATGTATGATAAATTATGGAAGGCAATACATAGCCTTCGGGAAGACTTTTTTTTATAATCTATTGTCGGATCTCAAAGTGGCAATTGATGGGAGAGCAATAAACTTGGGAAAACTATGGAGCCCACCAGAATATGAAATATCATATCCTCTCAAGTACTCACTCTTCACGAGTGATGAAAAAAAAAGTAATATGGAGATTTTTAAGATAACTTCTTTTCTCCTTTTTTTTAAAGAAAAATTATAGTTTTAAAAATAATTAAACTTTATACTTAGGAATTTACTTCGTTTTATAAACTCGTATCTTAAAGGACTATGTACCATACCGGGCCGATCTAAAGATCGGTCGGTCAAGACTTAATAGCTCGACCCTCATAAAAAATATCTAAGCATTATGATTTCTTTGAATGTTTAGATTCATTGAACAGACAAACAGACAGATCCCACGTCGCAATCAAAGATCGTCAAACCAATTAGGATATTTGCAAGAGACAGATTAAACCAAGAAAGAAAAGCCCTTCAAGTCAGATAGTGACAATCAAGGGAAGAATTCCTAATCAATCATATGACGAGGTCAAACCGCACGTCTATATAAGGAGCCTCCAGAGACGAAACACACACGCTTTTTACCCCAAAGGCTGAGTCGTTACTCTGTTTAATTGTATTCCACATTTTCAATAGGGTTTTAGGTCTTTTGGTATTTGTAAGAACAAAAATTAATGTTTTGGTTATTAAAATTCTTGAGATGATTTTACCTAACTACTATCCTGATTTGATGGTTAAATACTTAAATCTATAGTAGTGTCCGTGGAGGATTTCCGGTTAAAGATAAAAAAAATATTATATTTGTAAATTATCACTGAAATACTTTTTTTGACAATTACAATAATCTTAAAATTAACCTTTTTAAATTTTTTTTAATGTAATGTTTATAATATATTTCACAAAAATAATTAATTTAACTATCATATTACCAAATTCAAATTCACCTAGTATCTCTAAAGATAAAATTTAACTATTATATTATGGTTCTTGAACATTTTTTTAATAACTGAAATATAAATTTAACTATAAAAAAAAGTTAAATATAAATTTGCTCACATGCATGTAAATATTTTATTTCTTTTTCACTCCTTTTTTTTCTTTTTCTAAAAAAATTAAAATCACTGCAGCTGATTTTGTTGACTGATATTTGTTTGGTTAAGAATAAGCAGTACAAAGTGGTCACTTGGTAGTTGAAAGAACCCCACCAAATAAGTTTTGGCCATGGCCAACTTTCAAATTATCTTGGCTAATTGCAGTGCTTGTACAGTATGTACAACCAGGCTATTAGCTATTAGCTACTACACTACTAAAATGAAAAAATCTATCTTCAATTCAATTAAATTGAAGTACTATTTCTATTATTTAACCTTTTTCTACTAAGCGGCTAGCGTCTGTGACATGTTTTTCAAAAGTGAGCTGAGGGTCAGTTAGATTGTTGGACCGGTCGGTGTTCAATTCAACCTCCTTTTGACTGGAGTGGAGATGATGGGTTACTACTTACTATAATTATTGTATTGTCTTTAATCAAATGCATCTTGACAGTAACTTACCTTTTATTTTTATGGGCCGGGGATTCATTACATAACACATAATTAAAGTGGTTAATATTGCCGAACTAAGCTATCTAGCCATAGCCATAGGGCTGCTAGACGCTATAGCTAGCTTAACTGGAAGAATATGCTCCGATAACTTTTTCTTTGGATGATAGAAATGAAAAAGAGATAATAAAAAGATTTTTTTTTCAAACACCAAATGTATCCTCTTTAATTAAGTTAGAACAATTATTTATCAATTGATTTACACGTTCGCTGGTAATTAAAACTTATCTTAATATCAAAGTATTTTTTTTCTTTTTTCTTTATTAAAAAATAAAAAAATATCATTTTTTATTTTTATTTTCTATTTTTAGTTTTAATTAAAAAAAGTATATTTAATTTTTCATTTTATTTCATATTTAATATTTTTATAGAAAATATAGAAAGTAATATAAAATTATTTTCACGATTTCTGTAAAAAAAAAACCTTTGAAAATAGGAAATAAAATATGACATAACAAAATTACAAAATAGGTCACAAAACAAGTTTTAAAAATTAGAAGCAAAAAATCACTTAGTGTGTGGATCAGTTGGCTTAGGGTTCAACTTAACCGGTGGTCTCGAGTTTGAGTAATTACGTTAAATATTCGGCGCGAGAGCTTTGTCGTCCATAGAGATTTACCTTGCTCGAGCATAATTACCTCTCACGGAGAATACATGTGGTCTTACTTGGTCCAATTATACCATTTACTCTTAATTAATCCCCACGCTAATAAAACTTTCACGTTCATTTTCTAACCAATGGAATTATCACAAATTTTCATTTTATTTAAAAAATTTCTTATCATTATAAAAATTTGAATTTCATCTTATATAATTTTACATTATGTAATAAATCTAAATATTCATTCTTAAATGTATTGCACTCTCTCACCAACGAAGTCTTTAACCAAAGCAATTGCGACACTTATTCACATTGTTTTTTTTTATTTTATTTTAAAACTTACAAAAAGATAAATATTTCCTTATCTAATATTATGTACATAGTTTTTTTATTTAAATTATAAAAATTAATTAATTATTTTTATCTAAAATAATTAATAAATTAATTAAAAAAGTTTCTCATTATTATAAAGTTTAAATTTATCCTTATTTTATAAAGTTTTCATTTAAATTTTAAAATATATTATAAGAAACATATTGATAATTTTGTATGATGATTTCTTTATCCTTTAAATATATTCTTTTATATTTATTTTAAAATTATTTTAGAAATTTCAATAAAATAATATTATTACTCCATTCATTATCCAAGTGATTAAAATACCAGTAATTTAAAATACAAACAGCCTTTAAATTCAATTGTAAAATTTGTAAAAACCTCATCGGATAAAAAAACTTCGCATCACATGGTAGGGTAGTATTTTAAGCAATTGCTTAAATATTATGTAATTTAAAACTCAAGAACGTGACTTGAGACAAAATTGCATTGACATTGAAGTTTACAATTGTTGGCAGTAAAGCAAAGCAATTTTATATTTAACACATTATTATTTGATTATAACAGTGGTAATCCCATTAAAACTAAATAAAAACAAACATCTTATCACAAATTAAACTTACTCATAATAAATTTTAACGTACTGATTTGAATAAAAATAAGGGTGTCCTCTAAACTAAACTAGATTCGGTGGAAGGGTACGCATGTAAAGTACAAGGAAGGAAATATACGTATTCAACACTTAATCGGTTTACTGGTAACAAAGTTTTTGACCCCATGATTGGAATAAATTAGAAGGCAATTTATTTATTGATGTAGATCTTCTTAACATAAATATTATTAATTAATTAATGAAAACCTCTATCTCTATTAAGAAAGTTGAAAGAGGTTAGTTAGTTGGGGTTTGAAAGTTTGAATGATGTGATTAGGATAAAAACGGCAGCGTTTTAGCCATGGTTGAAGACTCCTTCCCCTACTATGAAAGCAAAAGCCCAAAGGCCAAAGCTTTTCTTTTTCAACTAACATATATGCATTGCATAGGGAGAGGAGATTCTTCCATTTGCATCTCACTCCTTTCTTTCTATCTCTCTCTATCTCTCTCTCTCTCTCATCACTGTGGCGCTTCAGAGAGAGACAAAGGTAAATAATAAGAAGAGGCTTCTCTCGCAATACACAGCATCAAAAGCAAAAGTTGGTTTTCGCGTTCCCCTTTCTCACTTCTCACAGGGAAGAAGGGATCGAAGCGAGGGCATTCCAGTAATTTCAGGCCCTGTCTCTCTCTCCATGTTCATATCCACTCTCTTGAACGCCAACAACGACACTCCCTTCCTCTCCGGCGGCGGAAGCGCCAGGTTCTCATTCATGGCCGCGGCGGCGGTGCCATCTACTCCGGCGGTGCTCTTTACGGCCTTGGCTGGCCTCGCTCTCGTTGCCGTCATCTTCTACGGTGCCAGTAGGTAAAAACCAAAGACCTATCAAATGAACGAATCGCAATCGCAAAAACCCTAGCTCACTCCATCACTCAGGCCTAGATGATATTGTTTTCGATTCCGATTTCGTTACACTAAAAAGGAAAAAAAAATTAAAGTGTATGTAGAAGGAATTTATAGATGAATCCCCTTAGACGAAGTCTCAATTCATCTTCGTCGTCTTCGAATTCCTCTCCTTCTTCATCGTCGTCGCAATCGTCGTCGTCATCTTCATCGTGGATCCATTTGCGTTCGGTTCTATTCGTTGTCACTTCTTCCTCACCAGCTTCTTGTTCGTCCTCTGATCGGTGAGTTCTTCTTCTCTCCCCTTGCTCTCACTTGATTTTTTTTTTGGATACTTTTTCAGCTCTAAGATTTCTATTACTTTTTTCTGTTTATTTCGTGCCAGATCTCCACTTCTGGGCATCCCCAATCTTGCTATCAGTGTCAGCTTAGGGTTGATCAGCTTGTGTATTTTGCGTTTTTGTGCTTCACGCTTCCATGTTTCTATTTTGGGTCTCTTTGTCCGGCAGCATTTCGGTCTGATTGTGTGTTTCGCTGGTAGAGTGGTTGATTTGTTGGAAATAAAAATGCTTTTAAAGAAAAACAAAATTCCCTGATTTGTATGTGAAAGGAGAAGAAAGGTTGAGAAGGACGAGATAGTGAGAGGGACACAGATCTCTGTTTTGGTTTTGGTGGGGTATTCTCTCACTTTATTTTGCTGGGAGATTTCTTCAATCTGAAGTTCCTTTCCTCTTGCCTTGAACTTTTTATCCTCCGATTCCCATTTCTCATGTCAAATCAATTGTGCGTCAATAAATCATCCGTGCTTAGGGAAAATGTAACTTAATGGTGATCTTGATCGGATATCAAGACCCCTGTTCTTGCAGTGTATCTTGCTTGTGTCTTCCTGAGCTAGAAAGGAAGATCCATGCTAGAGTATATTTAGAGAGTATGTTCATTTGGAGACTGAAGAAGTATATGTTTTGGACCTAATTAAATTTTTGGCGTTTAAGAAGATATTAAGAAAGTACATTATATTAGTGGTCTGTCAATCAACCTGTTTCATCAAGGATTACAATTTTGAGGCTTTAATAGTCTAGATTTCTTTCTGGATATATATCTGAGGGATATTGATCCATTCAAGGACAATTTTTTGTACTTCCATGTCCTCTTCATTTATCTTTTCTGAATCATGCCCGGCAATCTTTACTTGGAATAGTTTGGTTCCTTCCTCCCTCAGAATAAACTAATTAATTACTAAAGTTAAAAATTTAAACAAACAATGGTGATGATGTAATCTCCTGGTTGGAACTTGGAATAAACTGTTTTGATTTTCCAAGGCTGTGTTGAGTAAATTTAGTACTACACAGAGCAACAAACATATATTATTGAAGTCAGTGCTGAAATGCACTTTGGACAATAACTCCAATGTTGAATTAAGTAGACTGACACTTCTCAAACTTGATTTAGTTATTTTTCATATGTAAATGTATAGCTGCATATTACAATATTAACTATGTAAGTTGAGGGCTTCTAGCACTGAACGCCTTTAATTGTTTTAGCATTAAGGAAATAAGATAAGCCAACATAAAGACATTTACTCCAGAATCCATAAACACTAATGAGATGAAAATGTATGAAATCTGTGACAGAATGGTAATGCACATAGATTTGATCTGTAAAATACTAAATCTGTATATGCTTACTCAGTTTTTCCCTGGGGACACTTGAAAAAAGTTTATCTATTTTACTGGAGCACTGTGATGTGCTTTTAATCTGAAAGACTTTTCTGTGTACTTCTTCACTCCCTTGAACGTTTGAAATGATTGTTTGCTGCTTATTTGTCTATTCTAAAAATCATTTACATAAAGCAGTAGTAATGAGCAATTCTTTGTGGCAAAATTTCAGCGGTCGTCTTAAATCACCATGGTCACGTAGGAAAAGAAAACATGTCCTTTCACCTCAACAATGGAAAAGCTTGTTTACCCAAGATGGGAGAATTCGTGATGGTGGAATTAAGTTCCTGAAAAGAGTTCGCAGTGGAGTGAGTTTACTAACCTATTTATCTAGATTTTAAATATGTAGTTTTTGGTGTTGCTTTTTGGAATTGATTATGTTATAAATATCTGATGCAGGGTGTTGATCCTAGTATAAGAGCTGAAGTTTGGCCTTTCCTACTTGGAGTGTAAGCATGCTGTGTTTTTCTTGTTCATCTCTAAGTGATCCTTATTTATTTTCTTACATACTTGGGATCTATGAAATATAGAATTTTAGACAGACATGACATACAAAATGGTCGTACAGAAACAGAATTACAGATGGAGCAAAATTTGAAGTTTCCCGTGATTATTTCAAGTGTCATACTCATATTGTCATGCTCCTCTTTTGAAATTTCAAGTTTCCGTGATTCATAATGTGGTTGGGATGGACCTTAATTATCTTTCATTTTTTAAATAGCTCAAACTTGTTTTTTTGCTTCATGTTATGCATTATGAAGGATATCGATTGCCTTGTCATCATTTATTTATTTTATGTCATTTAAGATTTTTTTAGACTGATTCTGTTCTACATGTATTCCTTTGTTTAGACAAACTTTTATATGGTTACTGATTACATATTCATTTGAACAGCTATGACTTGGACAGTACCAAAGAAGAAAGAGATGTTATAAAAACTCAAAATAGGTGAGAATAGAAGTTTAATCCACAAATCCATTCTTGATCCTTCATTTTTTTTTTCTCCAGTAACTATATTTGTTTGTTCTTCCCTCTTCTTTTTGTTCAATTTAACATAATGTTACTTTTATGCTAAATCTTTAAATGCAGAAAGGAATATGAGAAACTCCGCAGACAATGCCGGCAACTGTTAAAGTCCAGCAGTGGGAGCTTTAAGTTAAATGAAATAGGTGAAGGTGAAATCAGCTATGAAGGAGATGGTGCAAGTCTTATTCAAGATTCTGGTTCTCCTAGTTCTGAAGATGCAACAAGTGCCAGAGAATCCCTTTCTAGTGAGGAAAGGAGCCCAGACGTTGAATATTCAGATGATCCATCTAGTGCCCTGTTGGAAGGAGATGATGCTCCTAATATCAGCAATGCTGATGCCTCTGCACTGGATACTGATTCCACTGATTCAGATTCCTCAGAAGGTCCTGAGGTAATTCAGACATTTCCTTCTGATGATGGTCCGGAAGAGAACACTTCCAAGACAGTTTCTGAGGAAAATTCTTCTCCCTCCCAAATGAAAGTCCCATCAAAACTACGAACTAGTGAGGACTTTGCCACATGGCAACGGATCATCCGACTTGATGCAGTGAGAGCCAATGCAGAATGGATGATATACTCTCCCTCTCAAGCTGCTGTACCAGAGAGTAGGGCACATCGTTCTGCTGAGGCTGTTGGCTTGAAGGATTATGGTCACCTTGAGCCAGGCAGAATCTTTCATGCTGCTCGGCTAGTTGCTATTCTTGAAGCATATGCACTATACGACCCTGAAATTGGCTACTGCCAGGGTATGAGCGATCTGCTATCTCCGATAATTAGTGTTTTATCAGAGGATCATGAGGCTTTCTGGTGTTTTGTTGGATTTATGAAGAAGGCTAGGCAGAATTTCAGGCTTGATGAGGTGGGTATTAGGAGGCAACTGGATATAGTTGCAAAAATAATCAAATTTAAGGATGCCCACCTGTTTAGGCATCTGCAGAAGCTCCAGGCCGAGGATTGCTTTTTTGTGTATAGGATGGTGGTGGTATTGTTTAGAAGGGAGTTGACATTTGAACAGACTCTTTGCCTTTGGGAAGTAATGTGGGCAGATCAAGCAGCAATCAGGGCAGGTATTGGGAAATCTGCATGGAGCAGAATTAGGCAGCGTGCTCCACCAACAGATGATTTATTGCTTTTTGCAATAGCAGCTTCAGTGTTACAAAGAAGGAAATTGATCATTGAGAAGTATAGCAGCATGGACGAGATCATTAAGGAGTGCAATGGTATGGCTGGACACCTTGATGTTTGGAAGCTGCTGGATGATGCACATAACCTGGTGGTCACCCTTCATGACAAAATGAAAATAGAGACCTCATTCCGATGACTGCAGTTGATACTTAAAAGAACTAGTTTATAATATTGGCAGAAGATATCTTTTCTTTACTTTCAGGCTCTGCCAGATTTCTCCTCCGCATCTGAAAATAAGCACTGCAAATGCTGGGTTTATTTAAACGAAGCCTGCTGCTTGCTGAAACTTGCCACTGCTTATTTACGAGGCTTTTGTTTCGACAATGTTAGCTAATGTGCGGATTGAAGTTAGCTAGATTTACATGGCATTTCTTTTTTCCCTTTTCACTTTGTCTCCATCCTTTCCTTTGTTTTTTTTCTTTTTTTCTTTTTTTAATTCTGATTTGAGACACATCTCGGAGCACCTTTGCGAAAAGCAGGTGGTGGGTAGGTGCGTGTAACCGTTAGAAGAGGCTGAGATACTGTCGACAATTATGAATGTTGTCCTTTTTGACTGAATCTGAACTCATGAATCATTTGACTCTTAAGTGGAAAGGTTAGGATAAGGATTAATGAAATAAAAAAGTTAGATAAGAGTAAATTAGGATATTGAACATTATAAGTTCTACTTAACGTTTGATGGACATTAGAAATACGTTTTTAATGTTGTCACAAGACTACTAATAGTGTGTTTGGTTTGTTTTAAAATCGCATTTTAAACGTGGATTCGGGTCAATGTTATAGAGAGTAGTTTTTATCTCTGTTTATCTCTGTAGCGTTGGTTCGAATTAATTCACGTTTGAAATGTGATTTTGGTATAAATTAAACACACTATAAGCATTTCAAAACTTCTTCCCGGATTTTAATAGTTTTTTTTCCTTTTCCTTCTCAAGATTTTAAAATAGGGAAAATAATATACATGTTGAGAGTTTGTATTTTGATAGTGCATATTATTTCAGGATTCCGTGTGATCGATAATTTATCTAATAGTACTATGTTTCATTTCTCTAAAGTGAGAATTAAGAAGTCATTTTACAGGTTAAAGTAACTATATTCATTGATTTTAAAATTAATAGTTGAGATTAGAACCATGTATATAGGTTAGTCTGACCCGTTTATACCTAATTTCGGTAATTTGCATGGTTATATAAATGAGCAGATTAGATTAGGTCGGTCTGTAAAGTTCATGGGTCTATGATTTCTCTAGTCCGCATGGCATGTGGGTTAATGGGCTGGTCTACGAGCTTTTAAATAATAAATAATAATAAATCTATAATTTGAAAATTTTAAAAAAATCAGGAAAAAAAACTAAATAGTATCAAAACTCTATATTTTACCTCTTTACATCAAGTTTGACAAAAAAAAAAAACTCTTTACATCAAGCACCTATAATTATTTAAATCTTAACAAGGACATCATCATATCAATATATATTAATCAAACACCAAAAGGTTAATATTTAAAGACTTAAGCATATCAACCAAATTAATATAAATTATTCCAACCAAGCATACAATATTCTTCAAATTACACAAATTTACCAACCAAATATCACACTGAAGTCTTGCAAACCAAATATGAAATGGTCCAAATATCAAGTACAACAAATGCCCAAAATACATCACCCTTCAATTGTCTTTAAGTTATTTGACATTCGATCCGACTTCATCTTTAACTCAACCACAATATTTTTATCTTCATGTTTTCCTACAACTTATATGTTAACAATTCATAATATGGACAAGAAAGTTGAAACATAAAATACAAAACATAATTCAATGCAAGATTTTATTTTGAAAAAAATGCATTATTTTACCTTCCATGTCAAATCCTAGCAACTAATCTCTATTACATATGAAGGCTTGCACATTTTTTTGAACAATAATGATACACATACGGCACACAGTGGGGCGTGCAATTGTATCGCACCGTGTTTTTCCTTTTTTTTTAAAAAAAAATGTCTTTATTTATTTTTTAATTTGTTAACTAAATATACTACTACATTCACCATTTTTGTACATACAATTAACTTCACAAATTCAATTAACCAAATATCTCACTCTGTTTACCACCAATGTATACACCATTAACCTCATTTTTTAATATGTTCACTGCGAGGTTAATTACGTGTCCATAAACAGTGATCATATTAAAAAATGAGGTTAATGGTGTTTTCGCTTGTGGTTAACAAAATAGAATTTTTGGTTAATTGCAACTCCTTTTAACACAAGGTTAATTATGTGACAAAAAACGATGAACATATTTATAAATAGGGTTAATGGTGTGTATAAATTGGTGGTTAACAAAGTGAGATATTTGGTTAATTGAATTGTGAGGTTAATTATGTGCATAGAAAAGGTGAATGCAGTAGTATATTTGATTAATAAATTAAAAAATAAATAAATAAAATTTTAAAAAAATGAGGTTAATGGTGTTTCTAATTGTGGTTAACAGAATAGGATTTTTGGTTAATTGCAACTCCTGTTAACACGAGGTTAATTATGTGGCAAAAAACAGTGAACATAGTGACATATTTGGTTAATTGAATTTGTGAGATTAATTGTGTGCATAAAAATGGTGAATACAGTAGTATATTTGATTAACAAATTAAAAAATAAATAAAAACAATTTAAAGAAAAAAAAGAATCACACAGTGCGGTACAATTGCACGCCGCAATTTGTGGAGTATGTGTATCATTACTCTTTTTGGAAAGAGAGAACTTTGATACTCCCTCCGGTCTCAAATATAAGCAAAAAAAAATTCACTTGTGTTGGTATAAAATATAAGCAAATTTCAACTAACTTTGCCTTATTTAATGACCTTGGACTAAAATATCATTTACTTAAATTCAAATTGTTCTATCCAATGACCCTATTTAATGAACCATATAGAGATAGTGTTTCCACTTGGAACAAGTTTCAATAAAATTGGAGTCTCCTATGAAGGGTAATTTAGAGAATACAATTCATTTTTAGATGGCATCAAGAAAATTTAATGAAAACATATGCTTATTTTCCTTCCAATATTACAAAACATCAAGATTTGGATGGTATTTTAAATAAAGCTTTTTGCTCTTCAAAGCATGTATCCAATTGAGACTTACCCACATATGACATATTTTGTTTCTCATATTGGATAAACTCTTGCATTAATTTCAAGTTAAAAAAAATAAATACTTAGACAGTGAAAAATAAAATTAAACAAATAACAAATGAATAAAAGGGGGAAAAAGATAGACTTGCATGAGTACAACTTGTATTTCACAATTTTCAATTTTGTTTGGCAAGCTATTAGATCAAGACCAATCTTTGAATACAAAACCTCAAAAAAATCCTAACTTAAAATAAGGATTAAGGATGATTGCAAGTGCAAGAACAACACCATAATCATTCCAATACTTGTCAAACTTCACTTTCATCTTATTTGCCATATCTCTAATTTCCTCATCTACATTATGTATATATGTTTTCATTTAACAAACATTCAACTCTTTTTATTTGCATGAAATATAAATTAGATGTTGAACCAGATATCAATTTTATGATAAAATAGAATAGACAAAAAATCACACATTTTCCTCCTTTTGTTCATTATTCAATCATCAAATGAAAGGTTACCTAAAAGCATACTGATATGCAAGTTCACTTTCAAGCATCATCAAGGTGAAGTTCCACCTAATGGTGAAATCCAAACGTAAACCAACCTTGGTGTCAATATCACCAACTTGATTAGCATTAAAAAGTATTTATTCTAGCCTCCGACCTCTTAACATACTTGATACTTTCTCTAATCATGTGCAAATCCCCACCAGAAACTTTAAAGCCCTCTTGAAGTATAAGGTTTAATATATGAGCACAACATTGAATATGAAAAAACTCATCACCACATAACAACTCATTACCATGCAAAAGAAGTCATTTTTTCAACAAGTCTTGCATGTTGTCATTTGATGTTGCACTATCCAAGGTCAATTAAAAAAATTTGGACAAAATCCCACATTCTTTTAAGAAATAATGCACAATCTTAACCAATTCAAGATCAAAATATGGAGGGGGAAATGAGAAATATAAAAAATTTTACTCTCAAGTTTCCTATCTTCATCAACAAAATATGCAATTAATGAAATATACCTCCATGTAGTACAAGAAGTCCGCACATCAAATGTCCAATATATCCTACTTTGATTTCTGGGCAACTCTAATTTAAATTTTTCTCTTTTCACTCCCATACATGTTTTAATCACATTTATTGTGGTAGCATACCTAGAAGGTATTTTATCTTCAAGATTCAAATAATTCAATAAATCTGTAACCCTCTCATATTAAACAAAAAAAGAAATGGAAGGCATGCTCTATGATAGGCATGGATATCATTCTCGAAAGAGGTTCACTACTCTTCGCACCAAATTTAGGGTGTTTGACAAAATTGTTGTAAGTCACCCATGTTGGGATACATGTAGTTTGTTGTAACCTATATGTTACTTAACTTCACTCATGGTAATATTCTTACTTTATAGGTTTAACTGTGACTAACTGAAACTAAATTTAGAGTAGTGTAGCTTCCTCGTTATTATTATAAACACTCAAGCATGTGATCAGTTTCTATATGAATGAGTAATACATCATATTCTTCTCACCAAATTTTCTCTTTCTTTTCTACACTCTCTCTGTTTCTCTCTACTTTATGAACCCTCACATTTCTAACAAGACTTAAGAAAGTTTGATTATAAGGTAAGCCTTTCAAGAGATGATCCTTTGGGAACAAAGGTTATCCCATAAACAATCTTCCAGTAGAGATTACCCTTCAGTAAGGGGAAGGAAAAGAAATGCACACAAGACATTATCCACCTCACCTTGTGTAATGAATGTACTTGAGACAAGGGGTCGGAGGTGCCCCGCCAAGTGACCTTTCAAGGGGACTCCTTTGGGAAAGTTTAAAGTCAGATCAGCTTATGTGCCATTGAGAAAGAGAAAAAAAACCCAAACAAGAAAAGACAATATATCTTAAGATTCTAGCTCATTTTAAAGTATAATCATACTTTCCATCCAAAATGCTTACCATGTGATGCTGTTATGTTTTATGGCCAAAATTTTGTAGTTCAAATTGTTTCTAAGTTTTTCTTATTATTGAATTTTACTCATATTTTGGACTTGTTAGCATTTTCTTTTTTTTTTTTGTCCAAAAAGGTGCAGAAATCTAAAGTCAAATCACGTTGGATCATGGTTTTTTAGGTGGTTCACTCATATTTTCTTAAATAATAAGTTATATTTTCAAAGAGAGTTTTACTATAGATAGAGATAGTTGTAATTTTAACTTTTTCTACTATACAAAGTCTTACTTATTTGAGTTGAAAATTTGATATAGCAGAGATCTGGCTATACCAAATGTTTCTATATATTGCTTTGTAACCAAAAAAAGATTTTTGAAGAAAAGTTCTTATGAAAATTCCTCATCATTTTCATAAGTGATAATTGATTAGGGCTTGATCATTTTCATAAGTGATAATTGATTAGGGCTTGTTTAGTTTAGGGTTTGTAGTTAGACATAGTGCATAATCAATTTCACATTATTGATTTTAAATCACTCTCGTCCAACATGTTTCGTAAAACACGTATCACTCATTTTCAACCATTAATTTAAAAATCAATCATACTCAACTGTAAATCAAACTCATTTTCAACCATTAATTTAAAAATCAATCATACTCAACTGTAAATCAAATGAACACCAAGTTTTAAAAAAAAAAATGACAATGACTTCTTAACATTGATAAGTAGTACTCTGTGACCCAGATAAAGGACCTTAGCAGGCCAGCCAGATTCTCAACTTCCAGCACCTCCCCAAGCTTAATAACCATTTCCACAGCATTCATTTTCCTTGTATTCATTCATGGTTCCCACTGGCACATATTGTGTAGCTAGTCCCAGAAAGCCCCTAGATCATAACTAATCTCAATACTGAAATATGAGGATCCCAGCTCTGCAAGAAAATAAGGGCCTTACAAGGACTCAATAAGAGATCCTAAAAAGAAAAGAAGACGAAAGAGAATATTAATGAAGCAACAATTCTGAATAAAAAAGAAAGGAAATAACCATCCAACATTATTAAGTTCTACAGTCATAATGACACTAGTAGCAGCACCATTGCCAAAAGAAAGTTGGGAAACATTGCCTTAATGAACTATATAGTCTTATAATGCAGTTTCAGTGCTCAGACACAATAAAGAAACTAAACACTGTCCTTTAAATGACCCTGTATAATAGCAAACAGACCCTTCAATAGGGTCCAATGTGATAGATAAAGAAGGGACTGGCTACTCTTTCTTGGTGTATTGTCGGACAGCAAATGCTAAGCCCAATATCAGGAGAGGAACCAAGAATTGCAAAATCTTGATCACAAATTCTGAAGTCTTGTCAGGATTGTATTGAGCTTGCTGAGGTGGAACGTAGGTCCGCTTTAGTGGGACAGTTGATGCATCAATCTCACCAATGTAGTATTTGTCCATCATATCTCTAGCAGAATCACTGTGTCCCACATCTTCAAAATCATTGGTTGCATCTTTCCCTGTAATCCATAGAGTAGACTAGAATCAGTATAGTTATCCTCAGTGATTTTATTGTGTACTCTTATTATGATTGGTATAAGCATACCTGTTGCAGATAACAAAACCTCATCACCTCCAGGATGATCATCCATAAAAGGGGTGACATCATACACCTGATATCATTGAAGCACATACTTTAGTTAAGTGGCAGAGTTACATCATAACATAATAGGACTGAAGTTCCTTTTTTTCCCCTCGGATCTTGAACAAGAACTTAAGTTCCAAAGTTATATACGTAGCTAATAATTTCTATGTTCAAGAACTGATGCATACCAATAATGTTACCAAACTTGGAGTAGGTAGTAATCAAAGAATTGTCAACAAATAAAAATTCTTAAAATGATAATCACAGAATCTGATTTTATTACATGGACTTCATTGATATATACATATGCATTCAACGGTCAACAGATTTCATTAAAAAATGGATGGAAGACTGGGGACCAAAAATCACGCAATTAAAGGTATGGGCGCCACAACCACACAGATACAGCCGTACAGATGTAAGAGAATCAAGAGTGCAATTAAGCCTAAAAATTAATTGGGGGAGAGGAGGGGGGGTTAAGGGGACATGACTACCCTTCATATATGAAAGTAACTATCTGGAGACTGAAGAGGATCTCTGTGTGTTTTTTATATCTATTCCAAACATACATTTTTTGACACATTGGGTGTCTTAGTATTTTCTTCAGTTTGCAAGATGTTCCAGTATCAAAGGTATTGAATAACAATCACCACATTTTACATGTCAATTTATATAGTAGATACACATAATTAAAGTCACTGGCCAAGCAGTTATGCACATAAAGGATGACCAACTTCTTAGACAGTATACTTATCAGTCAATGACATGGACTAACAAAATGGAAAATTCAAACCAGCCAGAGCATCAGAAGAAGTTGCAGATGACGGTAGTGAGCAGTCACACATATATACACAGAGAGTTTATTTTTTTAAATAAAACTTTACGCCAACTTTTGCATAAAGATACATAAAGGAAGGATTATTTTCATCCTAAGAAAGAAATGGAGTTTCAGTATGGGCAAATTCCTAACTTGAAGGTCAGTCTTAGGGCTATGCCTGTAGGGAATCCCAACAAAGACTAAAATAATTGGTGTCTAAAAACATTGCTCTAGCAACTAAGTGGCTATGACATTTTCGTTTGGAACCCCATTCCCTCTGGCATCCAGTTATCCAAAGAATGACCTAGACCAAAATGGGCACAATGCTAAGTTGCTAACACAGCAACCATTTAGTAGGTGATAAGAACCTTGGGAGAACCACACCACAAAAGCTAGCTATTGTAGTTGGAGAGCCCAAGGCCTTATAAAGGCCACACCGGAATCCCATACTTCCGATGTAGGACTCAAGTCCCATACCTTGCAATTGGATCCTAACATCCCCACTACGCTCCGCAGCCCCGGCGTCCATGCAGGCTGGCTGTGCACTAGTCCTCTAGTCCTGGGCGAACACCGCAATGCCGGCGTCACCACCCACGTCGCTCGAATGCAGCTAAGAGACATGGTGGAAGGCTTTGATACCAATTGATAAGAGAACCACACCACAAAAGCTAGCTATTGTAGTTGGAGAGCCTAAGGCCTTATAAACCCCACACTGGAATCTCATACTTCCGATGTGGGACTCAAGTCCCATACCTTGTAATTGGATCCTAACAATAGGAAATTCCTCTTTTAGTTTGGCTAGCCTTCCCTGGGCTTTTACATCTATCTTTGTAGCATAAATCTACTGTTGAAGTTTTTTTAGCATTCAAGATTTTGTTGTTTGTGGGGATTTTCTTTTCTTTCTTTTTTTCTTGTAACTTAAGTGATAGAGAATCATCTAAATTGATTTGTTTGTCCTCCAATCAAGATATACGAATAAGGTCTCTTGATCCTTCTAGGGTGTTTTTATTGCAAGTTATTTTTTCAACTCTTAACCCACTTGTTGAATAGATAAATATTCCACCTTTACAAACCCCTTTGGACTCCCTCTATGGTTAAGTCTTTTATTTGGACAGTTGTGCTTAATGGAATTCATGTCAATGACACGCTACAGGTGTGTAAGTCAAATAAGGCAATTTCCCCCAATATGTGTTGTATGTGTGGTGTGAGCTCAGAAACTGTTCTTCACCTTTTCAAACATTGTTCTGCATTCTGCTACTGCTTTATGGAATTCTTTCTTCTGCTTTTTCGGAGAATGATGGGTATATCCTGAGTCTTTGGACTGGTTTTACTGGTTCTGGTAGAAGAAAAGAAGCCACATTTTATGGCAATGTGCAATATTTGCTACAACATTGGTGCATTTCAATGGAGCTTAACTCTCACAATTTTTAGGATATCTCTTTGGACCAGCAGTTGTTTTGACTTTTGAGGTAAGATAAGAAGTTCGGCTTCCATTTGGTGTAAAGCATATGGCCTTTTTAAAAGGATGTCCATTACAGATATATTGAAGGATTGTGTAGGTTTACTGAATTGATGTCTAGTGTTCCTTGTTGTGTTTTTTCTTTAATATCCTCCTAGGAGTAAATCCTCCTTTTCCTTTGTAGTATTCTTTGTCTTATAAAATTTTTCTATTATTTAAAAGAAAAAGTTACTGTATATGCATGTAAATGTGCAGAAGAATCCAGAAAGTATGAGATGGCATTTTGTTACAAAATCACATGCTACAAGTAATTGCAGCCCGTGAAAAATCTAATCTTATACAACTACAGGAGAACAAGAACCTTAACTTTTTATGCATCTGATTCAAACATAGCATAAACAAAATCCAAATAACATTAATTCTTGACAGGAAACTGAAGTAGCAGACTAAATTTCTCAAAAGCAAACTTGAGCACAAGAAAGCAAGATATAACAGAGTCCCTCAAAGATTAGACAAAGAAATACCCTGCTATCATTGTGAAAATAAGACTGAAGCACCCATAATGAAGCATGGAAAATAAAACATGCATAAGGCCCAAAAGATTAAATTTTATCATCAAATGAAAGAATTTAAATCCCAAAACGCATATGCTGAAAGAGATGATTTTATTTTATTTTTTAACATGCCCTTATTTTCTCCCAGTGTCGATCAGTTCAGAGAATCAATCGTTCACTGGAAATTACAAATTTTTTTGGGAAAAAAATAAAAACAGACCTTCCCAGAAATGATAAGCCAGCAATCTTTGGTCTTGTTGTGTTTTGCCACCTCTTCGAAAGTGTGAAGTTTTGGATCTGAAGCCATTTTTCACTGCCACAAATAAATAAAGAAAGAAACAAGAACCCAGAAAAATTCAAGTCAAACCCACAATCTATTTTCTCCTTGGGGGATATGAAGAAGCATGGGATCTAAAGAATCAAGAAAGGGAACAACAGCCATCATCATCCCAAAAGAGAATTAACAAAAAGAGCAAAAGCGTGATTTTTGTTAATGGGAAAAGCTTAAAAATTTAGAAACGAATTGTAACTAAGAGAGGGTAGGAATCAAGAGATTTTTCTGGGTCAACAACACTCACCACAGATAAAGTCCCTTTTCCGTTCCTTCCCAGATTCTCAGTGACAGTGTTGTGTCAAATCTCTCTTTCTTTGGTGACTGCTGGTGCTGAATTAGCCATGTGCTTACTTAAATAGGCAAGCAATTTTTTTGAACTACAAAAAAACAGTCTCATAGAATATTGAAATTACATTATTGGACAAGTAAAGAGAAATTCTTTATCAAGAAGGGAAAAAATGTATATTAAGACATAAATATTTTAAATTGTTAATTTGATGTTTTATGTTTTGGGTAATTAGAAAGATTTTATTATGATTATTTAATACATGGTTTTGAACCTTGTATAATATTTTTAATTTCTGTTTAGAGCAATATTAATTATCACGGAGAGATTACTACAATTTTAAAGTTTATTTGCTTAAAAGATGTCATGAAAGATTTTTCTTGTGTTAGCTCAAAAAACGATTCTTGTGGTGCAGGATTGTTTAACATTTTTATAAAAAAAATTCTCTTAAAACCTCAAACTTAATAAAGAGAAAAAAAAGAATAGTTATAATTCCCAAAAAAGATTATTTTTAATAATTTTAAATTACTTATTAAATGTCTTAAAAGGTAATTTTAATTTTCAAAAAATTTAATGCACTTACTTTGTACTTTCTTTTGTTTTTACCTTAGCATATGCAGTATCTCTATTGGTGTAAAAAATATTTACACTATTATTATTCAACAATTTGTTGTCGCATCATTAATTAGTATGATACATCGTGTTATTAAATTTAATAAATGATATGACAACACACCATTAGATAATATTATAATTTTTTTATATTGTCAGTATATATCAATTAAATTACTTTTCTCTTCATCTTAAAAAAAATAAGATTGATAAATATGTTGATCTTCCTTTTATTTAGAGGTGTAAGCGAGTACGGGTCAACCCGCGAACCCAATCGACCCAATCCGAACCGAAAGTGTTATGTTCGGTTTGGTTTTATTTAATTTGTAGGAACTGATCATGTTCGGGTCAAGTCTCGGGTTATCAAATTTTAAAGGTGATAAAACCCGACCCATCTGTATATAGGACATATGTTAAAGAAAAGCCCATATTCTACTGGGCCATATGCTTCAAGTAGTCATTCACATTCGGAGTGTTAACCTAGTCACCCTTTGCTTTTTTTTCTCCACAAACTATTAATCCACTGTCACCATCATTTTTTCCCTCGTCGTTAGGGGTGTAATAGGGTTGGGTTAGATCGGATTTGGGGTGACATCAAGTTTGAACCGATAAAATAGTGGTGGGTTGGGTTGGTTCGGGTTTTGTATTTTCGGGGTGAGTAACCCGAACCAAACCAACCCGAATATGTTCGGTTTGGGTCGGGTCGGGTCGGGTCATGAACATTTTTTGGAGCTAACGTGGAAGATGAAATTAAATTAAAATGAAAAATGAAAAAAAAGAAAAGAAATGGAGAAAAATAAATTGAGAGGAGCATTTGAAATAGGATTTGGGGAACCACCTCTGCTTGTGTTGTCGCTGCGCCTATTTTTGTTCTCTCCTTGCATGAAAATGAAATGAGATTAGGACTTCTTTTTCTGGTTTGGTTCGGGTTAGGTCTATCGGGTTCAACACAGGCAAACCCGAGACCCGAACCGAACCAAATCGGGTTTTGAAAGAAAATGCCAAACCGAACCGAATACCCGAACCGACCCGTTAAATATCTTCGGGTTGGGTTGGATTCATCGGGTTCGCGGGTTGGGTCGGACCCGCTTACACCCCTACTCGTCGTCATCATTTTGCTGCATTACAGCCATCGCTGTTTAGCCACTGTTTAGACACCATTGTTCTTCAGTCGTCGTCGTTCTGCTGCTTACGTTCTTGCAAAAACGAGTCTGATTTTTTAAGTGAGCTGGAGAACGGGTGAAGGCAAAGACTTGGACAAGTGATAGTTTTCTGTAGAGATTAAAGTTGATGTGCGTAGATCTAGTGGTTTTTCCGGAGATTGAAGTTGATGTTGTATAGTTCGATTATAGTGCATACCTTGTATATATGTTATCAGTTGATCTTTATACTATTGGGTAGTTCATGTTGTAGCGTCCCATGCCATCAAGATCTGGTGGTGCGTTGGTCGGTGGGTTACCAATGGAGAACTAGATCAGAGTTAGTGATGCGGTTGTGGTGGATTACTCCGCGTCGCATTGTACATTGGACAACTGGTGGTGCAGCAGTGGGTGTGTTACTGGTGAGGTTGCACATGGGGAGTTTGTGGTTTTTTGGAGAGTTGGTGGGTGGTTTTCTTGTGAGGGAATAGGGAAAAAGGATAGAGAAAGCTGAGAGGATTTCTTAATTTTTTTTGGAAAAAATTTAGCACGCTTCATTAAAAAATTATAAAAAACATTGTAACACGATGAACCGACTCAATCTAACCTGTTGATGTTTGGGTTGGTTCAATTTGGGTTACTCATGAAAAAAAAAAACTAAAACCCAAATCAACTCAACCCGATTATATTTGATTGGTTTGAATTTTAATTTACTCTAAACCCTACTTTTTTTCTTACTTATAAGACTCCATTTTAAAAATTTATATATTTCTTAATATATGCCCCTTTACATGATTTTAAAAGTATAAATTTTTTATATTTATTCTTGATGACTATTAAACCTATTCAATTCCCATATTATGATTTAATGTAAATGTAATTATTTTTTCTTTTGATAAACCTCGGGGCTAAAAGCCCAAGCAGAAACAAGACAAGCTAATCAGGCCTAACAAGTCTTGAAAAAGAAACTCCTCTAGAATCCTGACAAAGAATAGGGATCAAAGAAGGAGGAGGAGAAATAAGAAAATGAACACCTAAACTATTAGAATGTCCTAATAAAGCTAAATGATCAGCAGCTCTATTTGATTCCCTAAAAGAATGAGATAAAAAGAAAGAAGAATTATCTAACAAAATCTTCCTAATGTTATTGATAAGGGAAAAGCAATGATGAGTATTTGAAACTCCCGTGCTGATAAGCTGGACCGAAAGCTTTGAATCAGTATTAGCAATAAGATTCGCAATTCCCTTCCTCTTAGCTAACTGAAGACCATGAAGAATGCCCCATAACTCAGCTTGAAGAGAAGTAGCAATACCAATATTACAAACAAAGCCTTCAACAAAATCACCATTATCATCTCTTAATAAACCACCACAACTTGCAGTAGAAGAGTTGTTGCCAACAGAACCATCAATATTAAGTTTGAAGAATGTAAATGTAATTATTATTCAATAGTGTGTTGTCATCATATCATAAACATGAAGTGTCAGATTTATTAAATAATGTTATGTTATAACACATCACTATCTTTTAATGATACATACTCATTGAACTATTTCCTTTATTAGTAAATCTATAAGTTATTAATATTGTTATTTACTTATTTTCACATTAAATGAACGAGATGAAAATGAATTTGAGCTATTTGAATATAAAATTTAACACACTAATTAAGAAATTTTTTATGTTTTTAATTATAAAAAAGGTAAATATTTATTTTTTTTACCTTTTTCATTTTTTGGAAAAAATTTAACATGCTTCATAAAAAAATTATAAAAAAATATTGTAACAAGATGAACCGACCTAATCCAACCTGTTGATGTTTGGGTTGGTTCGGTTTGGGTTACTCATGAAAAAAAAAACTAAAAACCAAACCAACTCAACCCAGTTATATTTGATTGGTTTGGATTTCAATTTAATCCAGACCAGACCAGACCAGACCAAACCCGACCCGACCCGACCCGAATACAACCCTACTTTTATTCTTACTTATAAGACTCCATTTTAAAAAATTGTATATTTCTTAATATATGTCACTTTACATTATTTTAAAAGTATAAATTTTTTCATATTTATTCTTGATGACTATTAAACCTATTCAATTCTCATATTATGATTTAATGTAAGTGCACGATTTGTTATTCAATAGTGTTAGGGGTGGGCAGTGGTCGGTTATGGTCTGATTCGGGCCCAAAATGTCCAATCCGACCAAAACCGAGATAAACATATTATGGCCCAATATCGTCCGAAATGGGCCTCGGGTTTCACGGGTCACGAGTTTCACGGGTTGTGGGGTTGAAACGGGTGGGTCAATTCAGGTAATGGGCCAACATGGACCGGTTCAATTTTTTCCATTTTAGTTTTTTTGTTAATGCAAAATGTTTTAAAGGCAAAAATAACACAAATGGGCCAGACATCCGTAATGGGCCATTAAATTTGCAATATCTTTCAAAAAAATAAAATAAACTAAATACATTAAATATCATGAATCAAAATATAAAAAATATGCTAAAATATTAAGCTACAATAAATTAAAATTACAAAAAATCAAATTGATAAAAAAAACTACATGGAACATGCTAGAAACCCTAGCCACCATTCCCAACCATAGACACCATTGCCAGCCAGTCAGTCATTGTAAGCCTTACTTGTCCTCAAGGTTCTAGCTTGTCTAGAGAAAGAAATAGAAACATTCATAGTTCAGCGTTTGAGAATTCTTCAACCTTGGCCAAACAGAAACAAAAACCGAGTTAGAAGTAAAACAACAGAAGAATAAACAGAAAAAAGAAAAAGAAAAAGAGAGAACAGAGAGATGAGGGTTAGATATGTGGTTTGTGCGAGGGGGAGGGAGCACCCGCCGCCCGGTACGCCACTGTACGATGGAGCGCCGATGTTGGAGGGAGATGGGTCGCCACTGTAAGCCCAGAAGGGGAGGCCGCGAAGGGAGGCCACGGCCGTGCCACCGTGTGCCGTGACGGTTCGGTTCTGAAGATGGGAGAAGCAACACCGAGATGAGAAAGGGGCGGAGGGAGAGACTAGAGAGAGGGGGCGGAAGCTTAAGGTGGGGCTTGGGAGTGAAGATGAAGATGAGAGATCTTAGTTGTGGATGGTGAGAGAAACGATTTTGGACAATTCAAATGGGAGAGGAAGGGAATTAAAGAGACTAGAGAGAGAGGAGGCGGAAGCTTCAGGTTGGACTTGGGAGAGAATATGAAGATGAGAGTCTCTGAATTGTGGGTGCCTGAGTGGTGAGAGAAACGTTTTTTGAAAATTGAAATGGAAGAGGAAGGAAATTAAAGAGAGTGGGAGTCAATATCTAATCAAATCTCCACCATTAAATTTGTAAGGGAGAAATCTCATGCATTAAGGGAAAGCACAATCCTTGTGATATCTGAGCAGCCAGTCATCTCATGCCAAGTGTCGGTCGGTTCGGATACCGATGATTTTTTTTTCATCATCTGAGATCGTCCGCACTAAACCGTGATTAAGTGATTTTTTACCCGTTCTTATCCGTAACCCGCTGCAATCCGACCGAATGAGGCTTTTTGAATTCGGTTTTCTCGGTTGCTGGTCGGGTACGGTTTCTCTGCCCACCCCTAAATAGTGTGTTGTCATCATATCATAATACGTGAAGTGTCAGATTTATTAAATAAGATTATGTTATAGCACATCACTATCTTTTAATGATACATACTCATTAATTAAACTATTTCCTTTATTAGTAAATCTATAAGTTATTAATATTTGTTATTTACTTATTTTCACATTAAATGAATGAGATGAAAATGAATTTGAGCTATTTGAATATAAAATTTAACACACTAATTAAGAAAAATTTTATGTTTTTAATTATACAAAAGGTAAATATTTATTTTTTAACATTTTTTTATTAAATACACATAATTTTTGTATAAACATTTTGCAGTAATATTGAGTTTAAAATTTGAGATGAATCATCATCTAAAATTACGTAAAAGGTCTTATATTTATACATATATAAATATTTAAAAAGTGTCTTACAAATAACAACGAAATAATTATCAACTTAATAATCTATTTTTTTAAGATCAAGGGAAAAGGTTTTATTTTCACACTCCTTTATTAAATAATATACATTATTTTTATATAAATATTTTGAGATATATATTTTTACACCAACTAATAACACACATTTTTTTTTCTCTATTTATCTTCATCACACCATTCATCATATTACACACATTTCTCTCTCTATATATATATTCCACTATATTATATAAACATGTTGTATAAATAACATTTTTCAACCATTTCCAGCAATAAACATTTCTTCACACACCTACTAAGGTCAAAACTTGTGTCTAACGAAGAAATAAGAAAAAAAAAAAAAGAAGAGATATTGACTCTGAGCAAAGATAAAACAGAAATAATACTTTTTTTTTGGTCAAAAAACAGAAATAATACTTGACTAGTCGACAACTACCACAAAAACAATGGGCTCGTCAAACTGATTACATCAACATATGGTGGTCGAACTCGGAATGGTAGGAACACACACAACACGCCACACGTCACTTTATGAATATTAAAATAATGAGATTTGAATATAAATAAATAAATGATTCTCAATAGTTTTTTTTTCCCAATTTAAGACATTATCTTATTAAATTTTGTGAAAAATAATCAGGATCATAAGTTATCATTCTTTTTTTTTGTCACAAGTTATTATTCTTTTTATAAGATCACATATATTCTCTAAGACAGTTTTGTTGTAATAGGATCTCTATGAACATTAAAGTTCTTATTTTAAGTGTTTAATATAGTAATATATTTAAGTTTTAAACTCGAAATCATTGATTAAAATGGAATAAACTTCTGTCAATTGGTCCACACACTCGCTCAATGACACCATCTCCTTTTTATGAGTAGCCTTTGTGAAGATAGAAATGAATATAAAATTTCCATATGAGATAGTCATATGAAATTTTTATTGAAAAAATCCAAATCCCGTTAAGTTAGACATGAATGCTATAGGTGCCTAAGTTATTATTTGACAAATATAAGGTTATGACCTTATGGGGAATTGATAAAGATACATATTTAATAATATTTGAGTTTAATTAGTATGTAATGGCAATGTAAAAGAGTTTTACAATGACGTTTAATTATGATTTTTCGTTTATATGACTTTTAAAATATTAATTAATAAAGTCAACAAACTTACCATAAATCAAGGGTTGTGATTAACCGTCTGTGTAAAACTTTTTACACTGTTAGTGCGCAATCCTTTTCAAATAATTAAATAATCAATAGATGATATGATAAGCTAAGCCTCTAAAATTTGTTCACACTTTTTTTTTATATACAATAAATATAATGAGATTTGAACCTAATATCATATGATTAATTATTCCAATTCCACTATTAGGTCAATCCTTGTGGGTTAAAATTGTTAGCAGTTTAAAATATAAAATATTTAATAAAAGTATTCATTATATTAAAAGCATAAACAAAATTTAAATTTTATTCTAAAATAATTTAAAAATATATTAAATACTCCTGAAATAATATCATCAAAAACTCACGTTACAAAACCCAATATTAAATATAAAATTTGTGTTTGATGTGTGCAGCAGCCATTATTATAAACAGAAGGCCTAAGTGCTGATCGCACATCACATTTTGGTCTACAAACAAATATAAAATTAATAAAATCAAAACAGCCCCTGGTTTTGCTTTTGCTAATGACTTCTTTTAATCAACAAGAGTTAATTCAATTGTGATGTTCGTGTAAAGGTTGAGAGGAAAACTTTTTTGCCTTCCAATGGGCATAAGTTCGAATCACTTTACCCGTTTAATTTAATTTAAGAAAACAATTTTTTATTTTTATTTCATGTTTTTTTAATTTTAATTATCATTTTTTTAAATTTTTATTATAAATATTATTTTATTTTAATTTTTCAAAATTTTATAAAGAAAACATTGAAAATAAAATATATAAATTATTTTATACCTTGTTTCTCATTTTTCCTTTACTTATTTTTTCATTATTTTTTTCGGAAACAGAGGGTGGACTGGTGGAGGGTAGCTTATTATGTAATGCATAAGTTCATTTACATCTTTTTATCAAAATATATTGAATTAAAAGTGCAACGGGAAGCTAACGACACTTACATATAAACGTTACCTAGCAATACATCAGTGCACACTGCACACAATGATAAACAATATATTATAGAGTTAATTGCACTTTTAATTCCACATTTTTTATCCCTTAAATTTTTTTAGTTAATTAAGTTCATTTATTTTTAAAATTAAGTAAATTCAGTCTCTCTGTCAATTATCTTTTACCTAATATTTTCAAATTCTCAATTTTAATCCAAATATTTGAGAGTTTATGATATATTTGAGATATAAAATAATTTTGAATATTTAAAAGTAAAAGATTTGATATAAATTTGATAAATATTGAAGGACTTTGTAGCATGTGAAATTAAGGATGAAAACGGACAAAAATTTAGAATTTTTGATTATAGGTGAAATTTAATATTTTTGTTGATCAATTTTAAGATTAAGAAGATTTAAAATGATTTAATCGATTCAATTTGTAAGGATATTAAGTAGAAAGTGAGAATTTAATGGTTTTTTTGGGTGGAGAGAATTTGATGGTTTTAAGTAGAAGATAATTGACGGAGGAATTAGGGATGTAAAAAAAACTCGTACCCGTGGATATACCCGCAATGGGTACCCGCATATTTATATAATGGGTGGGGATGAATATTACACTACTCGCCATGCGGGTACCTGCATACTCATTGAAACATATTTTTCTATTAAATATATTTGAATATTAAGATTTTTTATTATTTTATGATGAGATATAATTTATTTTATATTATTTTATGATGATATTTTTAATATATTAACACGCAATGGTATTATATAATGATTATTTATATATATAGTATGATATTATAATATATTACATAACATTTCCACTTTTTTTTATAAAATTTAAATTCTTAAATATTAATGGATACCGTGAATACATGCGGATACCCGTTACCCGTATGGGTACCCGTTAATTTTATCGGACATGTATACGGGTAGGTACTACCCGCCTCCGCCCCGTTGACATCCCTAGGAGTAGAGCCGGCAAAATGGGCTAGCTCGACCTGGTCGGCCCGCCCGAACTCGCATTTTTATAGTGCATGGGCATTAAAATTTGAAGCTCGGTTTTTGGTCGGGCTTTTTAGACCAAAATAAATAAAAACCCGCAACAATTCGGGTTCGAATCGGGTAGCCCAACGGGCTTTCGGGCTACCCACATATATATCAAAAATAAAAAAATATGTTGGGGTGTATATATTTTTTCCAACAAAGTATAAGTTTTTATATCAATCAATTAGCAAACACATATTTTTGTGCACGGTCACGAAGTTATATTCACTTCACGTTTTTCCTATGTTTTAATCCAACCAAAGGGACTTATTTTCAAAGCATATAAAACTTATTTTTAAAGTATAAATTATAATATATAAGTACCACCTAAGAAACTTTCAATTGAAAATATTAATTTTTTTTCATAATCATAAAAAAATACTAACAACGTTCGTAAAATATAAATAAATGAAGTACTTATATAAATTACATTTTATAATATATCGAATGTAATTTTTATTTCTTTCTTTTATTTCAAATACTCGTCGTTGAATATTTTTTGTGATATAAACCTTCTGTTTTTCTATGAGTAAAGGATAACTTTAGAAAAGTAAGAATGAAAAGTTAAGAAAAAATCTTTTAATGTGTTTTGGAATGGATTGAGAACTTATGAATGTGTTTTAAATTTATTTGAATTTGTTAAATGTATCTTAATTTAATAGGATTGACAGATGAATGCGTTTGGGAATTTAGAATGTATTTTAAATTTATTTGAATGAGTTTTATTAGAGTATATGAACTCTTTTTTTAATGTTTTTTATAACTATATTGTAATTTTTTTTTTTTTGTAAAAGTGTGATTCTTTATAACTTTTAATGAGCTACATTTTTAATAAATTAGGCTTTAACTGAGTCGGGCCGCATAAGCCCGCTACCTGATCCGGGTCGGGCTTGGGTTTTTATTTTACAACATCAAATTTTAGCCGGGTATTTTAGTCCGGTCCTCAAAAGCCCGCTACCCGCTTCGGGTCGAGCCGATCCGGACCGAGTAGCCCCTTTTGACAGCTCTACCTAGGAGGAACCAAATTTGCTTAATTTTATAAGTAGAAACACTAAGAGCATGTTTCTTTATAGTTTATAAAAATTGTTTTCTGTTTTGAAAAATAGAAAACTGAAAAACTTGTTTGATAGATTGGTTTTAAATACACTTTTCAAAAGTGTGACTACTTTTTAGTTTTTTAAAAATTAAAATTTTGAAACTACTTTTAGATGTTTTGAAAAATTATTTTTTTAGCTTTTCAGTTTTTGTGTCCGAAATGTTGTAAATAAATTATTTTATATATAAAAAAAATTTGTAAAATAATTTTCAAAAACTAAAAAATAAAACTGAATCAAACACACCATAAGTTTCCAGCAACATCAATTATATTTTTATATAACTATAATTTTATACATAATTTATATAATAAAACTATATATTTATATATACTAAAATTATATATGTTTACATATAAAAATTATTATATAATATATAAATATTTATATACATTTTATAATATTAAATAATAATATATTTAGTTCAAAATATTTATATTATACTTAATAATATATATAATTTTATATATTGTATAATATTTCTTACATATTTATATAATCATATAGTATATAAATATAAAGTTACTTAACAATATTTACAATTTTATTAAAATATATTAATATATTTAATATAATATATAAAGTTTATACTACTTATTAAAATATTATAAAACATAATATATTTAATTTAACTTAAATATATTTCATTTTTTATAATATATATAAATTTTATATATTTTTATAATTTATATTATATATATAAGATTATTATATAATAAACATAATTTTATATAGAATTTATTATAAACTTTATATGCCTTTATAATATAATATATAATATATAAATATAAAATATATATTACAATATCAATGTATAAATTGTAATATAATAAATTTGTAATATTATATAATACATATATACTTATATAAATATTTAAATTACATATATTTTATGTAAAATTATATATAAAACTTTTATATATTATATAATAATTTTTATATTTACATAATATAAAATTAACTAAATATATAAAAAATATTATATAATCTATATAATTTTATAATATATAAATATATATATATATAGTTTTTATATAAATTATTATGCAAAAAATTGTAGTTATATAAAAAACATAAATTATTGATGATTGGGAGTTGTTGACTTAGTGCTTCAGTACCCCCGGAATTTCAGGTACACAACTTTCTAATTTGTATATCGAAAAGTCAATTTTCAGTAAATAATTTAAAAAATTGTTTAGTGAAAATTTAATTTTTATAACTATTCGAAACGTGTTCCGGAAATTTAATTTTGGTACACACTTTTTTAAACTGTGTACGGGAAATTAAATATCTGGTACACAAATTACATATTGAAATTAAATTTTTTATAGATATTTTTTTTATTCTATGTCAACAGAAAATTCAATTTGTAGTACACCTTTTTTATTGTGTATTGGTAGACGATTTAAAAAAATTATGTATCAAAACTTGAGTTTTCGATTGCCACTTAATAAAAAAAAAGTCCATGGCGGGGGAGGTTGATGGAGAGGAAAGGGGAGAAGGAAGAGGAAAGAGGGAAAAGCAGGGAGGGACAATAGTAATTGAGGAAAATCATAAAATACAGATAAAGGGGTGATTTGAATAGTAATTTCATATTTGTGGCTCTCTAATAGGTACATTTGAGATTTTCGATTACCTTGATGTTCTCATCCCGTTTAACTGTTCATGTAGTAAAAAAAAAAAGACAGATTAAGAATAATTATTTTTATTGTCATGAATATAAATTTTATTTTTTTTATTTTATACTTTATCTTAAAGTAATATTTATTGGGTCTCTTTAGTTTTCAATAGTAAGTTATTTATTAATATAAAGGTGAAATGGAGAAAAATGTCATTATTACTTAATTGGATTTATAAGTGAACAATTATTTTTTTTCTAAGAGAAGACCCACCCCTATGATCTAGATTATTTGTTTGTCCAAAGCTCTCTTTTATAAATCCATCCAAATTTAATAAAAAAATTTAAAAATGAAAAAATAATTAAAAAATAAACAAATAAGTGAATAAATTAAAAACTTCAAAAAATATTAGATTTGATCTAATCTTATATTGGATTTTTAAAATCGGTCCAATTAAATCTAAACAAAATTTATCACAAAAACGCGTCCAACATCACCATCCCCTACCAAAGATCTGATGACAAAATGACCGTCGTGTGCTTTTATGTCATCTGAAAAATCATTATAAGAGAAGGAGATGACCAGGTGGGAACCCGGTTAGACCTAGAACTGCCCTCGGACCTTTCTATTGCATACACTTCTCTTTAAGTGCCTCTTCCTGGAGTTATTTGATGACCCTCCGTCTGCGAAACCTCCAGAAATCATATTAACTCTGACTCTTGGGGTTACGGCCTGAGAATCTCGGTTGCTAGGACCGGGATTGTAAGCTTCCTTCTTGTTTTTCCCTCTTGGTGGGTGTTGGATTTTCTTCATTTTGCCGCTCCATCTCCTCCGGGACTTAGGGATCTTCTATTGTCCTGACGCTTGTACCCCCCTTGGTTACGCCCTCTCTTGATGTACTTTGCCAATCTTCCATCTCTTATCAGCTCTTCTATAAGATCTCTCAGTTGGATATGTTCATCTGTGTGTGGTCATACCCCTCATGGAATGCGCAGTATTTCATCTTGTCCTCCTGCATTGCAGCTTTGAGGGGCAAAGGTTTCCTGGCATTGGCCAACTCAGTGTGCATGACCTCTTTCAAAATTTTGTTAGGGGTGGCATTGAGTGGCTGATAATTGTTGTAACGACCCTTGAGTCGTCTGGTGTCGATTATGTTTATCTTTTGTGACGATGTTTCTCATGACCAAAAGAATCTCGGTCCTGCCTCTGGGATGTATGCATTGATGCCCCAATGAGATGATTTTCTCTCCCTACGAACTTGTGGGATCTCTATCTGAATTGTTCCATCGTGCGAACTGGTTCCTCAGATAAAGACACGACCAAGGGTGACCCCGGACTTAGAGCCAAGACTGCGCATACCAATGTTTTTAAAATCGGACCGGTGACTAAACCAGTCTAGGCACTGGTTCATGGTTCAATGGTCCAATCGTGGTTGAATCGTGGTCGAACTGGTATAAATTAAATAATATTTTTTAAAAAATATATATGATAAGAAAATATAATACCATAGACATAATATCAAATATAATAATAAATGATAAAAATGATCTAAATAGAAATATAAAATTTAAATATTTTTTATTTCATATTATATAATTTTGTTGAAATATATTTTCATGTTTTAATTGTGATAAAATAAAATGTTTTTCAGTTCAATGAAATGAAAGTAAGCATGCTATATATATTAAATTTGGCACATCTTTAGTAGAAATGTGTGGCAGCGTAGTGGTAGCCAGGGCCGGCCCAATGTTTATAGGGGCCCAAAGCGAATTTTATTATGAGGCCTTTTTTATCCTCAATTCAATATATTAAAGTATATTTGTTAGAATGATTTTTGAAAAAAATAATTATTATTTTAAAATATAATTATCTATTTAAATAAATAAATCTACTCACACTGATAAAATAGAGTCTAATCAAGTAAAGTGACATGTTTATTTATATATACTCACTAAAGGACAAATCTTTACACTCAACAAAAGAAAGAGAGTGAGAGAGTAAGAGAAAATATGTATTATCAATATAGCAACATCAAAAGAAGAAAAGAGACAAAAAAAGAATTAAAGTAAATGAAGAGACAAAACAATGTTAAAAATAGATAGAATCAATTATCAATAATGATTATTTATGAGAAGAAAGAAAGTCGTAATAAAATGGGGCCTTTTAAAAAAAATCTTAGTACTCTTAATAATTTAACATGACTTACTAAATAATTATTAGCTTATTTTTTAAAAAAACATTAATAGTAAATAAAATATTTTTTAGGGGCCTAAAATAAGGGTATTTTTTGGGGCCTAAAGCGGGGGCTTTACCCGCTTTAGGGTTGGGTCGGCCCTGGTGGTAGCTCGCCTCCACTGTTTGCATGAGACTGCAGGTTCGATCCCTGCCTCGGCAAATTCAAGTATTTTTTCCGGCAATCAACTCTGCATGGCCAGCTTTGGCTCGGATCGGGCCGGTTCTGACCGATTTAGCGGGTCTGAGGCCGGTTTGATAGCCTGGGCGGTTCTTGCACCTGACTGGACTGGCCATTGGTCCGGTTCGCGGTTGAACTGGTCGGATCGCCCGGTCCGGTCCGGTTCTCACAACAATGGAGCATACTAGCTGCATGTTTTTTGCCAAATCTGGGATTAGGGCGCATTCTTTATAAAAGCAGCCAAGGAAAACCCTCAATGGTTCGTCTTTGTTCTGTTTTACCTTAGCCAGAGTGAACTGATCTCGTGGGAGTTCCATGGATATGGTGAAGCATCCCATGAAGGCTTATTGGAGATTTTCCCAACGGTTAATGGACCCAGGTGGAAGTGTTTTAAACCAGACCAGTGCTTCCCCCTTGAGGGTCCGAGGGAAGGATCTATAGATAACAACCTCAGGAGCTCCCATGAACAACATTTCGTTACAAAAAGCATCAATGTGCTTCACTGTATCATAAACCCCACTGAAGGGTTCAATAGGTAAAGCATTGCGGAAAGGCTTAGGAATCTCGGCTCTGGAAAGTCGGTCCGAGAAGGGGTGTCTAAAAGGGACGCAGACCCAGTGGGGGTATGTTTTCTGGTTGGGAACGTATTAGTGGATTTGAGTATGGTAGCTTGTTTTTGGGTGAGAGTTGGTGGTAGGCTGGGGTTGCTGGCTAATGATGTGTTCCAGTTGTCTGATTCACTCTTCCAACTGAGCAATCGCAGGGACGATCTGTGGTTAAGGCATGGGAGGTTGTCTTTGGGGTCTTTCTTCAAGATCTCGAAGATGAGCCTCTAACTGACAAATGACCTCGTCGCGAGGATCTGGGTGTTGCGGAGCAGCTTGGTTATCCTTGGGAGCAGGGTGTGATGTCCCTACTTCTTTGAAGCCTTCATCGTTGTAGTTGAGGTCTTCAAGCCAGCCCTCCGGGGTTGGTTGTGGCCTAGCCTTTCTTAGTTGAAAGCGAGTATTGAATGTCATGATGATATCAGAAAAAAGGGGAGGCCCTCCTTCTAGTGCCAAATGTTCGTGTATGGATCTCGAACTCGGGTTCGGGTATTGTTGAGCCTTAAATATCGGGTCACAATGGCGGTGGGGCGTACCTGCGAAGACACTCCGACGCCCAAGTCAGTGAGAATCCAGGATGAGGCAGTCAATATGTAATTAATGTGTACTTGACATTTGACGTCTACAGTATTTATAGGGGAATATCTAGGGATTTTGGCCATGGGCCATGATCCATAAGATATTATCCCCTAGAGTGAGGTACAAGCGATGCTCTGGTGCTCTACGCATGGTAGTCGTCTAGATGGGGACCGGCTTGCATGACCTAAACCGACTTGAGTAGACGGATGGTCCGACTTGCTCTGTTGGGTCAGACTTGAGGGATATTGGGCTTTTTGGCCCACTCCGTAACAAAACCCAAAGACGCATGTGTTGTTGCATAACTTTTCTTGAGATATGCAACATGTTTGTGGGAATGAGTTTTTGTGTAAAGAGAATTTGTTGAAGGCAAGTGAGACTTTGGGGGCTTTGTGTGTTTGAAGAGGTGAATGAGAATATTGTCCAATAACCGCATAGTTAAATGTTAAGAGGTTTAATCACAAATATCAAAACTTCAATATTAATTAAAGACCGCATGTAACACATACAAAATGTCATCCATAGATTATTATTTATAAATTATACTTATTTGATGATCCAAAAATAATAATAATTTGGCCCACCTAGACCCAGGGCCACGGTAGCTGCCACCTATAGAACGAGTCAATATTATATTTTTTCCTATTTTCTCTATACATGTCTTATGTGTAGGCATGACAAAAGGGAATATCAGTGTGCAACAAGTTTAATGGGAGCAAAAATAAAAGATATGACACCCAACCCCTACTTCCATTGGGTTTAAGAGCATCCACAATGGAGCAACACTATTTTGGTGCTTCTAATGATCACATCTGTATACATCACTCATTTTTACTCTTCTCAATACAAGCACGTCCAAACACTTTATCTCTACAATGGAACAACTCTCTTTGGGTGCTTCCCAATACAAAACAATCTTTTTTTATTATATTTTATTTGCTTTTTGGCGTTGCTTTAGGAAACAATGAACGTCCATGAAGCAACCAACTCCAATCGCCTCAACGCCAAATAGAAATTGAAGCAACAATGCTTCTTTGGCGTGTTGCTTCCTGGGCAGCCAATAATGATGCTCTAAGGAAACTCGTGGAAAATAAGCTTTGCTTTATTTTTTATTTTTCTTTTCAATTTTATAAACTGATGTGTTTATCAAATTTATTTAATTTCAAATAATATATAAAATAGAGGTGAGCAAAACCCGGTCCGGCCCTCTAACCCGTCCCAACCCAAGCTACT
The DNA here is from genome assembly GCA_026901365.1 of Sesbania bispinosa. Taxonomy (NCBI): domain Eukaryota; kingdom Viridiplantae; phylum Streptophyta; class Magnoliopsida; order Fabales; family Fabaceae; genus Sesbania; species Sesbania bispinosa. The sequence continues at coordinate 192,511 of QLOH01000836.1, forward strand.
CGAGTCGAGTTAGACTCTGTTCCACGTGAAAGATTAGGGTTATATTGAGTCTCATTCAATAACCCGATATCGAGTTGATGATGGGTTCGGGTTACCCAACCCGTCCCATATATGTATATATATAATATATAATATTTATAATTTTATACTCCCTTCGTACCTTATTATAAGACCATTTTAAGTGTTTTACACAATTTAAGAAAAGTTGGTAAATGTATTATTTTTTTAAATTATAACATTCCAAATATATCCCTGATTAAAAGTTACTATATTTTAGAAACATTAATTGTCACATGGTGAAAGACCCCAAAAGTCACTTTCTAAAGATGTAGTTGGGCATGTGGGTATAACTTCATTAATTATTCATATTCATCAATATATGAGAAATTAAAAAGAGTTGAATATTAATGAAGGGAAAATATGGAAAAAAATAATTAATTTATCTAAAAATCTGCAAGGGGTCTTATATTAAGGGACACTCAATTCTTCTAGAAGGGGTCTTATAAATATGGATGAGTGGGAGTATTACTTAGAGGCTTAACATTATTTTAACTTTTTGGGGATTTTTTAATTTAACTTTCCTCTGTGATAGAGACTCTATCTACTTTGAAAACATATTCCACAAATAAAATTGTAAATGATATAGTGATGTTTTTCTCCTAATATATTCCAACCCGTCTCGTGCTCACCCCTAATAAAAATAGATATTTTTTAAAATAAATACGATTTTATGAATTAAATCAAATAATAATGAAATATTACTATTTATGGCATGATTATAATATCATATCTATATTAAATAAAAAAACTCAAAACATTATTTTAAGATTAAATTTGAATCGACTGAAAATATTTTAAAATATACATGATATGCGTATATATTTAACCCAAGCTTGACGACCAATTTAACCTATAGAGTTGAATTCAAAGATTTTAAGATTTTGTGAATATTTGGTTTAAAATTTGAAATATAACTAAACTCAAATAAAAGTTTCTTAATATAATTATTTATAGTGTTAGAAATATTAATTTGTATTTTAAAACTAAATTAAATATACTTTTGACTTTTTGTATTAGTTAATGCACCTACAACATCCTACGTCAAAATAGTTAGGAGCCGCCAATGTAGGAACGATGTCAAATGAAATTAACAGCGCACCAAATTCTCAATTACTTACACAGCATGCAGTTTAAATGAAGAGTAAATTACTCCAACCTCCCCTTTTATTTTACATTTTTAACATAAAACTCCCTCTATTTTAAAAACCTACATAAAACCCCCTCTATATTAAAAACTTACACAAAACCCCAATAAATATAATTTTTATTATTTATTGAAAATTATTTTTTTAAAAAATCCAATATTGCCCTCAATACACACCCTTTCTAATTGAATTATAAAAAATGATAAATGCAATAAAACCCCAACGTGAAAATCTCTGTCTTTCTCGCGCAAAATTCATTCTTCTCATTTTCCTTCTTTTTCACTACCCTAACGTTTATTATTTTACATATTAAGTTCTTTGATTATCTATGAAGCTTTTTTTTAAGATCCATCTCATTAATTTTTTCAATCTATTAATACTTCATAAATTAATCTTAGTAAATTATTTTGGTTCATTTTATTAGTTTCTGAATTAAATTTTCAATATAAAAAATTTTAAAATAAATTTCTTTATCTTGCTAGTATGAAACTATGATTTTTGTTATTCAAAATAATGTATTGAAAAAAAATTGTATGAAGTTAATTTTTTGTGTTTTCTTTTATTTACCGATAAAAAAGAAAAAAAATAATATATTTATAAAATATAAGGAGTTTGTGAAATTTTATATAATAAAAAATCCATAATTAGTAAGGGTATTTTGGTCAATTTAATATAGAAAATAATTGTTGATTATTGACTAAAATTTCTATTAAATGTATCATGAAAAATTGGGCTTAAGTGTAATGTATTTTTAAAATTGGAGGGGTTTTGTGTAGGTTTTCAAAATAGAGGGGGGTTTTGTGTTGGAAGTGCAAAATAGAGGGGAGGTTAGAGTAATTTACTCTTAAATGAAACAATGAAAAATTGGACTCACCTTTATGAGGTTTGTCTAAATGACAAATATCCTCCTCTAATTTTTGAAATGCATTTACCTCCCTTGTCTAAAGCGATATGATAAAAAAAATTTATACTTGTGCATATTTGTCGGTATACTCAGTGGTGGGTAATTGGGTACCCACATATTTATTAAATGAATGGGGATAAATATTATACTACTCGTCCTGCAGGTATCCGCATAATCATTAAAATATATTTTCTATTAAATATATTAAAATATTAAGTTTTTTGTTATTTTATGATGATATAAAATTTAATTTTATTTTTTTATAATAAATTTTCAATACTTGTAATAATATTATATAATGTTTATTTTTATTATATAAAATTAATATAATATGATATTATAATATATTATATGTCATTTTCTCTCATTTTAAAAAATATTTGGATATGATGAGTAAAATAAGTACCCTATTTTTTCCATTTATTTTATGCTTATAGAGCTGCTGCATAGAGCATGGCAGTTTATATGAATTAAGGTACACATAATCTATTTATTATATTACATAGGAGGGTTTTATTTTTCACTGTTCATTCATGTTAGAGGAATTGGGGGTGTGAATAGTAAAAATGGGGGTTCTAAAAGCAACTCACTCACATTAGATTTTTTTTATCAAATTTTTTTTATTTACTATTCATTGGGGGCTTTATTGTTTTTGTTGGGTCAAAGCCTATTGTGGCTCATTGACTTTTTTATATTGGGTTTTTAATCGGGATATACATGTTGGACCGATTTATATACGTTGTAGGTAATGACTTTATAAATTACGTGTACCCTTTACAGGAGACAGTCCTATTAAGATGTACCCTTTACATGTACCTATTTATATTTTTTTAAAAAAATTTTATTATCTTTTTTGTAAAATTATTTTTTTATGAACCACATTTATCCTTCACGGGAGACCGTCTTTCTCTTATCGTTTTCTTTTTCTTTTTTATTTATTTTCACAATTTATTTTTTTTTATTTTAATTATATTAAAACATTTTTTCTCATTATTTGCTCATTATTTTGTTTCGTTATAAAAGTGATATTTTTATAAACCATGAGTATTCTCCACGTGAAGCAGTTTTGATCCCACATTTATTTTTTTCATACTTTAATTTTATTTCTTATTATTATATTAAAATAATTTCTCTGATTATTTATTCATGTTTATTTGTTTTGTTTCATAAAAGCTCACATTGAGGAATACAATATATATGTATTTACATTACTTTTAACATGATATTTCAATATATCATTTATCTTTCTATTTTTATTCATTAATGTTTTCATTTATTATTTCACTCATCTATTCTATTTATCTATTTAATCTATATTAAAATTCCTATTTATATCACTTTTAATTTTATGCTTTTTGTTATTATATTAATATATTTTCCCTCATTATTTGTTACATTAAAAAAGCGATTTTTTTTATAAACCGCGAGTTTGGTTTAAGGGAGACAATCCTACTCATACTGTTTTATTTTTTTCTTTTTTATCACACTTTAATTTTTTTTATTATTTTATTAAAATAGTTTCTCTCATTATTCATTCGTGTTTATTCTCATTTCAGTAAAGTAATTTTTTTATGATCCACAGGAAGCAGTCCGACTCCTGTCTTTTTTCCTCTTTTCTTTTTTCATCACACTTTAATTTTTATTTTTTATAATTATTATATTGAAACATGTTTTCTCATTATCCATTTATGTTTATCTATTTCATTATATAAAAAGTCACATAAAGAAATATGATAAGTTTATTTACATCAATTTTATTGTATTTTTTTCAAAATGTTATTTATCTCTCTATTTTATTAATTAATGTTTAACTTATTACCTCTCTTATTTATTCTATCTATCAATTTACTTACATTTACTCTATATCTATCTATCTATACTATTACAAGGGAGAAGTTACATGGGGTACTGTTCATTCACATTTTTCTTCTTTTTTTTAATACTTTGGAAAAGTTATATAGGCTAATGTTTATTCACCAACTTTTTATTTTTATTTTGTTTGTTTTCACAATTTGATTTATTATTATTATATTAAAATATTTTCTCTCATTATTCGTTCATATTAATTTTTCTTTGTGTTAACCACAGGTATCCCCTATTATTTTGTTTCATTATAAAAGTGATATTTTATAAACCATGAGTATCCTTCACGTAAAGCTTTTTTTTTCTTTTTGTTTTGTTTGTTTTCACAACTTGATTTATTATTATTATATTAAAATATTTTCTCTCATTATTCGTTCATATTATTTTTTTCCATTTGAAATTCCAAAGAGTTCCACGGGGTGAATCTTCACCACAGTAAGCTTCGATCTCCGGGTGTTGATGTTGTGGACGGCGGTGCAGGGGTACCTGCAAGGGACTCCGATGCTAAACGTAAGAAAGTGTCTGAGATGGAATATGGTAAAATCAGAATTGAGTTAGATCAGTGTACCTTTGAGTTTCTCAGAGTCCGTATTTATAGAGTAATTTAGGCGGGAAAGACAGTTATATGCGTAACCGTTTCCGTAAATCCCGGGTTCACGCGCTGCGAGTAAACATATAATCACGCGCCTAGGTGAGCCTCGGAGTCGAGACAGTTTGTCATGGTGAATGTCGCTTAGAGCTATCCACATCCTTTCTCAAGGTTCTCTCATCCTTTATGTCGAGTATCATCTCGACGTTATCTCTATTCGGAGAATTGAAATACCTCGAATCTGGAGCGCAGTAGAGGTGCTTTGTCGCAGTCGATTACTGCTCCAAAAGAAATGTATTTTTTTCAATATATTATTTATCTCTCTATTTTATTCATTAATGTTTCACTTATTAGCTCTCTTATTTATTCTATCTTTTACTTTACTTTCATTCACTCTATATTAAAATTATTCCCACAGTACATGTGTTTTTTTTTTCAACTGTGTTTTCTCAAGTTTTTTATTCTATTTTCTGTAAAGTGATATTTTTATGAACCACATTTATCCTGTACGGCAGACAGTTTTGATCGTGTTTTTTTCTTTTTCTTTTTCTTTTTTTCACAGATTAATTTTTTATTGTTATTATTAACACATTTCCTCTCATTATCTATTCATATTAATTTGTTTTATCATAAATGTGATATTTTGATAAACCATGGGTATCCACTATCGTCTATGTGAAGCAGTTTTCCTCCTACATTTTTCCTTTTTTTACCACACTTTAATTTTCTTTATTATTATCTCTATATTGTTGCAATTGGCTAGATTTTTTGTCACTATTCATTGGAGGTTAATTTTTTTAAAATTTCTATAAGTAGTAAAGTTAAGAGTTCTAAATCAAGCATAACCTATAAGATACATAAATAGTAGGTAGATACATATGGAAAGTTTAGGAAGGAAAAAAATAGAAAGAAAAAATAATAAAGAGAAAAAATGTGAAAATTTTGATATGAAATGAAGAGAAAAATGAAAAGAAAATTAAGGTGTTAAAGGAAGTGTAAAACAAAAAATGTGAAAAAATTATTATTATTTTAAAAAGTATTAAAACTTTGATAATTAACTTTTGGGAGTTGAAAGTAGAAAAAAGAAAGAGATAAAAAGAAATAAATCAAGAGAGAGTGTGAAAAAAATGACAATATATATTGATGTGATAGGAAAGAAAGAGAGATAAAAAAATTAGGCTTGAAAAATCTTATACATTTTAAAATTAAACTATTAAATACGTAAATACATTACATGTTGCAATCGAAAATATATATAAATAATAGGAATTTAAGTAAATATAAATGACAAGACAATACTAAATATTTTGATATGAATACAATAGGAATTGAAATAACCTAAATACATACTCCCTCAATTTCTTTTTATAAGACATCTTTTAAAATTTTTTGTGTTCCTTTTTATAAGTCGCTTTACAATTTGAAGAAAACATTTATTATAATTTTCATTATTTGCCCTTATTAACTTTAATGTCTTTCCAACTATCAAATGACAGTGGAGTTAGTTAATAATATTAAATAAGGGCAACACTAGAAGTTAAACTATTTTTTAATACTCAAATAAAATAATTAACTAGCTTTAATTACTTTTATTGGTCTTTGTGATTCAATATAATGTGCCTTATAAAAGGAACGGATGGAGTATTTATATTTGTTTGTATTTAAATGTATATAAACTAGATTTTTATTTTTTCCAAAAAAAAAAAGAAATGTGGAACATATTTGGGGACACCTCGAATGAATTTAATTTTATTTGATCATCTCACTTCATTAAAGTTTCAACGAAGATAGTTTTCATTTTTCTTTGTTTAATAAAAGTCAAAGATAGACATTGTCACACGGTTGGTGTGTATTTACCAAAAATCATTTTCTTTCATGGTCAATTATATGTTGCTATATCTAGGGTGAAATCTCGATAAGGACTTAGGATTCTTATATGTGATTATATTTTTAAATGTTATAATTTGACGAAAAATATAGTATATAAAGGAATATTTTAAAAAATATAAATGATATGATATGGTATATTTTACATTTATAATTATTAATTTTCAAAATTTGTTGATTCAAATAAATTTTTCTATGTTTTAATTAATTTGTTTTAATTCTTTTTATATAAACATGTATAAATTTTAATATGAAAAAATCACTAATCATTATCATTTTCTAAAGTTTACATATTTATATTAATTAAATTAAATATATTATAGTATTCATTATAAATAATCTATTTGAATAATAATATCCATGCATTGCGTGGGTCGGACACTAGTTACATACATGACACAGACTGAAATAACCTCCAAATTGTTTTGCTTATTAAAATATGATGATATATAAGGTATATGATGGAAAAATAAACAAAATGAGATAAGAGGAGTACTATGATATGCAAGGAAGCAACATTAAAGAGATGATGATGTCTTTGCTCATGTCTCTTTTGAGATTTTATTAAGTCATTTACTTTTTTATTCGTTTTTGCAATTTTTTTACTTCATTAGTTCGTTATGTTTTAGTCAAATTGTTTTCTCAAACATTTTTTTTATTTGAACCATGTATTTAAGATCCAGGGCGTAGCCGAGGGTTGGCAGTAGGGATATCCAATCCAATGTAAACCGCAAAAATCGAATCGAAAAACCGAATTAAATCGAAATCCAAAAAACCACAAACCGCAAAAAACCGAAATTTTTTATTGGATTGGATTGGTTTTCGAATCCTATGTTGAAAACCAATCCAATCCAATCCAAACCGAACTTATATATACATATATTATTACTTATAAACTAATCATATATTTATACTTGTATACATATATATTGATAAAAATACTTATACTAATATACTTTTTTGATTTTATTACCTAATATCATGTTAATATTTCTAAAAATATATCAATACAAAACTAGTTTTAAATTAGTTTTCATGTCTCATGTCATTCTTTTTATATAATTTTATATTAATTTTAATAAATATAAGTTCCAATAAGAAAATGTTTACTATTACTTCATTATTTTATCAATTTTATCAAATATTTATTGTCACTTTAAAAACCGAAAATCGATCCAATCCAATCCAATCCAATTTAAATTGGATCGGATTAAAAAAAATCAAAACCAATCGGATGATGAAAAAATAAAACCGCAATGATCGGATCGGATGGTTTTTTTGCCTCAAAACCAATCCAAACTGAACCGCGAACACTCCTAGTTGGCAGGGCCATAACCTCCCTTAAAATATTCAAAATTTGTATTAACTATAGAGGTCTCATATAATGTATTTTATGAACTATTATTTCGGGCTCCTTAAATATTTTGTAGATTATGTAGTATTGAGTACTTCTTTATGTGTGACTCTTTTGTTATTTATCTTTATTTTTAAAAAAAACTTTTTATTATTTCCATTTTAATATTTTTTTTCTTATTTAGAGAAGATAAGATGATATTCAATATACATATAAGATTTGATTAGAAATATTGTTTATAAAAAAATTGATTAGAAATATTAGTTTATAAAAAGTAAACGGATCAAAAGGGGAAGCATATGAACATTATATAGAATAGAAAAAAAGGGAGAAAATATCATTAGATAGCATAATATAACATTAAAAAAGATTTTTTTTATTTGAATTTGCTTTTTTAGAATTACATGATAAGAAAAATTAAAATTTTATTTGCAATTATTTGAATTAAATAGAAGAATTAACGAAAAGAAATTTGAACTTTTATACTCAGTTCAACTTTAGATCTCAAAGACTCTTTCAAATTATTTGATATTGAAAAAATTTGCCGGTTTGTTGAGAAATTTCATGCAGATGACTTTTCAAATCAAGGGAAGGTTAATCATTTCAACTAAGACATTATCATTATAATGTTTATCGAGATCCTAATTTGAGGAAGTATCCAATCTATCTTAGCTTTATCAATGGTCAAAGTGTTTGGTAAGCCATTTCAGCTAGCTGAAAGCTGAAATTAGTAGCTAAAATCATTTTAGTTAATGTTTGGAAAGGTAGTTTTTTTGGGTAGCTACTAGTTTTTTTTGAAAATCTACTTGAGGTATTTTTTAAAAAAAGCTCATATTTTTAGCTACTAGCTGAAAATTTATTACAAGTTTATCTCTCAACCACCTTCACTCATCATTATGTAATAATTAATGATATCCTTATATGTCATTTTACCTTTTTCAGTTATTTTTACCAAACATCTTCAATCAAATAAGTTAGGGGTCGTTCGCGGTGGTTGCGAGTTTTCTGTTTTTGGTTTTTAAAAATTTTCAATCAAGTTTTTACAACTCAAAACCAAAAATTGAAAACCATTTTTTGTGGTTTTCAAAATGTTTTGTTTTGAAAACCACAAAAACAAGTTTTCAGTTTTTAGTTTTTAATTGTAAAAACTTGATTGAAAATTTTTAAAAACTGAAAACTCGCAACCACCCTGAACGGCCCGTTAGTTTTTCATATTTCAGCTAGCTTTTCGGTGAGCTTTATCAAACACACTCTTCAAAATAGCTTAAAAGTTCAATACCGGTACATTTATAGAAATAGTTGAAAAAATTCAGTATCGATACATTAATAAAAATTTTAATGTTAGGAACAAAGAGTCTTAATTAAAATTATTTAATATTTTTATTATAATTTTTAATATTTTACTTCGACCCCAACGATAAATTTATGACTATGTCCTGTTTAAGATGTTGCTCTAATAGTCACTGCGCATTTTTACAGTATTTTTGCATTTGTAAGGACAGAGCTTGTAGTCTTTCTTTCATCAATATTTCTACTGCTGATGTCAATTTTATCCATATTTGCATCTAATTTCTTGACGGCAACATTTCACTTTCACATTTTGGTGTGCCAGAGAACTTCTTATAGGAGTGTACAATTTGTCTTGAAGAAACGCCTTCAATATAGGATCACATTTGTTTTTTTTTTTTTTGAGATGTGGAAATTTAAACAGGGAAGATTAGGTGAACATCATGCAAGGGATTAGGTGGGATGGTAGAAGTAAGACTCCTTCTCTACTGGATAATGGAGGTCGCCAAGCCAACGCCAAGTAACTCGATCGATAACAATCATTTTAGACTTTGTCTGTATTGCGGTTAATATTGTGATTTGGGAAGATGGAGATAGTTGGAATCCAATTCAGTACCAGTAGTACAATCCCAGCAATACTGTGAGCCCGTTTCTCCATGAAGAGAGAAAGTTAATCTGAAAGCTATTCAAGATCACTCCATTAACGAGAGAAATTACAGGAATTTGTAATCCCTAACCTTCTTTTTAGGTAAAGTAATTTAAATTTATTACATTTTATGTTAGAAAAGTAAGAAAAAAAATTTAAAGGAAAAATATGAGATATATTTTTATAATAAAAAAGAGTAATTTCAAATAACATGTATGGAGAAAATTTTAACATTTTTTAATTATGTTTATTTTTTTTATAGATTATCATTTATAATTTCTCTCATATTTATAATTTATTTAATATTCTCTTTTATAATTTTAAAAATTCTAAAAAATTTTAACAGACGCACCGTCTATATATTTTTCAACGAGTAAACTAACAAATCAGTCCCTGACTCTGTGGGGATCATGCAGTTTCGTCCCTAACTTTTCTAAAATAGCACTTTAGTCCATACTTTATTAAAAAACATGCATTTTAATCCTTCTTTTATTAAAAGCATGCACCTTAGTCCTTCACTTTATTGAAGAATATGCACTTTATGCATGTTTTAACAAAGTTGGGGACTAAAGTGCTATTTTAAAAAAGTCAGGGACGAAACTGCATGGTCCTCACAGAGTCCGGGACTGATTTGTTAGTTTACTCATTTTTTCAACATATTGCTTGATGAGCACTTTGGTCCACCTAAGAGGACTGAACATACTCCTTGACATTTGGTCTCTATAATGGATTGAGTGATAGAGTTTTTACTTTTCTCTTTTTGTAAGACCACGTGTATTATCCACGGGAAACAGTTTTGTTCGAGCCGGGTATGACTTTTATGAGCGGCAAAGTTTTTCCTCCAAGTATTTAACACATATGCATTCCTAGGACTCAAACTTGAGACTACTGGTCAAGCTGAAACAACTCCTTACCAGTTGATCCACGTGCTCGGTGGTATAGAGTTTTTACTTCTAATTTCCAAAAATATATTCTGAAGATCGAGAAAATAGATAAAAAGAAAAAAAAAGAAATAAAGAGGGATAAAATGAAAAATATGATAATTGATGTGATGAGAAAAAAAAAGAGAAATATAAAAAAAATGAATGTAAAAGTGACCATATAAAATTGAGTTTAGAAAAATTGTAATTGTATTCAACAATAAGGTTTTCAATTTTGAAAGACAAAAATGTTATGTTACTTTTTTTTTTGTTACAAAAGGCACATTATGTTACTTTGATACTTATAATGGTGTTCCATTGTTACTGTTAGTTATTCCATACTCACTTACTAATGCACATATTTTAATGGTTGGAAGTGTTATCCATCAAAATCATGTTATAAATGTGGATGCAAGATCAAACAAACGTTACTGATAGGAACGTTGACTCGGATTCACGTTTGTAACGTGGTTTTATGTATTTGTTTCGGTTCAAACTATGTATTTTCTACTCAATTGTGCTAGTTTTTCTTTCTATAAGAAAGGGCTAGAGGCCTAGAGCCCAAACAACACAGACTAACTAGAAACTCTTCTCTCCAAAACTGCCCTGGAGACCGGAGAGATCAAAGAGAAAAATGGGGGGAAATGAAAGCAGGGATCACTTAAAAAATTCTTAGCTAACTAACAAAGAGTGATCGAGTTTGGCTAATGCATCAACCACAACGATATCCTTACATTCTCTAAGGGTATTGTTCCGGGGGCCACCTGTATCCGACCTCAGAACTAGCCCTACCCGGCCTAGCCGAACACGGGTACGCCTAAGCTTGACACCTGTCCAGACCCTGAAGCGACATGTAGCTCGGAGCACAATGCATAATGAAGCCTATCATTTGCCAGCGTGGCGCGACCCCAATAAGACACCCCTACAAGGCAAAATCCTCTTTATACTTAGGGAGACACATAGCTAAACCGCCTTAGAGTGAGTGGACACCACTCACTATCCAATGGAAGCTTATATGGCCATTATAAATACACACATGCAAACCCATTACAAGGTACACCATCTTCATATTTTGCCAACACTATGTTAAAATACATACGGACTTCTAGGTTAAGTGTCATCGCAGGTACACCACCCATTTTCCCCAAACACTAGTGACGAGCTTGGAGAGTTGGAGACTTGGAGAAGTTGGAGCAGTGAAGTAGCTGGTTGAATCCAGCATAGATCATTTGCGATCGTCTGTGGGGACGAGTAAAGTACCACTCCCACACCACTGTGGTGAAATCGCGTCTCAACCGTGAGACTTAAAGGTATTTTACCGTTCATTAGTAGCTTTTCTGGAGTTTCGTCGATGATTTGTTGGTGTTCAAAGGTTGTTGTAGTTTTAGTTGCTGTTGTTGGAGTTATTGGAGGAGTTAAAAGATTGTTCTTGTTGCATGCAAAGTTCTTGGGGTTGAAATCCTTTTCTGGGAATTTAGTGACTCTAAAACTTAACCCTTTTTCCTCTAACCATTCCATTGTTTATTCTGAACAATGGCAAACCAAAACACTGGAAACCTAGATGTTACATTGAGTATGTCTTTTACACCCTACTGGGAATGCTGGGCAGATAGTGGTCCAAAACCCAACTCATCATGTCCAACGACAAACCTCAGTTAGAACCTCTACCCCCTCAACCTAATACGATGTTCTTCAATAGAATCTGGGTATGAGCGAAATATAAGTGAAATATGAAAATAATTTTAGACATTAATTTTAAGAATAGTGACATTATGTAAACAAAAATGTATAATAAACTTTTCGTAGTCGAAAGCTCTTCCCCTTCAATAGAAATATTATGTTATTCAAAATCCTTAACATAAGTCATACATTCAAATTTCACCCTCCGCCTTCTTACACTAACCAAGTTAAATTATTATCTTATGATGAGTAAAATGCGTACCATATTATTTTCCATTTCTTTTATGGCTATAGAGTTGTTGCATAACACATGGCAGTTTATATGAATTAAGTTACACATAATTACATACATGGAACGTACCGAAATATGACATAAAAGGAAGGAATATTAAAGAAATGATGTCTTTGCTCATGTCTCTTTTGAGCTTTCATTAAGTCATTTATTTTTTAATGATGTGTTATCACATCATTAAATGATTGTATAATTTTTTGTACACTAACAATATATATTACTAAACTCATTTATATGAATTCTCTTTTATTAATCTTAATCTTAAATAAATTATACTATTAGTTTAACACTTATAACAATTGAGTTATGATATAGGATATTTAATACTTCAAAATAGTTTTTATTCCATTTCCATTTGTGGTGTATTTCGAGATTTATGACTAGACCATTTTTTTTAGTCCGGAAAGATTTGAAATCGGTCATATAATCACATTAGTCCTTAAATGATGAAAAATTGTTCAATTTAGTCTTTGAAAGATGAAAAATCGTTCAATTTAGTCTTTGAATTTTTTTTTAAACATCAATTTAGCCAACAAAAAAGATTAAATTGAATGACTTTTTAATCTTTCAGGGATATGACAATGCAATTTTCATCTTTTAGGAACTAATATGACCGACCCCAAATCTTCCATGGACCAAAATGAGGGTTTGTTCCAAGATTGTTTTATTGTCCCTTAAATAATAAAACAAGTCAAGAACAAAAAATCTCCAAACCATTTTACATTAGAGTGGATTGGATCAAATTTAAATTTAGAATCAATCTGATTTGGTGATCAATCCAAATTACAAACACTCCTATATCTATCTATGCAATCTTAAAAAAGAAAAACTGAATATTTATAACAATTGATTATGATATTTTCAAGCTTGCAGGCCAACCCATGCCACTACAAGCCAACTCAGGCGATCAGATCAAGTCAAACTGAAATCTTTGAATTTTGTTGGCCCAACACACATGATTTTAATTTCGTAGGTTTTTTTTGACAAACCGATCCTATTCAGCCATTTTGACACGCTTACAAAAAGTCAACTTGAAAAAACTCAAATTTAATTTGTATATGTTCACTTTTATTTTACCCATTTGCCTACAGGGAAGAAAAGTACGCTCGAATTGGTCACTCACTCAAATATGTACAAAACCCGTCGCAGTATTTTTGTGTAAATTTTTTCACTCATTCTTTGGCAATTCGATTTCGAGCTGGATTTACATATTACTCTAGATTTTAGGTGTTGCACCTTTATGAAAGAAATTGCTAATTGCTAATAATAAGCAAGCCTACTAGGACATTTATACTACATCTAATTCCTCTGATCTCTATAAGTGAATGTTATTGTGAACTTCTACCTGGATGGAAAGAAGCTCATGCAGATTGGGGGTCTAACCTTTAACAAAGCAAGAATGGATGATGGAAGAATCCACAATCCATCTCCACAAATCAAACCAGAAGCAACTGCAGGAACCATCAAACCTGCCTCATTTTTGTTTAGTGTATGCCAGGCAAACACAATCAAACTACCCATACACATGTCAATGGCAAAGGAACCACCAACTAGGAAAGGGACAGCCATTGCCATTGGAAGTGGAATCCATCTCCCAACCTTTTTGGGGGAAAGATCTCTGACCAAGTTGGCTGCTATGGCAAATGCAAAAAATCCATAACAGAGCTGCAAGCAATGACGGGGAAGTGCTGAAAAGCCTTCCACACCCAAAATTGCCATGTTTCTATATATGATGGCATATGGAGCCTTGTAATCACCATCTGGATTCCCCACATCAAAAGCCTTGTAAAAAAGGAAGAATGTGAGAGGAGCAACAACACAACCTATTGCTGTCCCAACAGCTTGGCTTAGAAGCATTGCACGAGGGGAAGTCAAAGTGAGATGGCCAGTCTTGAAATCATGCATCAAATCAGATGAAATGGAAACAATGGATTTAATCAGGCCACATCCCACAAGTCCAGCAACTACACCCTCATTTTTTCCAGCCAAGGCTGCAAGCACAAAGAGAGCCACTTTCCCATAGTTATAGGCCATGTTCATGTCAGTTAAGCCTGCACCATAAGCATTGCAGAAGCCAAGAGAGGGTGCTAAAACGTAGGCAAACACCACATAATACCACTTCAACTCGGGGAACATCAATGGGATTACAATGATAGAAATGATGGAGAACATTATGTACCCTGCAAATGCCAACCATATAGGAATGCTTTCTCTTGCAAACACTTCATTCCGTCTAAGATCATCAAGAGGCAGTTGTTTCTGGTTATCCGGAACTGCAGTAACAAAGAAATATTAGATTTTACACACAAATATGAAACTCGCTGATATCTTAAACCACTCCAGATTATAACACTTCAGATTGGCTAAACATCAAATTCAGCTTCATGCCATATCTAACAGTCTATATACAAGCGTTGATATTTGTTTACTCAGTCCATATATTGATTGTTTTGTTTCTCTTTTTTCTTAAGTTGAGAGGTAGCAGGGGATTTTCTGTTGAGACGATCATAGCATTCTTTATATCACAGGAAAAAGAAAGATGTGAGTGGTGAGTGTGTGTTGAGGATCTGACTGACATCCTCAGGAACTGGAAAGATTATAAGGGGCCATTTACTTACATGTATTAAGACTCTTCCTTTTCATGTTGGCATGGATATTTGAAGTAGTACAATAGAGAACTTTGATAAAATTGTAAATCCCATCACCAAGAATCAAGGCAATGGAAATAAAAACCTGCAGCAAAGGGGGAAAAATCAAGGCTTGAAATTGAAAGAACTGAAATCAAATAATAAAGCTAAGAAAGAGTGCTTTAATTCTCGCTAAATTTAGACCTTATAACCATTAAGACCCTTCATGCTACTTTCTGGTAGACTTGCAGGGAACCATTCTCCTTTTAGTCCCCTGATTAACGGCCACATAATGCCCCATGAAACCACAGCACCAAGAAGCAAGGATAAATTAACAAGATGGGAACAAATCATTCCTGCTCCGACGTAAGTCATACTGAAATCAAAGTAAAATCTGCCAAGTACAAGCCTTTAATCAGTGACAATTGAACAATTATTTCATGATTGAGAGACTTTTTTCAGAAGAAGAAAAACAAAGGAACGCACGAGTTTTTCCATGCTTGCAATCCAAAAGTAGGAAACTGAACAAATCCACAATTATCTCCACCGGTATAAAACCATTGAAAGAAAGCCCAGAGGAAGCTGACTGAGAAGAATCTCATGAAACCATGAACCTGCTTCCTGCAAAAGAAGTTGAACTAGTTTGAGCTCCTATAGAGATTCACGTTGTTTAACTTGAAAATAACAAAAAGAAAAACTGAAAACAAAAACCAAGCAAAACAAAACAGGTTCATACTTGGCCATCGCATCTCCTTTTGGAGTATGGAACCCGTTAATAAGAACAGCAGTAGCAGTTCCACTTGGATAAGTTAATTTGTAGTCTATTATCATGATCTGTTAAACAAGAAAATTTTGATCAGAAAAACTGATCAAGTCAAGCAGAACCAAATTCTTCTGAAAATGAGATTGCCATCACTCATACAGTAAGCTGCTAAACTTAAGAATAATAACAACGTTTGAATAACCAATTGACTTAAATGAATCATGTGCAAAATCATAGAATTAATTACAATAATGAAATTGAGATACCTTTCTAATGGGGACCAAGGCCAATAGCCCAACAAAGCTGGTCACAAAGAGAAAAGCTGTCATCCATCCAACTCCAGGCTCCTTGGTACTACCAGGAGTATTCCCCTCTGTGTCAATCCCTGCTTGCTCATATGTCTTCCTATTCAACCCCAAGAGGTAAGACCCAAAACCACCTACAATTACACAAGTTCAGCTCAACAAATTACACACCCAAATACAAGTTTCAGAATTAAATTCAGACAAGAAACAGCAGAGAAATTGCAGAAAAGACCCACCTCCAACCGCAATGCTGTAGCAAGCCACTGCACAAGTCTGGATTATGGTATTCTCTTGTCTAGTGAATGGAGTTGTAACAATCTTGGCTTTGGAAAGCAGCTTAGTCCAAGTTCGAATGAACACAAAGCCAAGGAGAGCAGCTGAGACATTGAGATTGGGAACTAACCCAGTTGTGAGGTTCAGCTTCATCACAATCACACTATAAATGATCCCAATCAGGAAGCTAGCTACAATTGCCCGAACTGTTATCTGTCTTGCCCATGGTGGTATTCTACTCATGTCCTCAGACATAACTGGAGCCTCTTCAATGTCTTCTCTGACATGATTCTCAATCTCTCTGCGTTCTTCTTCGCTGCTTATAGTACCCATTGGATTAATCAAATCCTCAACCCTGAGTGAATCAATCATCACAGAAAATAAAATAATTGAATTAGTACTCTATTGAAGAAGGAAAAGAAAAGTAATATCTCTGCTCCTGCTCTTCACTTGACATCTCTATTTAAAAATTATTCAATTTATAAACCCAATGTATAACAGGATTGAATTCTAACTAAAACTAATAGAATAAGGACATTGCAATAAAGAAAGCTAATATTAAATGATTAATAATAATAATAAAAGATAACTGGACGGTTGCATCAGAATTCAGACAGAGACAGAACAAAAGGAATTAGAATCCGATTCCGATTCTACAATGGAAAAGGTCAGAGATTTTATGGCACATAACGTAAAAGCTAGTGAAAGAAAGATAAAAGTGAAACTGAAACCCCTATTAAACATGTTACCTCAGTTTAGATGATTGATAACTGAATCTTCGTGACAAGGACAAGGCTTCAATTCAAGAATTGTATTCTCAACTGAGAAAAAGATTGGGGCAAAATAAAAAATAGTCGAATCCCTAAACCCAGCGAAAATGAGGCCTTGAAGAGAGGTTTAAGAAAGGATGCATGAGAATGAGAATCCCTAAAGGCCAGGCAAAGTTTGTGATGATATCGGAAATCAACTCCAAATCGAAGACGACTCATGAAAAGATTCGCTGCATAAACCGCAATTTATATTTGCCATCTCGCAACCGAATGGGTTGGTTACTTGACAGCCAAAACAAATCAAATCAACCAAGAAAGCCTACCTTGCATGTAGTACAACGTAGTGGTCTGGTGTTGTGGTACTACAAACGATTATTCTTATGAAAACATGAACGCTTTTGTACTACACTTTTGTAAAGTCATAACAAGCCACTTTTAAACAAGCTCCACGTATTTGTTTGTTGGGGCCGGAAAATTTGCGAAATGAAAATACTCAGCGTTGACTCGCATATAAGAGAATTGGAAGTGGTTGGAGAAAATAAATAAGGGGCTATTAATTAATACTCCTAGGATGATGAGTGATATCTTTCTTTCTGAAGATTTTTTATTTATTTTTGGCACCTTTCTTTCTTCAGTTATAAGTGTTGGTGTGGTGTGGCGTGTGGCTTAAACATGTCAGGGGAAGAGAAGTGGATGGAGTGTGGCGGAGAAGGAGGAAGGCACACACACATACACACTGCCTTGAAAGTTGAATATGAAAGGTCAACCACTCATTAATTAATAGTAGTAACTCAATTCTGGAGAATGGAACCCGGTAACAGTAACTCGGGTCAGGGGATGGTTTGCGGAGATAAGGAGATGGAAATGGACAGTAATGGTGGGGCCCACATCGTTCAAAAACTCGACCTGCTTAGATTCTTTACCCACCCAACCCAACCAGGGACTGCCCTGCTCTTCATTCATTTCGTGCTCTTGCTTTTCTTCACAGAAAATTGCCGTGTGCAAACACCAAGGTACGACTCACGATAACGAATTAAAAACATCCCATAATAATGTAATAAAAAAACACATCCCATAATAATGTTTGTTTTGTTCGCATCAAAGTCATAAATCTTCCTACAAACAGCTTCTAGTACTCTTTCGATCCTATTCATAAGAACCTTTTAACTACTTCACACGGATTAAGGAAGTTGATTTATTTAGTTGATTGCAATAAAGTATCATATTTACTAAATTATCCTTGAATTTATTGAGACTCATTATCTTCTTTTTCTATTTAACTACTCAATTGTGTCATACTCTCTCTACTAATTAATTACTCATCTACCTCCACTAATGGGGTATTTTTGTCAAGTAATAATTAATGCATGAGACAATCTGAAAAAGTTCTTATAAAAAGGACCAAGGCAAACCTTCAAAAGGTTCTTATAAATAGGACCGAAGGGAGCAGTATTTAAAGAATAATTCTATTTCCTCCTACTTGATCTTCCTACAAATCCTCCTAATACTATATATAGTAAGTATTAAATGCTTTCTCTTTTTTTAAGATATGAAATATTTTTTTTTTGTTTAATACTTAATATATATAGTATTAAAAGGATTTGTAGGAGGATCAAGTAGGAGAATATAGCATTTCTCATATTAAAGGCGTTGCTAAGGGCACTACTTAAACATCTATATAGAATATTTTTGTTTTAATTGAACTTTTGGTCCCCCTATTATTATCATTCCGCAATTTTGGTTCCCTATTTTTTTTCTCGCGATTTTAGTCCCCCCATTGTTCCAAATTCGCAATTTAGTTCAAAATCTCGGTCCCTCTATTTTCAAAATCCATGTGTTAGAGGGACCAAAATCACCAATTTGAAATAATATGGGACCAAAATCGTGAAAAAAAAAGTAGGGGGACCAAAATCGCGAATTGATGATAACAGGGGGGCAAGAGTGCAATTAAGCCAATATTTTTATTAAAAATTATAGCATTAATTGTATTTAAAACATAAAATTTTATATATTTCAATAAAAAATTTCTATATTTGATTTCTTAATAAATACTTTAAGAACAGTCATTGACATTTTTCTATATAAAAACAGTTAATCTATTTAATATTTATATTTTATGGATTGTACTAATAATTGAGAGAATCTGGAAAAGAATAAAAATTATTTTATAATTTTTATACAATTACTAATTGTGAAAATTTTCAAATTCATTTATTACACATTCATATAATTTCTTCTATATTAAACAATATTACTACTTTAAAAAAAAATGCAATTTGGCTACTTTTTGCCGTGTACGCAAGAACCACGTCATTATTCCACAAAAAAAAGAGTCACGTCATTTCTCATTTTAAAATAAGACATAGAATAATTTAAAAAATCAAATGGTTTTATATATGCAGGGGCGGATCAATGTTGTTACTTCGTGGTGTTAATTGTGCTCCCAGAAGGGATTTAATATTTTTAACATTAAAAATTTATATATGTATATATAATTATTGCCATCATATTATAAAATTTTGGATTCGTCACTATGTGTATATAAAATAAGATACGAAGGTCTATGATAAGAAGATATATTTATAAATATTATATACGTGAATTTTTTTTTTATTTTATAGATATTTATAAAGTT
Organism: Sesbania bispinosa; assembly: GCA_026901365.1. Taxonomy (NCBI): domain Eukaryota; kingdom Viridiplantae; phylum Streptophyta; class Magnoliopsida; order Fabales; family Fabaceae; genus Sesbania; species Sesbania bispinosa. The sequence continues at coordinate 212,511 of QLOH01000836.1, forward strand.
TGATAAAATCGTTTATTTAATGTTTTTGAAGAAAAAATATAGAAATTTTTATATACAAGCCAAACTATATATCCGTTATCAAATAGTTGTAGCTCAATTAGTAATGTAGATTTAAATTATATAAAAACCTCTCGGTTCGATTTTTGTTAAACATATTATATTAGGGAAGAATGAGTAATCTTATTTTTTTTGTAAACCATAGGTATCTCCTTTTACCAGGTGCAATCATATTCGGGGATTAGTCACAATTAAGGCTCCTCACTCTTACGGAAGAATGTGTTTAGTGGGGGATCGAACCCGAAAGTTCTTCCCACAATTTCAGTCTGCCTTATCAACTGAGCCACAACTCTTTAGTAAAGAGTGAGTAATCTTAACTGTGATTAAATCTCGAATAGAATTGTTTCACAGCAGAGAATATGTGTGGTTAAAAAAAATAGTTGATTATAATTGATTTTGTAAATTTATACAATCGATAAAAAATAAATAATATACAATTTATGAATAATTTAAAATCAATTTGAATAAAATTAATTCCCAAATTTCATACCTATAAAACAAACAAGCACTTGATACTTGCTTCGCTGACGCTGATCTGAAATTCTGAATATCTTCGATTCGGTTTTTCTGTTTTTTATTTTTTTCGCTTTTAGGCTTCGCTGTTGTTTGTTTGGTCAAGCTCTAGTACCCTTTAATTCGCGTTCGCATGCCACAACAGAACATCAGAATCCATTATTTATTATGATGACACCAAAAGAAGATGCCATACAAGTATAACGCGACACTCGCTATTGGCTTGTTGATAAAACAACCTTTGTATCATCTTGAAGGACGCATGTAATATTGATAGAATGGGGTCGCTTGGGTTTCATTTAAAATAAATAAATAAATATTGCATAATGTTTTAAAAAATCATATATTTATATAACAAATTTATACATTAACTCATATAACATATTTTTTCTCTCCATCTTTCTCCATCATATCACATATTATATTTCCCACTTTCCACTTTTATATTTCTGTCTCTCTCATTATTGTAAAAGAATGTTATACAATAATATTTTAGAAGTATAATTTCTCTTTTAAAAATTGTAATTCATCGCGGTGCAACCCCTTCTACCCTTTTACCCAATAAAAAAATAGGGGAAAAAGTATAAAATCACCCTGAACTTTAGTCTTTTGCAAATAGGCACCATAAACTTTCAATTTGTCCCAATTAATCCTTAAATTCTCATCATTATTGTAATAGGTCCTTTCATTAATATGAAGTTAAATAATTAACATAATAAATATCAATTTTTCAATATTTCGTGTTTCAAATATTAAAAACATGTAAAAGAGTAAAATTTTCATTTTTTTATTTTTGAATTCTGTCAAATTTCAAACACATTTAAAATTTTAAAAGCAAAACATGATGGTGTTTTATTTTAATTTAGGGTTTTTTTTCCATTTTTTATTTTTTAAAACTTTATTTTATATTATTTTAATATTTTAATTACAAAATCTTGAATGATTATGATTGGTTTCGTTAATTATTTTACTCTATGTTAATGAAATGACATATTGCAACAATAATAAAAATTTAAGGGTTAATTAGGACAAAATAAAAGTTCATGGTGCCTATTTACAAAAAGGTGAAAGTTTAGAGCGGTTATATACTCTTGTCCCTAAATAATATTACAATTTACCCGGATCACACTAAAATATATATAATATTATCATATATTCAATTATTTTAATAATCATATATTATTTGTAAAAAATCATATATTATGACATAATGATGTATACCTATCATCGTAGATGAATCATTTATCACTTGTGTTGTGTATTGGACAAGTTATATCTCGGTTCACATTTATATCATGTTGGTCAACCAAGTCATACTCTAATAAGAGGGGGGGAACCAGTAAATAATTGTACAAATCAAATGTACAGGTTCATTGTGTTGTCGCGGATGTACTCTGCAGCCTGAAAATAACAGGTAAAGCCGAGGCGCGTGAGGAGCACGTTGTCCTTAAGGATTCATTCGCCTTGATTGCGACGATCCCCCAGGATACAACAGGTCTGTCCCGCACCGTAGGCACGAGGTAACACTAAACTAGGTAGAACAACAGTGGGATTAGAGAGTAGAACTGAGAGGGGAGAGGAAAAGGAGGAGAGGAAGTTTGAAAAAATGTTTTTGAAAATCGGTCAGATCAGATAGTAATCTAATTTGTGCGTTTTTATTCGAAATTTAAAAGTAACAAACAGATAGACGTGGAGCAAAATCAGGAGCCACTTCACAGTTAGTGGAGGATCAAGATCATCCCAAAACATATGGTAAGACCAAGTCAAAAATTAAATCTGTAAAAAAATGTTTTATCAGATAAGGATTAGAATTTCAATTTAAAGATAATTTAATTAAAACAGGAGCAAAAAGCTGGTGAGGCGCCATTATCATGCACGTAGGGGGAATCAGAGAATTTGCACTAGCTAGGCCCATCCTTGTGCGCGCGAGCCCAACCTCTCACTAGCTTGTTTAACAAACCAATAACACAAGATATATAAACCCTCATAAGGCTCCCTCCACAAACAATGTGGGACTTGGAAACAAACAAACTTTTGAAATAACTTAAAATGACAACAATCCCCCACATATTTCAAAAGTTTTAAAAACAATTTTAAAAGAAGAAAATTCTGCTCTGAACCACTAACATGAATGTTAATGCGTCGAATCTGGTGTCTTTTGGACTATGAACCAGACCTAGATTGATAAGTCATAACATACAAGTGAATCAGTGGAACACGTCCTATGAACCAAAACACTTTAGTGCATGATAGAGGTCTTACCAATCACATCACACCCCAGAGTTCTTGTCGTTACCGCTATGTTACGTTGTATGACCATGCGCTCGCCTGGTGTTCACGAGTGCTCTAGAGATTTCGCCTTAATCTCTTGCAAGAGGCCCCACTTGACACTCATATAGGTGATTTCATCAAGTGTATGTTACACTTCATACACCATAGGAAGGGACAAGTAAATAATGCTAGGAAGACTAACATGTGACTTGTTTTTACCCATATTCTTCATGGGGTGTCCAATCACAAAGGTTGGGTTACCATCACTGTTAGTATCAAAATGGCTTTAGTCATATTCCCCTCGATGTTTCAGTTATAAATTTTCTACCCAAGAGTTTAGTCAGAGGATTGGCCAAATTCACTTCTGAATTTACATAATCAATGGAAATTATTCCATCTTTCAGCAGTTGCTTCACCACGTTGTGTCTTGATTGAATATGTCTATTTTTACCATAGCCGACTGGCTATCACAATGAACATACATTGATGGTGTTGGGTTCATTCCTAAAGGAAATGTCTGCTAAGAAGTTTTTCAACCACTCAGCTTCATTGTCGTCCAATTCTAGAGCTATAAATTCAGATTCCATAGTGGATCTGGCTATTATAGTCTGTTTGGTCGATCTCCAAGTAACAGCGACACCACAAAGTGTAAATATGTAACCACTAGTGGATTTCGTCTCATCTGAATCTGAGATCCATTTAGCATCACTGTACCCTTCTAATACAGTGGGAAATCCACTATACATAATACCATAATCCATGGTACCTCTCAAGTATCTCATGAGTCTAATAAGTGCACCCCCAATGATCCTAATTAGGATCGAGTGTATATACTCAACCTACCCACAACATAAGTGATGCCAGGTTGAGAGAAATTCATTAAATGTAGCAAGCTCCCAATTATTTGAGCATACTCTGACTAAGAAATAGGGTCGCATCAATTTTTCGTTAATTGAGTGTTGTCATCATAAGGGGTACTCACGAGCTTTTCATCAAAGTGTCCAAACTTCCTAAGAAGTTTTTCAACATAATGTTCTTGGGATAGTATAATACTATCACTCTTCCTTATGATTTTAACACCCAATATCACACTTGTTTCACCCATGTCTTTCATGTCAAAATTAGATGCAAGAAAAAGCTTTGTCTTAATCACTACATCTAAACATGTGCCAAGTATAAGCATATCATCTACATACAAGCAAATGGTTATACATTCCCCATCCACAAATTTTGTGTAAACATATTTATCCACTTCTACGATAGAAAAAACCATTATCAATCAAAGTCTGATTAGATTTCTCATGCCACTACTTTGGAGCTTGTTTCAAACCATATAAGGATTTGAGTAGTCTACAAACTTTATTTTCTTGACCAGAAACTACACATCCTTCAGGCCGAGACATATAAATTTCTTCTTCTGAATCACCATTTAGAAAAGCCATTTTTACATCCATTTGATGTATAACCGATTTATAAATAGAAGCCAAAGCTATTAAAACTCGAATTGAAGAAATTCTAGTCACGGGAGCAAATGTATCAAAATAATCAATATTGTTTTTGAGAAAAACCTTTCGCAACCAATCTTGCTTTGTATTTTTCAATTGAACCATCAGGATTAAGTTTCCTTTTAAAAATCCACTTACAACCAATGGTTTTTGCTCCCGGAGGTAAATCAACCAAAATCCAAGTTTTATTTTTAGAAAGAGAATCAATTTCAGTTTTAATTGCCTCGTTCCAAAATTTGGCATCAGAAGAAGAAATAGCTTCATAAAAGGTTGAAGGATCATTTCAAATCAAGTAAGTATAAAAGATCATTTCCAAAGGAAGTTTCTTTCCTTTGTCTTTTACTCATTCTCAAATCCTCATATGAGTCCTCATTGTTATTTTGGATTGTTGCACGAGAAACAGATTCAAACTTCAAGGGGAACACATGTTTTATTTTTTATTTTTGAATTCTGTCAAATTTCAAACACATTTAAAATTTTAAAAGCAAAACATGATGGTGTTTTATTTTAATTTAGGGTTTTTTCTGTTTTTGTTTTTTAAAACTTTATTCTATATTATTTTAATATTTTAATTACAAAATCTTGAATAATTATAATTGGTTTCGTTAATTATTTAACTCTATGTTAATGAAATGACATATTCCAACAATAATAAAAGTTTAAGGGCTAATTAGGACAAAATAAAAGTTCACGGTGTCTATTTGCAAAAAAGTGAAAGTTTAGGGTGGTTATATACTCTTGTCCCTAAATAATATTACAATTTACCCAGATCACATTAAAAATATATATAATATTATCATATATTCAATTATTTTAATATATATTATTTGTAAAAAAATCATATATTATGACATAATGATGTATACCTATCATCGTAGATGAATCATTTATTACTTGTGTTGCGTATTGGACGAGTTATATCTCGGTTCACATTTATATCATGTTGGTCAACCAAGTCAGACTCTAATAAGATGGGGGAACCAGTAAATCATTGTACAAATCAAATGTACAGGTTCATTTGTTGTCGCGGATGTACTCTGCAACCTGAAAATAACAAGTAAACCTAAGGCGTGTGAGGAGCACATTGTCCTTAAGAATTCATTCGCCTTGATTGTAACGATCCCCCAGGATACAACAGGTTTGTCCCGCACCGTAGGCATGAGGTAACACTGAACTAGGTAGAACGACAGTGGGATCAGAGAGCAGAACTAAGAGGGGAGAGGAAAAATAGGAGAGGAAGTTTGAAAAAATGTTTTTGAAAATCGGTCAAATCAGATAGTCATCTAATTTGTGTGTTTTTATTCGAAATTTAAAAGTAACAAACAGATAGACGTGGAGCAAAATCAGGAGCTACTTCACAGTTAGTGGAGGATCAGGATAATCCCAAAAAATCTGGTAAGACCAAGTCAAAAATTAAACATGTAAAAAACCGTTTTATCAGATAAAGATTAGAATTTCAATTTAAAAATAAAGAAAACGGGAGCAAAAAGCTGGTGAGGCACCATTATCATGCGTGCATGGGGGAAAATCGGAGGATTTGCACTAGCTAGGCACATCATTGTGCGCGCGAGCCCAACCTCTCACTAACTTGTTTAATAAACCACTAACACAAGTTGGTATATAAACCCTCATAAGGCTCCCTCCACAAGCAATGTGGGACATGAAAATATATAGATAAACTTTTGAAATAACTTAAAATGACAACACATTGAACATGCAGGTAGAATCATGAGGGAAGCCAAGAGATCATCACAAATTAGGGAAACACATCAATTCGTTTAATTCGGAATGGTACAACCTACACCAGAAAAAATGGATGTATTCAAATAGACAACATAGTCTAAGGCAGGGACGGATCCAGGATTCAAATGGACGGGGGGCCGAAATTTTTTTTCATAATAAATATTAAATACCAGTCAAATTTGTCATATCTTTTATTTAAGTTATACATATAATATATTTATAAAATTTATCAATAATAATATCTGTATCAAATAAATTTTTTGATAGAAATCACTTAAAGTGGCTAAATTTTAATAACAAATATTAAATTTTTTTATTTATTACATATATATTAATAATATTTTATCTTTTTTACATATAATCTGTATGTAATAGAGTGGGGGGGGGGCAAAACCCATGCTTGCCCCCCCTGAATCCGTCCCTGGTCTAGGGGAGGAAAAGGCGCACAAATCATGCTCAAGAATATCAAACATTAAATGCTAGGTCAACCAGAGATGTCTATATATTGGGTTCTTAAGGACAAATATCGCTACCTCACTTCTTATGATTGACTATGTTGTTACCCCGCCTCATTGAAATCTCACCATTAACTTAGGGCTGAGAAGGTTTTTAGCCTTTGTAAGAACAACTTGATCATGAATTCAGGGGTTAGGATTTCTACGAGTAAAGAGAACTATTCTTAATCTTAATCCAATAAGTGTGTGCACATATCATACAAAGTCATCTAATGGGATAATAATTTTATAACTTACTAAATAAGGTAAGGAACCTCTCAATAGGCGGTGAGAAAATGATCTCACTCACCATAATTCATTTACGTAACATAAAAAGTCCAACGTAATATTTATTATTTATCACGTGATATCAATTAAATAAGGATGGAGTATGTTTTTTTCATGTATTTTTTTTTTTGTCAACTTTAGTCTTCGTTATTGACATTTAAAACATTTATTTTATATCCTTGTACTTTTAAAATATCTTAATAGTAGTTCATGACGATAATTAGCTTTATTAAAATATATTTTAAAAGTATATGAATATAAAACAAAGGTTTTAAAAGTTTATGACAAAGACCAAAGTTAAGAAAAAAATATAACAACAAAAAAATATATTTTACCCATTAAATAATTATTTCCATTGATTGGTATATTTTAGTTATATAATAGATAATTTATTATAATTCATTAAAGTTAACACATCTTAGTAATAAGAGATATAATAATAAAGCGAACCAATTCATATATCTTATAAAAATAGTGCGCAAATGCAAATTTTAGATTCCCACTAATCTAAAACATCATAAGATTTTAAGCAAATACATATGAAATATAAAAACACTATTAATTAGTTTTAAATTTTCACAAAATTTCACATAATTGTACCCATAGTAGGTGAGATCCCCAAATTATAAAATAGTGTTAATGAAATATAAGAATTTGTATATTTAAATTTTTAAAGAAATGCATAATTATACTCACAATAAACAAGATCACAATTACCCAAACAATAACGTGGTGTTATTTTTTTGATAAGCAAAGAGAATAATATTAATAGGGAGTATAAGGGGTACTTCAACCCAAACAAACAAAAGATCAGAGAAGTTACGAAATAAATTCAAAGTCAAAACCATCCAAAGGACTAATACAGTCACTAGGATGGTATTATTGTTAAATACAACATGACAATAACTTGTATAGACGGTAAAATATAACCATTTAACCAAAGTTACAGGCTTTAATTCTATAAGGACCAAAAAAAATTTCATACCAAAACATGGCACTAAAGAAATTATTCAATATGTAAGTATCATTTGCAAAATAAGGAAAATTCACAAAATAATTTAGGTCCATTAAGTCAATAATATAATAATGAAAAACATTATTTTTTTAATACAAATAAAAGTTCATCAAATAATTTTAAATGCCTCAAAATGGAACTCTTATGCAATCATTCAACCATAACATATGACAATCAAAATACATATGCATGTTTAACTCCTACCATATGTGAGAGTACAACCACAAAGTATTATAATGGCTAATCAATAATAATTTATTGATTCCAAAGTTCCATCATTTTGTGCTTTTCAAAACATTCATTTTGAAATCACAGGAAATGATTTTTAATTTTGAGTTATAAAAATTTAATTAAATCTTTTAAAAATAAAAAATTGAAAACTCATAACTATTCCAAATGGACCTAAAAAATAAAAAAACTGAAAACTCATAATTATCTCAATGGGGCTTTAAATTATATCTTAAAATCAATTTTCATATTTCTTTATATATAATGATTTGTTTATTTAGGATGATTTGGGTTATCCCTCCTTATCATTTTCCATGTTTCCTTATATATAATGATTGGTTCTCTTATTTAATTATAACTTAGAATATATATATATATATATGAGGAATTATGTTTTTTAGTAATCCAACCGTTGAATTATGTTTGTTCATCATCATGATTATATGTGCCAAATTTCGTAAAATTTTGACACTAATAACTTGATAATCAAATGGTTGGATTTTTCATATATTTCAAATGTATATATAACGTTAATCTTGAGACATCTTAATGACATATCAAATAATTTTGGATTAATGTAAAATTTTATATGTATGATCTATATGATAGTAACTTTCAATCCAACGGTGGATTATTTAATACAATGATCCGTTAAAAAATTATTCAGCGGTGTAACACTTGGTGTAACTTACACCGGTGTAATTATAACCCTCCTCTATATATATATATAGATAGGAGGGATTAAATTACACCCAATGTAAGTTACACCAAGTCTTACACTGCCGAATAACTTTTTAACAGATCATCATATTAAGTAATCTACCGTTGGATTGAAAGTTACTATCATATAGATCACATATATAAAATTTTACATTAATATGAAATTATTTGTTATGTCATTGAGATATCTCAAAATTAACGTCGTATATACATTTGAAATTTATGAAAAAAAAGGACCATTTGATTATCGGTTTATTAGTGTTCAAATTTTATGAAAATTTTCACAGATGATCAAGATGATGAATAAACATAATACAACGGTTGGATTAATAAAAATCACATTCGATCTAGAGTTATTAGCGGTGTAAGACTTGGTGTAACTTACACTGGTGTAAGTTGAACCCTCCTCATATATATATATATATATATCAATGTAAGAATTAGTGTGTTATTTTTTATGAATTTAATGAATATATATAAATATTTTATAGCTATTTCAATAATGCATTATCACATTATTTAATAAATATAAAATTTTATGTATTATTAAATTTAATAAATGATATATATTCATTAAACTAATTTTTACTAACCACATCTAGATATATCTCTTACATAATATTAATATATTTTTTTAAGTAAATCGCCATTTTGATTCTTGAAAGTGTTGTTTGCTGTCAAGTTAGTCCCTGATTTGACAGAAACTAAAAATCAGTCCCTGAAACTGTATTTCATTCGTCAAAGTAATTCATATGTTAATAGAAGTATAATCTTGTTCCTGTAATTTGATACCTACTATCAATTTAATACTTCAAATTTTAGTACGTAAATTCAAATAAATTTCTAAAACAAACACATCACTATCAAATCACTGTCAAAGTAGTCCCTAAAAGATTTATTTTTATTAACAGAGGGACTGTTTTAACGGATGAAATACAGTTTCGGGAATTTAATTTTAATTTATCATTTCAGGAACTAATTTGACATGGGATAAAATTTTCAGAAACAAAATTGACAAATTATTTTTTAAATAATCTTTTTCCTCCTCCATCACCTTATTCACCCCAAAATCAACCCTCTAATTTCATCAATAAAAATAGAAAATGCAAACGAAATTCTCATTGCGAGACAGCTCTATGGCAGTTGGTGTGATCGGTGAAACTGTACACATTTTCTAAATTTCTTTAGACAAGACAACGCTAATTTTCCCGTCAAAAAAAAAAAAGACAACGCTAATTTTGAGTAATCACGTTGCTTTCCTTTCAATTGATTGGACCATGACTTGTGTATATATTCTTTTAATTATTCAAGTCCTCGCCTTTCACTTGGCCCATATTGCAGCATCTAAAACACAACGTCCACCTTTATATTGAATGATTCTGATGATTACTATCAGGATATATACTAACAGTAACATCTAATGATTTCTCATCACCCTAAAAACTTAAAAATTTAAAAATGAGATAGGGTCGTCCCCTATCAAGGTATTCCATCCACTAATTTCTAATTAATGGAGAAGTGGGCATAGAGCTATCACTCACTTTGCTCCCGTGGACCCTGGTATAGGAAATCTTTGTTTATTCAACAATGGTAGGTTCCGTTCATAAATCACAGATTGCCAGCTATCCTGTGGGCATTTTTTTTTTCACCATTAAAAGCGTAAAGTGCCAAAAAATTACCCCTTTATAATTTTATGTAGGATGACGTGCACTCGCATAATTTTGTTTTACTTTTCAATGAGAACTATTTTATTTTTGGTCAGAATGAGAACTATCTTTTATTTAACAATTCAACAATATATAAATTCTTTGGGCCTTGTTGGCTTGTGCAGGGAGTTGCTTTTAACACCCCTTTGCTATTCGTACCCTCATAATATTAGTAACTTTTAAAATTTCCACCCCACCCCTCCCTATCCCACCTCCATCATCACCACCTCCCCAACCCACCTCCACCCCCAACACCCCTCACAACTCTATTAATTTTTTTTTTGTCTTTAGAAAAACTTCCGGAAATTAATTTTTGGATAAAAAACAACTAATAAGGGGGTGTTAAATTTAATAGGGTTTAGAGTTTAGGGTGGGAAATTTAAAAGATACAAACTTTATTGGGGGATGTAAATAGCAAAAGGGGTGTTAAAAGCAACTCCCCCATTTGCATCACAAACTTCTTTTGACAAGAAAAACATATATCAATGATTACATGCTATACTTCACCTAAAAAGTATACGGTGTGTCTCTAGTGGTAGATGCCTAGACTAGGGGTGTATTGTGTTAGCGGGTCCGACCCAACCCGCGAACTTGACGAATACGACCCAACCTGAAGATATTTAATAGTTCGGGTATTCGGTTCGGTTCAAACATTTTCTTTCAAACCCGATGTAGTTCGGTACGGGTCTCGGATTTGTCTATGTTGAACCCGATAGACCCAACCCGAACCAAACCATAAAAAGAAGTCCTAATCTTATTTCATTTTCATGCAAGGAGTAGAGATGACAATGCGGGCCGCCCCGCCCCGCCTTTGGCCCGCAAAAAATAGTGCAGGGTGGGCTGGTCAACTTTTAGAATATGGGCTAGAAGTTACAGCCCGTCCCGCATATGTGCGGGCTCGCAGGCTTGCGGGCTGACCCACAAAAAAATAAAAAATATTATTTCAAAAAATATTTAATTAATTTTATAATTGTTTCTTTTTTTAAAATCATTTTTATATCAAAACTTAATTATTATGTCACTTTTTCAAATTTATTTCACAATCCTAATATAAATATATTTATACGGAGGACATATAAATTTATGATTTAAATATGATTCTTATATAAAAAATAAATCTACATAATATGACGATTATAGCATGTTATAGTCACATGAAAATAGATTCAACATTTTATTAAACACTATCAAGTATGAAACAACCAAATAAATTTTCATTTTTAGTTACTTTAATATTATTTTGATTATTTTAATTTAAAAAGCTTGGTCCGCGGGCTAGGCCCACAACCCCCTAGCTCGCCATAAAACGAGGTGGACAAGAAATCTCAGCCAACTTCCCTATGGCGGGATGACTCGCCCCGCCCCATTTTGAGCGGGCCATTGGCAGGGCGGCTTGGCCCGCTTTGTCCTCCCTAATAATAGTGTTCTTAGGAATCGCTTTTGGGTGCTTATGCTTATGCGTGCTGTGTTGTGTTCCTTATTAATTTTGGGCAAATGTTCATGCATTTTAGATATGGGGACTACGATGCATGTGTCCCATTTTTGCATTTTGGTGCCAAGTTCATGTATTTTGGGATTTATGGTAATCAATTTCTTCATTTTCTTGTAGAGTATTTATCTCTAGTATGGAGAGTCCAAAAAAAGTGATATTTGTTAAAAAAGCAGACGTTCGATGTTATCCCAGCTGATCATATTGCCAAATATGAAGGATTTGTGGTCCAATGTGGTATTAATTAACGATGATACTGTAAAATTGTTCAACGAGATTTGTCGGACAACAACATTTCAATGTTTGCTTAGAGGTGAAATGGTCCTAAGCAATGCTGATAGCACTTTTCTACGGTACGAAGAACGAAAATCATGAAGGAGTATAAATACGAAGGATTTGAAAGCTCGATTGAAAGAGGGATTTCACGCTCTCCATTATCTCCATAGTAAGTTGAAGAAATGTTATCAAAACTTTATGAACCAGAAGGAAGCTCTTGTGGTCAATCGAGAATCTATTAAGTGGGCCGATTTATATTGTTGCGTCTGCACATGCAATCATATTTCTAAAAAGAAAATTGATTTGAAAAACTTGCTGAAATATGTTAAAAAAACATGTTTGATGTGATGAATGATGAGCTTACACATTTTGTACAATTCTTTCGACTCTATAATGGTGTTGGCCCCTATAGAAGTTATAAATGACCACCCCGTATTGCGATCTCTGCCATTTCAGAAAGCATTTTTTCGTGTAAAACTGAATTATTATGTCGAATCATTGTATAGCGTGAAATCGAAAGAATTTAAAAAAATGTGCAGAAGCATTCATGTCCATAGTTGGAGAGAAAAAGTGGTTGGAGAACTCAATAATATTTTAAATCACAACGGTAGCTACAATTATCCTAAAAGTTGTGTCATAGCCGATGAAATGAAACAATTTACAAGATTTGGGCAAAATGCTTTTTTTTTTCACTACACTGGTAGCTATTACATCTTATTTGACAATTGGAATATTTTCTCAGCCCCTTGCAATCCACCGCCACCAAAATCATATTTATATCCATTTTTTTAAACAAAAAATGGGCAGGTCAGCCCGCAACCGCCTAGCCCGCCATAAAACGGGGTGGACAAGAAATCTCATCCCACTTCCCAATGTTTCCCAATCCCCATTTTGAGCGGGCCATTGACGGGGCGTGCTTGTCCGCTTTGCCATCCCTGGTAGTAGTGTTCTTAGGAATCGCTTTTGGGTGCTTATGCTATGCTTTTGGGTGCTTATGCTTATGCGTGTTGTGTTGCTTACCGTCTTTTGTGCCATGTTCATGCATTTTGGGTTTGGGGCTAAGATGCATGTGTTCCTGACGGTTTTTGCATTTTGGTGCCATGTTCATGTATTTTGGGATTTATGGTAATCAATTTCTTCATTTTGTTGTAGAGTATTTATCTCTGGTCAAGAGAGTCCCAAAAAAAGTGAGATTTGTTATAAAGCAGTCGTTGGATGTTATCCAACTTATCATATTTACAAATATGAAGGAGATCACACTCGGACTCACTTTGTGGTATGATGTGGTATTAATACTATAAACTTGTTCAACAAGATTCATCTCGGTATTAGCTTAAAGTTGAAATGGCCATGAGCAATGCAGCATTTTTATACCGTACAAAGAAGGAAAATCATGGAGGAGTATAAATACGAATGATTTGAAAGTTCGATTAAAAGAGGCATTTCACGCTCTCCATTATCTCCATAGTAAGCTGAAGAAATGTCATCAAAACTTTATGAACCAGAAGAAGCTCTGGTGGTCAACCGAGAATCTATTATGTGGGTCGGTTTATATTGTTGCGCCCGCATATGCAATCATATTTCTCACAAGAAATTTGATTTGAAAAACTTGCTGAAACATGTTAAAAAAACATGCTTGATGTGATGAATGATAAGCTTAAAATTCTTTCGACTCTAGAATGGTGTTGGCCCCCTATAGAAGTTATAGATGACCACCCCGTATTGCGATCTCTGCCATTTCAGAAGGTATTTTTTCATGTAAAACTGAGTTATTATGTCGAATCATTGTATAGCATGAAATCGAAAGAATTTAAAAAAATGTGCATAAGCATTCATGTCCATAGTTGGAGAGAAAAAGTGGTTGGAGAACTCAATAATATTTTAAATCACAACGGTAGCTACAATTATCCTAAAAGTTTTGTCATAGCTAGCCGATGAAATGAAACAATTTGCAAGATTTGGGCGAAATGCTTTTTTTCACTACACTGGTAGCTAATACATCTTAGAAACCGAACTTGAATTCTTATGGTCTAATTTCAACAGTGAATTGGTTCTTTCAAAAGAAAATTTTGACAATTGGAATATTTTCCCCAACCCCTTGCAATCCACCTCCACCAAAATCATATTTATATCCATTTTTTTTTTAAAATATGGGCGGGTCAGCCCGCAACCCGCCTAGCCCGCCATAAAACGGGGTGGACAAGAAATCCCATCCCACCTCTCAATGTCAGCCCACCCCCCATTTTGAGCGGGCCATTGGCGCGGCGTGCTTGTCCGCTTTGCCGTCCCTAATAGTAGTGTTCTTAGGAATCACTTTTGGGTGCTTATGCTTATGCGTGTTGTGTTGCTTACTGTCTTTTGTGCCATGTTCATGCATTTTGGGTTTGGGGGCTAAGATGCATGTGTTCCTTACTATTTTTGCATTTTGGTGCCATGTTCATTTATTTTGGGATTTATGGTAATCAATTTATTCATTTTGTTGTAGAGTAATTATCTCTAGTCAATAGACTCCCAAAAAAAGTGAGATTTGTTATAAAGCAGAAGTTGGATGTTATCTAGGTGATCATATTTCCAAATATGAAGCAGATGACACTCGGACTTACTTTGTGGTATGATGTGGTATTAATACTATAAACTTGTTCAACAAGATTTCTCAGGACAACAATATCTCGGTATTTGCTTAAAGGTGAAATGGCCCTGAGCAATGCAGATAGCACTTTTCTACCGTATGACGTATGAAGATGGAAAATCATGGAGGAATATAAATACGAATGATTTGAAAGTTCGATTAAAAGATCCATTTCATGCTCTCCATTATCTCCATAGTAAGCTGAAGAAATGTCATCAAAACTTTATGAACCAGAAGGAAGCTCTTGTGGTCACCGAGAATCTATTAAGTTGGTCGGCTTATATTGTTGCGCCCGCACATGCAATCATATTTCTCACAAGAAAATTGATTTGAAAAACTTGTTGAAATATGTTAAAAAAACATGCTTGATGTGATGAATGATAAGCTTACACATTTTGTACAATTCTTTCGACGGTGTTGGCACCCTTTATAGATGACCACCCCGCAATGCGATCTCTGCCATTTCAGAAGGTATTTTTTCATGTAAAACTGAATTATTATGTCAATCATTGTATAGCATGAAATCGAGAGAATTTAAAAATATTGTGCAGAAACATTCATGTCCATAGTTGGAGAGAAAAAGTGGTTGAAGAACTCAATAATATTTTAAATCACAACGGTAGCTACAATTATCCTAAAAGTTTTGTCATAGCCGATGAAATGAAACAATTTGCAAGATTTGGGCGAAATGCTTTTTTTCACTACACTGGTAGCTATTACATCTTAGAAACCGAACTTGAATTCTTATGGTCTAATTTTAACAGTGAATTGGTTCTTTCTAAAGAAAATTTTGACAATTGAAATATTTTCCCCAGCCCCTTGCAATCCACCTCCACCAAAATCATATTTATATCCTTTTTTTTAAATATGGGTGGGTCAGCCCGTAACCCGCCTAGCCCGCCATAAAATGGGGTGGACAAGAAATCCAATCCCACCTCCCAATGTCAGCCTGCCCCCCATTTTGAGCGGGCCATTGGCGGGGCGTGCTTGTCCGCTTTGCCGTCCCTAATAATAGTGTTCTTAGGAATCGCTTTTGGGTGCTTATGCTTATGGGTGTTGTGTTGCTTACTGTCTTTTGTGTCATGTTCATGCATTTTGGGTTTGGGGGCTAAGATGCATGTGTTCCTTACTGTTTTTGCATTTTGGTGCCATGTTCATGTATTTTGGGATTTATGGTAATCAATTTCTTCATTTTGTTGTAGAGTATTTATCTCTAGTCAGGAGAGTCCAAAAAAAGTGAGATTTGTTATAAAGCAGTAGTTGGATGTTATCCAACTGATCATATTTCCAAATATGAAGGAGATCACACTCGGACTCACTTTGTGGTATGATGTGGTATTAATACTATAAACTTGGTCAACAAGATTTCTCGGACAACAACATCTCGGTATTAGCTTAAAGGTGAAATGGCCCTGAGCAATGCTCATAGCACTTTTCTACGAAGAAGGAAATCATGGAGGAGTATAAATACGAATGATTTGAAAGTTCGATTAAAAGAGGCATTTCACGCTCTCCATTATCTCCATAGTAAGCTGAAGAAATGTCATCAAAACTTTATGAACCAGAAGCAAGCTCTTGTGGTCAACCGAGAATCTATTAAGTGGGCCGGTTTATATTGTTGCGCCCGCACATGCAATCATATTTCTCACAAGAAAATTTATTTGAAAAACTTGCTGAAATATGTTAAAAAAACATGCTTGATGTGATGAATGATAATCTTACACATTTTGTACAATTCTTTCGACTCAAGAATGGTGTCGAATCATGTAAAACTGAAGGTATTTTTGTATTATTGCGATCTCTGCCATTTCAGAAGGTATTTTTCTTGTAAACCTGAATTATTATGTCGAATCATTGTATAGCATGAAATCGAAAGAATTTAAAAAAAGTTCAGAAGAATTCATGTCCATAGTTGGAGAGAAAAAGTGGTTGGAGAACTCAATAATATTTTAAATCACAATGGTAGCTACAATTATCCTAAAAGTTTTGTCACAGCCGATGAAATGAAACAATTTGCAAAATTTGGGCGAAATGCTTTTTTTCACTACACCGGTAGCTATTACATCTTAGAAACCGAACTTGAATTCTTATGGTCTAATTTCAAAAGTGAATTGGTTCTTTCAAAAGAAAATTTTGACAATTGGAATATTTTCCCCAGCCCCTTGTAATCCACCACCACCAAAATCATATTTATATCCATTTTTTTTAAAAACATATGGGCGGGTCAGTCCGCAACTGATGACAGGAATTGCACAGGATCTAGAATTGAGCAAAACAATCCAATTAGAACCACAATCAAGCAATAAAATCACGAAATATAGGTGTTGGGCAGCAGCTATATTCACGTGAGAAAGTGATAGAAAATGAGTGAAAATGAAAGAAAAAGTGGGGAGGAAGAGATGGGAGGGACGCCACTGAAGCAAGAATCCTCCTGCAGCAGATAAGTCCAAAGCCAGACGCCACTAATTCCGGGGGAATTAGATAAGTCTCACCATGGTTTAAGCAACAACCACCAAGCCTCAGTCAACTCTCAAGAGAGGAGAAAATTTGGCATAATGCCTTTACTATTCATCAAAGTTGTCAAATACAAGAGAGGAGGCCCCTTTATATAGGAGTGGGGAGTGAGGGGGGCGGCCACTTACATGAGGCAATGGGGGAAAAATAAAAAGATGAGTGGAAACTCATCCTAAATGGGATTTGAACCCATGCCCCTAATGGCTTATGGCTAAGCTAAGCCTTAAGCCAATAAACCCCAAAAATAGCGCCCAATTTACATAGGAAAGAAAAAGATGACTTAATTTCTATCCTATGTGGGAAATGATCCCATGACCTCCTAAACCTTGTAGCAAGGCAACCTACTAACCAATAAACCCAAGTATATGGGCGCCCCTAATTAAGGAAAAGACAAGTATATCCTAATTACATCATGAAATCCTAATTACATCACAAAATCCTAATTACATAGATTCCTAATTAAGTTGAGTCTTGTATGTATACTTGACTTCTTGATCAATCATCAAGGCTTGACCAAGGGTTGACTCTCATGAAGGAAGACTCATGCTTGGTTCAACTCCAAGCACTTCAAGCAGCTCCAAGTTGATCCTGGCCATCAGCTGTCAGCTCAGAGGTCCACTAACAGGTTGTCATCATCCCCTCCCCCTTGAAAAGCATTTGTCCTCAAATATGAAGAATGATAAAAATATAAGGGGTAGAAGAGAATGTAAAGGAATGGATGACAAAGAAGAGAAGGTGGAAACTTCCCTTTTGGATTAGTGAAGCCATGCTAGGACCTCAATCATGGACATCCTTGCGCACCCTAGTCAACAAAGAAGAAGGAGACTTATTATTCCCAAGCATATAATCTCTAATGCTCATAACAATAATACTTGGGGATCATGTAGGGAGCTTTAGTGAAAGAAAGAGGGGAAGTAGGAGATGAAGAAATTGTGAAGTCTATAAATCTGTTTAAGTAATTAAACATGATTATAAGACTTAACATCCGTTAGTTTTAATGATTAACAAATAAGATTATATAAAGAACAAATAAGATTATATAAAGAACCAATTAGATTATATAAACAGGTTCTACTGAGAAAGGTATTTGTTTGTTAATTATGTTTCAGGATAAATTACTCTTTAGAAGAAGAAGAAGATTTTGTGAACAAGATCAGAATCAGAAGATCAGAATCAGAAGAACAAAAGTGCAGAATCTGAAGAAGGTTAATCCTTAACAGAGTTGAAGCAACTGAAGAATAGAAGTGAAGACTTGAAGATTGACTGAAGAAGTGAAGACTTGAAGACTGACTGAAGAAGTGAAGACTTGAAGACTGTCTAAAGAAGCGAAGACTTGAAGACCATCTGAAGAAGTGAAGACCAAGAATACTATCTGAAGAACTGAAGGCAAAAGATATGAAGAAGTACAGATTCAAGTATACGTCTGTCTAAAGAACAACAATGAACTAAAGAAACCAAGAAGGAGAAGATACGAAGAAAAACGAAGCTACAATTCTAAGAAAGAAGGCCGTTGAAGTTTCAACCAAAATGAAGAATTGAAGTTGTCTGAAGGAAGCAACTCGGCTGAAGTAGTGAAGCTGTCTAAAGCAACGAAGCTGTCTGAAAGACTTGAGCTGTCTGAAGTCATCAACCTGTCTTAAGTGATGAAGCTGTCTGAAGAGCCAAGTCCGTCTGAAGACTCGAACTCGTCTGAAGACTGGAACCCGTCTGAAGGTTGGAAGCTGTCTGAAGCTTTAGTAATGATGTGGCATCTTTGTTGAAACCTTGCGTGAAGACTTTTCTAAGTCGCTGCTGCCCATACGTTTTGAAACACATTTGTGGCAACAAACACAGAGACCTTTCCTGATGCATTTGAACTTCATACACCACTGAGGAAATCTCTGCAACGCAGCAGTCACAGCAACAACAGTAGCAGCCTTACTGCAGCACCAACGTTGTACTATGTCAGAACTCTCAAGAAGCGTGTCTCACAACGGATTAAAAGAAGACTATTTGCTGTCTCTAAACGATAGCATCTCAACGAGACATTTCTTCATTTGTGCAAACTGGAACAAAGCAGAAGAAAAGCTAAGGAGACTAAGCAAAAGCAACAAGGAAGATGTTTGAATAAAATATATTCAATTCAACATCTTTATCTAAATATCAAAAGAGGAATCTGCAAACAACGACTATCGATCAAGACATCTCATTCAAAGAAGTAATGGTGTCAGGAGCAAGTGAAAAAGAAGTATATGCAGAATAAGAAAAAAGGGCAAATTCAACGGATACATATCCTCAAGAGAATCAGAAGAAATCCGAAAGCAAGCAGATGCAAGACAATGCAAGCTGGATAAAGCAGATGCAAGCAGATGCAAGATAATACAAGCTAGAGCAAGAAGATGCAAGCTGGATAAATCAGATACAAGAAAGCAAAAGAATTCAAGAGAGAGAATACACATGATCATCACATCTCTCAAAACAGAGCTCGTCAACAGAAGTGTCAGAACGGGAGTATTCTGAACACTCAATATGCTTAAGGAGAAGCAACCGTCTGAGAAGCTATTACACAATGGCTATATGAGCCACATCATCAGAAGCTCAACGGTATTATGAATTATCTTCAACGGCTATACTCAAGAAGAACATATAAATAGCCTCAAGATTGAAGTTGTTGTTGTAAAAGTACACAACCAGGTTGTTGTTGCGGTGCACAACCAAGTTGTTGTTGAAAACACACAACCAAGTTGGTCGGTCCAACAAGTTGTTGGCATGCAGAGCATATTAACCATGCTGCCGAGGTGCAGTTGTTATGCTAAACAACCAGAGTGAATTATCAATCAGGCTACTGATCAGCTGGTCAGTTAGTTAGATTGTACAGTTGGTCTGTTGATCAAGTGAGTTGGTTGTCGGGAAGGCAATCATGTTGTACAAATGACTATCAAACCAGGTACGGTTTGAAGCTTTGAAGATACCTTGGAATTCCAATGATACGGGTGAGAATGTAGCCCATGGAAACCAATGGTAGGAGAATAAGGCTGGAGCTTAATTTCACATCTTAGTTAGCCTACTCTCAGAGGATGTATTCCTCATAGAAAAGACAGGGATTGTATTTAAATTCAAACACTTGTATCACTGTCTATCCTTGTATCTAGTTTGTAATGATTGTATCCTGAGTATGTACTCAGTAATCACTATGTACAAGAAGAATCTGAGTTGAGAAGTTCTAACGAACATCTAACTTAGGTTGAGAAGTTGTAAACTTCATACTTGGTTAGTTTCCCTGAGCCTGGAGAGGCTTGACTGTAAAAGAATACTCTTAGAGCTTGAAGAGGCTTGATAGAAAATACTACTGCTGGTCTGTGTGACTCAGTGTGACATATATGTGGTTGCGAGGGTCTGGAGGATTCGGAGTGACACATATATGTGTTAAGGATCGGTGTGATCCTGAGCCTGAAGAGGCTTGACTGTAAAAGAATACTTGGTGTGACATATATGTGGCTGCAAGGGTCTGGGGGATTCGGAGTGGCACATATGTGTTGTTGTTATAAAAAAAGGCTAGTGGTGGTTTGCCACTAGGACTGGATGTAGCTCACAGGGTTTGTGGGTGAACCAGGATAAATTCTGTGTCTGAGTTTTCTTTCCCTTAATCTCTTTTATTTACAGTCTTTATATTTACGTTGGGGATTGAAAAGTATTTTTCATAACAAGCTTAACTGAAGGATTTCAATAAAACAAGTTTCCATACAAACATAATGGTAAAACGTCTCTAGTGTAGGTTGAAGTATTATAGAAGAATACATTCAGAGGGTTGGCTGAAATACCTGTCTGAAGTGAGCCCAACAGGAACTCAGTTCAGACATATGATATGAATGGTCTCTGATCATCTAAAGTATTTCAGAAACAGTTCTGAAGGTACTCTTAATAATATTCTTCAGAAGACACTAAGATAAGTTTGTTTAAAATCAAAACAATCTGAAGTGTAAGAAAAAGTTTTTAATCTAAATCTTTCATATATTCCGCATGTTTTTAAAATAACTCTGATCTTAAGATTGAATTTGTACAATGATCACTTAACGTGATTGTTTATTTTAAAGATTTCCAAAATTGTCTCAAAATATCTAAAACACTATTCATCCCCCCTTCTAGTGTTGCCTGTGGTTCTAAAAAAAATAGGAGAAAAGGTTAGAGGAAACTCCCTTGTAGTGTAGCTACTTCCTCCATCCATATTCAACAGCTCCTTTTCTTGAATCCCTTCAAAACAATCAAGGTCAGCAGTTTTAAATTGGTGGAGTAATAGCATTGCTTCCCTTTTATTCTTTTGGTTTTCCTTGTTTTTCACCTTTTCGACCATCACTTTTGATGCTTCTTCTTTCCTTTTCTTTTTATCCTCATCCTCTATCTTAAGCCTTTTTATTCTTTCAAGCTCTATCTCTCTCTTCATGTGGGCTTGATGCTCACATATTTCTTGAATTGACATTGGCATCAAAGTGATTTTAGTTCCATATTGTTTGAAAGTGATTTGATTAGAGTAACCATCATGAATGGCCCTTTTATCAAATTGCCATGGTCGACCCAAAAGAATATGTGTGGCATCCATAGGCACAACATCACAAAGAACATTATCATCATAATCACCTATGGAAATAAAGATGAGAGTTTGCCTATTTACTTCCCTTTCCCCATCATCACATATCCAAGATAACTTGTATGGTCTGGGGTGGGGGGTGGTAGATAAACCAAGTTTTTCCACCATTCTTGCACTTGCAATGTTAATGCAACTTCCACTATCAACAATTAGGGAACAAATACGCCCCTCTACCATGCATCTAGTGTGGAAAACAGTTTGCCTTTGTTCATCTTCTCTTATTATTTGGTTTCCTAAGGCCCTTCTAACCATGCACAGTTTACCTTCGGCCCTATATATTTCTCTCTTAACTTCATTTTTATTTTCTTCTTCACTAGTTTCATTTTCCTCTTCCTTATTTTGCTCATGCTCACTTTCGCTAGTGTACTCACCATTCTCTTTGACCAACATTGCCCTCCTATTTGGGCATTGGGAAGTTATGTGTCCCTTTCCATCACACTTGAAACATTTGATGTTTCTTGTGGAAGTAGAAGGCTCTTCCTTATTAGTAGAAAGAGTGGGGTTAGAAGTGACCCTAGAACCCTTAGGTTCTTCCTTCTCTTGGCTCTTTCCCTTATCTTCTTTTAGGGTTTCCTTGTTCCTAGTTGTAAAACTAGAATTTCCACTTTTATAGCTACCCTTTCTTTTAAGTTGAGTTTCAATTTTAATGGCTTGATGTACCAAGTCCTCCATTTCTACATAAGGATGCAACTCCACTATGTCCCTTATGTCGAAATTTAGACCATTGATAAACCTAGCCATAGTTGCTTCACTATCCTCAACTATGTTGGCTCTAATCAAAGCAAGTTCCATTTCTTTAAAATACTCATCTACACTTTTAGAACCTTGCTTAAGAGTTTCGAGTTTGATGTGCAACTCCCTAGTATAGTGTTGAGGTATAAACCTCTTTCTCATGATGGATTTCATTTCGTCCCAAGAGGAAACTAAAGGAGCATTGAACCTTCTTCTATCAGCTTGAAGCTGATGCCACCAAACTAAGGCATAATTCTTAAACTCAAGAGAGGCAATTTTGACCTTTTCTTCTTCCCTATACCTATGGTAACTAAAGATTTGTTCAATTTTAAGTTCCCATTCTAGGTATTGTTCTACATCATTTCTCCCATTAAAGGTTGGGACTTCTATTTTTACCCCTCTAAACCCTTGTTCCCTTCTAGGCTCTTCTTCCCTCCTATGCCTTCTAGGGTTCTCTTCATAGTAATCTTCCCTTTCTCTTCTATTGTTTTCCTCATAATAGTCTTCCCTAAACCCTCCAAGTTCCTCACGCCTCCTAGGCCTCCTATGCTCTCTTTCCCTTCTCCTATAGGTATGGCTAGAGTGTCTCTCTCCCTCACTACTTTCTGGATGGTACCTATCTTCACTCCTAACCACACTATACCTATCCTCACTTCCTCCTTCTTGAGAAGAATGTCTTCTCTCCCTCCTACTCCCACTTAGCTCTTTCCTAAGTTCACTCATCCCATGCCTCATCATTCAAGTCATGTCATGAATTTCACGTTGCAACTCGGACCTATACTTCAAAGTTCTAGGAGAAGGAGGTGGTGAGTTCCTACTACCCATTTTTTTAAGTTTTTAAGAAAATTAGGACCTTTCCACTCAACTAAGTGTTTACACTCAAAGGAATGTTAACACTTGTGTATGTCACTCTTTTTAGGCTTTTTCTATAATGATACTCTCTAGCCTCTTCTACTCGGTTGGAGGTTGATTGAAGTTGCAAAAACCAGATTGAGTCTAAGTCTTAACCCTTACCCAAAATAGAAGCGCACTAACAAAGAAAAGATCTATCGGAAGAGAATAGAAAAATCCTAAGACAAAACAAGGAATTGATATGACAAACAAGAAAAACTGGTACTCAAACAAGCTTATACACAAGAGCAGACAGCAAAACAGACAAGACGGAAGAAATTGCAAAGAGAATTGTTTTTGGTGATTTTTGAAAAAAGAGTTGCCAAAATTGTCGTTTTTAAGAAAAACAGCAAATACAACTCAATTACAGTATACAGGGAAATGAAACAGAAAAATTACAGTAAAACTGTCACTATATTGTTGGGATACTTCTTTGTTTTGAATTTTCTATTTTTCTGATTTTTTTTTGAATTTTTGACTCTTTTTGGGTGTCTTTTGTCTTTTTTCTTCTTTTGCACCCTTTTTGCTTTTTACACCTCTTTTTCTATTTTAGGCACGTACGTACTTTTTATATTTTTTCTTGCCTTTTCTTTCTTTTTTGGCTTTTTCCCCAACAGAAAATTGCAGAAATTTGTACACAATGAAAAGAAAATATACTGAACCTACTGTAATATTTTTGGAATTTTCTGACAGTAAACTGGTCCAAGTGGCCCAGAAAAACAAAAATAATGAATAAACTGATTTCTAAAAACTGCAAAAACGTGATGGCAACTTGATTTCAAAAATGGCCAAAAAAAATTGCTTATCACTTCCTTGTTGATTATACAAGACCAGTGTGGTCACAGAAACGCGCTTGGTTCAATTTTAAGTTTGGAATTAAATTTGAAGGAAAATCAACAATTAGGATTTGTTGATCTTCTTCCAACACTATGAACCAAAAAAGATCCTATAGGTGAGCGTTTTGCACAATCAAACAGGGAAAGTTCTAGGTAGAGATAACAGCCAATCCAAATTTGCAATCAGAATGCCAATCAAACAGACATAACAAGAGTAGAATATGAACAAAACATAAGCCCAAAAATGCGCATAAATGGCAAAAAATAAGAAGAGGAATTGCGCAAAATAAATTGCAAGAAAATAAAGGGGGAAACTGAAATTAAAAGGATGGGGAGGACAGGAATGTAAATGACCGAAATGTAAAGGGGGGAAGCGGAAATTAAAAGAATGGGGAGGACTGAAAATAAATGACTGAAAGTAAAGGGGGAAGCGGAAATTAAAAGGATGGGAAGAACTGAAAAGTAAATAGCAGAATGTAAAGGGAGAGCTGAAATTAAAGGGATGGGAGAAACGGAAATTAAATGGCGGAAATTAAAAGCGGAAAGTAAAGAGATGAATATGGGCGATGAACAATTAATGGTGAAGGGAGAAAATGTAGGTGAACGATCTTTGGAAAAATGAAGACAACAATGCCTCCTCTTACCACACTTCACCAACAAACAAGCAGTTTATAGCAATTATATGTAGAAATCACTCAAGAACAAGTATGAGCAATTAAGAGGCAATTTATCAAACACCTAGGGGGTGGGAATTAGCGGCCCAAAACAGCCCCCAACTAGCAAGATAATCACCCAATTCAATCAAGCAGACAAGTGCAAATAGTAGCAGAAAGGCACCTCGGGCCCGGGAAACAGTCCAAGTCCAAATTACAATTGAAAAGAGGGATTGAATTACACTAAAATGATGAAAATTCTGCACATATGAGGTGCAGTTTGCGCGCCCAAGAACAGCCCCAATTGCTCCAAATTTGCTCAAATTCAACAAGCTCTTGATACCAAATGATGACAGGAATTGAAAAGGATCTAGAATTGAGCAAAACAAACCAATTAGAACCACAATCAAGCAATAAATTCACGAAATATAGGTGCTGGGCAGCAGCTATATTCACGTGAGAAAGTGATAGAAAATGAGAGAAAATGAAAGAAAAAGTGGAGAGGAAGAAATGGGAGGGACGCCACTGAAGCAAGAATCCTCCTGCAGCAGATAAGTCCAATGCCAGACGCCACTAATTCCGGGGGAATTAGATAAGTCTCACCATGGTTTAAGCAACAACCACCAAGCCTCACTCAACTCTCAAGAGAGAGAAAATTTGGCATAATGCCTTTACTATTCATCAAAGTTGTCAAATACAAGAGAGGAGGCCCCTTTATATAGGAGTGAGGAGTGAGGAGGCGGCCACTTACATGAGGCAATGGGGGAAAAATAAAAAGATGAGTGGAAACTCATCCTAAATGGGATTTGAACCCATTCCCCTAATGGCTTATGGCTAAGCTAAGCCTTAAGCCAATAAACCCCAAAAATAGCGCCCAATTTACATAGGAAAAAAAAGATGACTTAATTTCTATCCTATGTGGGAAATGATCCCATGACCTCCTAAACCTTGTAGCAAAGCAACCTACTAACCAATAAACCCAAGTATATAGGCGCCCCTAATTAAGGAAAAGACAAGTATATCCTAATTACATCATGAAATCCTAATTACATCACAAAATCCTAATTACATAGATTCCTAATTAAGTTGAGTCTTGTATGTAGACTTGACTTCTTGATCAATCATCAAGGCTTGAACAAGGGTTGACTCTCATGAAGGAAGACTCATGCTTGGTTCAGCTGCAAGCACTTCAAGCAGCTCCAAGTTGATCCTAGCCATCAGCTGTCAGCTCAGAGGTCCACAGGTTGTCATCAGCAACCCGCCTAGCCCGCCATAAAACGGGGTGGACAAGAAATCTCATCCCACCTCCCAATGTCAGCCCGCCCCCCATTTTGAGCGGGCCATTGGCGGGGCGTGCTTGCCCGCTTGGCCGTCCCTAATAGTAGTGTTCTTAGGAATCACTTTTGGGTGCTTATGCTTATGCGTGTTGTGTTGCTTACTGTCTTTTGTGCCATGTTCATGCATTTTGGGTTTGGGGGCTAAGATGCATGTGTTCCTTACTGTTTTTGCATTTTGGTGCCATGTTAATGTATTTTGGGATTTATGGTAATAAATTTCTTCATTTTGTTGTAGAGTATTTATCTCTAGTCAAGAGAGTCTAAAAAAAGTGAGATTTGTTATAAAGCATATGTTGGAGGTTATCCAACTGATCATATTTCCAAATATGAAGGAGATGACACTCGGACTCACTTTGTGGTATGATGTATTAATACTATAAACTTGTTCAACAAGATTTATCGGACAACAACATCTCGGTATTTGCTTAAAGGTGAAATGGCCCTGAGCAATGCTGATAGCACTTTTCTACAGCACGGAGAAGGAAAATCATGGAGAAGTATAAATACGAATGATTTGAAAGTTCGATTAAAAGAGACATTTCACGCTCTCCATTATGTCCATAGTAAGCTGAAGAAATGTCATCAAAACTTTATGAACTAGAAGGAAGCTCTTGTGGTCAACAGAGAATCTATTAAGTGGGTCGGTTTATATTGTTGCGCCCGCACATGCAATCATATTTCTCACAAGAAAATTGATTTGAAAAACTTGCTGAAATATGTTAAAAAAAACATGCTTGATGTGATGAATGATAATCTTACACATTTTGTACAATTCTTTCGACTCAAGAACGGTTTTGGCCCCCTGTAGAAGTTATAGATGACCACCCCGTATTGCGATCTCTGCCATTTCAGAATGTATTTTTTTCATGTAAAACTGAATTATTATGTCGAATCATTGTATAACATGAAATCGAAAGAATTTAGAAAAATGTGCAGAAGCGTTCATGTCCATAGTTGGAGAGAAAAAGATGTTGGAGAACTCAATAATATTTTAAATCACAACGGTAGCTACAATTATACTAAAAGTTTTGTCATAGCCGATGAAATGAAACAATTTGCAAGATTTGGGCGAAATGCTTTTTTTCACTATACCGGTAGCTATTACATCTTACAAACCGATCTTGAATTCTTATGGTCTAATTTCAACAGTGAATTGGTTCTTTCGAAAGAAAATTTTGACAATTGGAATATATTCCCCAGCCCCTTGCAATCCACCACCACCAAAATCATATTTATATCCATTTTTTAAAAAATATGGGCGGGTCAGCCCACAACCCGTCGAACCTGCCATAAAATAGGGTGGACAAGAAATCCCATCCCACTTCCAAATGTCAGCCCGCCCCCCATTTTGAGCGGGCCATTGGCGGGGCGTGCTTGCCCACTTTGCCGTCCCTAATAGTAGT
Source organism: Sesbania bispinosa (assembly GCA_026901365.1). NCBI lineage: Eukaryota > Viridiplantae > Streptophyta > Magnoliopsida > Fabales > Fabaceae > Sesbania > Sesbania bispinosa. The sequence goes on from QLOH01000836.1 coordinate 240,435, forward strand.
GTTCTTAGGAATCGCTTTTGGGTGCTTATGTTGTGTTGTGTTCCTTACTGTTTTTGCATTTTGGTGCCATGTTCATGTATTTTGGGATTTATGGTAAACAATTTCTTCATTTTGTTGTAGAGTATTTATCTCTAGTCAAGAGAGTCCCAAAAAAAAGTGAGATTTGTTATAAAGCAGACGTTGGATGTTATCTAGATGATGATATTTCCAAATATGAAGCAGATGACACTCGGACTCACTTTGTGGTATGATGTGGTATTAATACTATAAACTTGTTCAACAAGATTTCTCGGATAACAACATCTCGTTATTTGCTTAAAGGTGAAATTGTCTTGAGCAATGCTATAGCACTTTTCTACGTATGAAGAAGGAAAATCATAGAGGAGTATAAATACGAATGATTTGAAAGTTCGATTAAAAGAGGCATTTCACGCTCTCCATTATGTCCATAGTAAACTGAAGAAATGTCATCAAAACTTTATGAACCATAAGGAAGCTCTTGTGGTCAACCGAGAATCTATTAAGTGGGTCGGTTTATATTGTTGCGCCAGCACATGCAATCATATTTCTCACAAGAAAATTGATTTGAAAAACTTGCTGAAATATGTTAAAAAAACATGCTTGATGTGATGAATGATAATCTTACACATTTTGTACAATTCTTTCGGCTCAAGAACGGTGTTGGCCCCCTGTAGAAGTTATAGATGACCACCCCGTATTGCGATCTCTACCATTTCAGAATGTATTTTTTTAATGTAAAACTGAATTATTATGTCGAATCATTGTATAACATGAAATCGAAAGAATTTAAAAAAATGTGCAGAAGCGTTCATGTCCATAGATGGAGAGAAAAAGTTATTGGAGAACTCAATAATATTTTAAATCACAACGGTAGCTACAATTATACTAAAAGTTTTGTCATAGCCGATGAAATGAAACAATTTGCAAGATTTGGGCGAAATGCTTTTTTTATTACATGTTACAAACCGATCTTGAATTCTTATGTTCTAATTTCAACAGTGAATTGGTTCTTTCAAAAGAAAATTTTTACAATTGGAATATATTCCCCAGCCCCTTGCAATCCACCACCACCAAAATCATATTTATATCCATTTTTTTTTAAAAAAAATATGGGCGGGTCAGCCCACAACCCGCCGGACCCGCCCCATAAAATAGGGTGAACAAGAAATCTCATCCCACTTCCAAATGTCAGCCCGCCCCCCATTTTGAGCGGGCCATTGGCGGGGCGTGCTTGCCCACTTTGCCGTTTCTAATAGTAGTGTTCTTAGGAATCGCTTTTGGGTGCTTATGCTTATGCTTGTTGTGTTCCTTACTGTTTTTGCATTTTGGTGCCATATTCATGTATTTTGGGATTTATGGTAATCAATTTCTTCATTTTATTGTAGAGTATTTATCTCTAGTCAAGAGAGTCCCAAAAAAAAGTGAGATTTGTTATAAAGCAGACGTTGGATGTTATCTAGATGATGATATTTCCAAATATGAAGCAGATGACACTCCGACTCACTTTGTGGTATGATGTGGTATTAATACTATAAACTTGTTCAACCAGATTTCTCGGATAACAACATCTCGGTATTTGCTTAAAGGTGAAATGGCCCTGAGCAATGCTGATAGCACTTTTCTACCGTATGACGTATGAAGAAGGAAAATCATGGAGGAGTATAAATACGAATGATTTGAAAGTTCGATTAAAAGAGGCATTTCACGCTCTCCATTATGTCCATAGTAAGCTGAAGAAATGTCATCAAAACTTTATGAACCAGAAGAGGAAGCACTTGTGGTCACCGAGAATCTATTAAGTGGGTCAGTTTATATTGTTGCGCTCACACATGCAATCATATTTCTCACAAGAAAATTGATTTGAAAAACTTGCTGAAATATGTTAAAAAAACATGCTTGATGTGATGAATGATAATCTTACACATTTTGTACAATTCTTTCGACTCAAGAATGGTGTTGGCCCCCTGTAGAAGTTATAGATGACCACCCCGTATTGCGATCTCTGCCATTTCAGAATGTATTTTTTCAATGAAAACTGAATTATTATGTCGAATCATTGTATAACATGAAATCGAAAGAATTTAAAAAAATGTGCAGAAGCGTTCATGTCCATAGTTGGAGAGAAAAAGTTGTTGGAGAACTCAATAATATTTTAAATCACAACGGTAGTTACAATTATCCTAAAATTTTTATCATAGCCGATGAAATGAAACAATTTGCAAGATTTGAGCGAAATGCTTTTTTTCACTACACTGTTAGCTATTACATCTTAGAAACCGAACTTGAATTCTTATGGTCTAATTTCAACAGTGAATTGGTTCTTTCGAAAGAAAATTTTGACAATTGAAATATTTTCCCCAGCCCCTTGCAATCCACCACCACCAAAATCATATTTATATCCATTTTTTTAAAAAAATATGGGCGGGTCAGCCCGCAACCCGCCTAGCCCGCCATAAAACGGGGTGGACAAGAAATCCCATCCCACTTCCCAATGTCAGCCCTCCCCCCATTGGTGGGGCGTGCTTGTCCGCTTTGCCGTCCCTAATAGTAGTGTTCTTACGAATCACTTTTGGGTGCTTATGCTTATGCGTGTTGTGTTGCTTACTGTCTTTAGTGTCATGTTCATGCATTTTGGGTCTGGGGCTAAGATGCACGTGTTCCTTACTGCTTTTGCATTTTGGTGCCATGTTCATGTATTTTGGGATTCATGCTAATCAATTTCTTCATTTTTTTTTGAGTATTTATCTCTAGTCAAGAGAGTCCCAAGAAAAGTGAGATTTGTTATAAAGCACACGTTGGATGTTATCCAACTGATCATATTTCCAAATACTTCCAAATATGAAGGACATGACACTCGGGACATGACACTCGGACTCACTTTGTGGTATGATGTGGTATTAATACTATATAAACTTGTTCAACAAGATTTCTCGGACAACAACATCTCCGTATTTGCTTAAAGGTGAAATGGCCCTGAGCAATGCTGATAGCACTTTTCCACCATACCAAGAAGGAAAATCATGGACGAGTATAAATACAAATGATTTGAAAGTTCGATTAAAAGAGGCATTTCACGCTCTCCATTATCTCCATAGTAAGCTGAAGAAATGTCATCAAAACTGTATGAACCAGAAGGAAGCTCTTGTGGTCAACAGAGAATCTATTAAGTGGGTCTGTTTATATTGTTGCGCCCGCACATGCAATCATATTTCTCACAAGAAAATTGATTTGAAAAACTTGCTGAAATATGTTAAAAAAACATGCTTGATGTGATGAATGATAATCTTACACATTTTGTACAATTCTTTCGACTCAAGAATGGTGTTGGCCCCCTGTAGAAGTTATAGATTACCATCCCGTATTGCGATATCTGCCATTTCAGAATGTATTTTTTCAATGAAAACTGAATTATTATGTCGAATCATTGTATAACATGAAATCGAAAGAATTTAAAAAAATGTGCAGAAGCGTTCATGTCCATAGTTGGAGAGAAAAAGTTGTTGGTGAACTCAATAATATTTTAAATCACAACGGTAGCTACAATTATCATAAAAGTTTTATCATAGCCGATGAATGAAACAATTTGAAAGATTTGGGCGAAATGCTTTTTTTCACTACACTGTTAGCTATTACATCTTAGAAACCGAACTTGAATTCTTATGGTCTAATTTCAACAGTGAATTGGTTCTTTCAAAAGAAAATTTTGACAATTGGAATATATTCCCCAGCCCCTTGCAATCCACCACCACCAAAATCATATTTATATCCATTTTTTTTTTAAAAAAATATGGGCGGGTCAGCCCACAACCCGCCGAACCCGCCATAATATAGGGTGAACAAGAAATCTCATCCCACTTCCAAATGTCAGCCCGCCCCCCATTTTGAGCGGGCCATTGGCGGGGCGTGTTTGCCCACTTTGTCGTCCCTAATAGTAGTGTTCTTAGGAATGGCTTTTGGGTGCTTATGCTTATGCGTGTTGTGTTCCTTACTGTTTTTGCATTTTGGTGCCATGTTGATGTATTTTGGGATTTATGGTAATCAATTTCTTAATTTTGTTGTAGAGTATTTATCTCTAGTCAAGAGAGTCCCAAAAAAAGTGAGATTTGTTATAAAGCAGACGTTGGATGTTATCTAGATGATGATATTTCCAAATATGAAGCAGATGACACTCGGACTCACTTTGTGGTATGATGTGGTATTAATACTATAAACTTGTTCAACAAGATTTGTCGGATATTTGCTTAAAGGTGAAATGGCCCTGAGTAATGCTGATAGCACTTTTCTACCGTATGACGTATAAAGAAGGAAAATCATGGAGGAGTATAAATACGAATGATTTAAAAGTTCGATTAAAAGAGGCATTTCACGCTCTCCATTATCTCCACAGTAAGCTGAAGAAATGTCATCAAAACTTTATGAACCATAAGAGCAAGCTCTTGTGGTCACCGAGATTCTATTAAGTGGGTCGGTTTATATTGTTGCACCCGCACATGCAATCATATTTCTCACAAGAAAATTGATTTGAAAAACTTGCTGAAATATGTTAAAAAAACATGCTTGATGTGATGAATGATAAGCTTACACATTTTGTACAATTCTTTCGACTCTAGAATGGTGTTGGCCCCTGTAGAAGTTATAGATGACCACCCCGTATTGTGATCTCTGGCATTTCATAAGGTATTTTTTCATGTAAAACTGAATTATTATGTTGAATCATTGTATAGCATGAAATCGAAAGAATTTAAAAAAATGGGCAGAAGCATTCATGTCCATAGTTGGAGAGAAAAAGTGGTTAGAGAACTCAATAATATTTTAAATCACAACGGTGGCTTCAATTATCCTAAAAGTTTTGTCATAGCCGTTGAAATGAAACAATTTGCAAGATTTGGGCGAAATGCTTTTTTTCACTATACTGGTAGCTATTACATCTTACCTATCTTGAATTCTTATGGTCTAATTTCAACAGTAAATTGGTTCTTTCAAAAGAAAATTTTGACAATTGGAATATATTCCCCAGCCCCTTGCAATCCACCACCACCAAAATCATATTTATATCCATTTTTTTTAAAAAAAAAATATGGGCGGGTCAGCTCACAACCCGCCGAACCCGCCATAAAATAGGGTGAGCAAGAAATCCCATCCCACTTCCAAATGTCAGCCCGCCCCCCATTTTGAGCGGGCCATTGGCGGGGCGTGCTTGCCCACTTTGTCGTCCCTAATAGTAGTATTCTTAGGAATCGCTTTTGGGTGCTTATGCTTCGCGTGTTGTGTTCCTTACTGTTTTTGCATTTTGGTGCCATGTTCATGTATTTTTTGATTTATGGTAATCAATTTCTTCATTTTGTTGTAGAGTATTTATCTCTAGTCAAGAGAGTCCAAAAAAAAGTGAGATTTGTTATAAAGCAGACGTTGGATGTTATCTAGATGATGATATTTCCAAATATGAAGCAGATGACACTCTGACTCACTTTGTGGTATGATGTGGTATTAATACTATAAACTTGTTCAACAAGATTTCTCGGATAACAACGTCTCGATATTTACTTAAAGGTGAAATGGCCATGAGCAATGCTAATAGCACTTTTCTACCGTATGACGTATGAAGAAGGCAAATCATGGAGGAGTATAAATACGAATGATTTGAAAGTTCGATTAAAAGAAGCATTTCACGCTCTCCATTATGTCCATATGAAGAAATGTCATCAAAACTTTATGAACCAGAAGGAAGCTCTTGTGGTCACCGAGAATCTATTAAGTGGGTCGGTTTATATTGTTGCGCCCGCACATGCAATCATATTTCTCACAAGAAAATTGATTTGAAAAACTTGTTGAAATATGTTAAAAAAACATGCTTGATGTGACGAATGATAAGCTTACACATTTTGTACAATTCTTTCGACTCTAGAATGGTGTCGGCACCTGTAGAAGTTATAGATGACCACCCCGTATTGCAATCTCTGCCATTTCAGAAGGTATTTTTTCATGTAAAACTGAATTATTATGTCGAATCATTGTATAGCATGAAATCGAAAGAATTTAAAAAAATGTGCAGAAACATTCATGTCCATAGTTGGAGAGAAAAAGTGGTTGAATAACTCAATAATATTTTAAATCACAACTGTAGCTACAATTATCCTAAAAGTTTTGTCATAACCGATGAAATGAAACAATTAGAAGATTTGGGCGAAATGCTTTTTTTCACTACACTGGTAGCTATTACATCTTACAAACCGAACTTGAATTCTTATGGTCTAATTTTAACAGTTAATTGGTTCTTTCAAAAGAAAATTTTGACAATTGGAATATATTCTCCAGCCCCTTTCAATTCACCACCACCAAAATCATATTTATATCCATTTTTTTAAAAAAATATGGGCGGGTCAGCCCGCAACCCGCCTAGCCCGCCATAAAACGGGGTGGATAAGAAATCCAATCCCACCTCCCAATGTCAGCCCGCCCCCCCATTTTGAGCGGGCCATTGGCGGGGCGTGCTTGTCCGCTTTGCCGTCCCTAATAATAGTGTTCTTAGGAATCACTTTTGGGTGTTTATGCTTATGGGTGTTGTGTTGCCTACTGTCTTTTGTGTCATGTTCATGCATTTTGGGTTTGGGGGCTAAGCTGCATGTGTTCCTTACTGTTTTTGCATTTTGGTGCCATGTTCATGTATTTTGGAATTTATGGTAATCAATTTCTTCATTTTGTTGTAGAGTATTTATCTCTAGTCAAGAGAGTCCCAAAAAAAGTGAGATTTGTTATAAAGCAGACGTTGGATGTTATCCAACTGATCATATTTCCAAATGTGAAGGACATGACACTCGGACTCACTTTGTGGTATGATGTGGTATTAATACTATAAACTTGTTCAACAAGATTTCTCGGACAACAATATCTCGGTATTTGCTTAAAGGTGAAATGGCCCTGACCAATGCTGATAGCACTTTTCTACCGTAAGAAGAAGGAAAATCATGGAAGAGTATAAATACGAATGATTTGAAAGTTCGATTAAAAGAGGCATTTCACGCTCTCCATTATCTCCATAATAAGCTGAAGAAATGTCATCAAAACTTTACGAACCAGGAGGAAGCTCTTGTGGTCAACCGAGAATCTATTAAGTGGGCCGGTTTATATTGTTGCGCCCGCACATGCAATCATATTTCTCACAAGAAAATTTATTTGAAAAATTTGCTGAAATATGTTAAAATTGATGTGATGAATGATAAGCTAACACATTTTGTACAATTCTTTCGACTCAAGAATGGTGTCGAATCATGTAAAACTGAAGGTATTTTTGTATTGTTGCGATCTCTGCCATTTCAGAAGGTATTTTTTCATGTAAAACTGAATTATTATGTCGAATCATTGTATAGCATAAAATCGAAAGAATTTAAAAAAAAGTGCAGAAGAATTCATGTCCATAGTTGGAGAGAAAAAGTGGTTGGAGAACTCAATAATATTTTAAATCACGACGGTAGCTACAATTATCCTAAAAGTTTTGTCATAGCCGATGAAATGAAACTATTTGCAAAATTTGGGCGAAATGCTTTTTTCACTACACTGGTAGCTATTACATCTTAGAAACCGAACTTGAATTTTTATGTTCTAATTTCAAAAGTGAATAGGTTCTTTCAAAAGAAAATTTTTACAATTGGAATATTTTCCTAGCCCCTTGCAATCCACCACCACCAAAATCATATTTATATCCATTTTTTTTTAAAATATGGGCGGGTCAGCCCGCAACCCGGCTAGCCCGCCATAAAACGGGGTGGACAAGAAATCCCATCCCACCTCCCAATGTCAGCCCGCCCCCCATTTTGAACGGGCCATTGGCGGGGCGTGCTTGCCCGCTTTGTCGTCCCTAATAGTAGTGTTCTTAGGAATCGCTTTTAGGTGCTTATGCTTATGCGTGTTGTGTTGCTTACTTTCTTTTGTGCCATGTTCATGCATTTTTGGTTTGGGCTAAGATGCATGTGTTCCTTATTGTTTTTGAATTTTGGTGCCATGTTCATGTGTTTTGGGATTTATGTTAATGAATTTCTTCATTTTGTTGTACAGTATTTATCTCTAGTCAAGAGAGTCCCAAAAAAATTGAGATTTGTTATAAAGCAGACTTTGGATGTTATACAGCTGATCATATTTCCAAATATGAAGGAGATGACGCTTGGACTCACTTTGTGGTATGATGTGTTATTAATACTATAAACTTGTTCAATAAGATTTCTGCGACAACAACATGTTGTTTGCTTAAAGGTGAAATGGCCCTGCGCAATGCTGATAACACTTTTCTGCTGTACGAAGAAGGAAAATCATGCAGGAGTATAAATACGAATGATTTGAAAGTTCGATTAAAAGAGGCATTTCACGCTCTCCATTATCTCCATAGTAAGCTGAAGAAATGTCATCAAAACTTTATGAACCAGAAGGAAGCTCTCGTGGTCAACAGAGAATCTATTAAGTGGGTCGGTTTATATTGTTGCGCCCACACATGCAATAATATTTCTCACAAGAAAATTGATTTGAAAAACTTGCTGAAATATGTTAAAAAAGACATGCTTGATGTGATGAATGATAAGCTTACACATTTTGTACAATTCTTTCGACTCTAGAATGGTGTGTTGGCCCCATGTAGAAGTTATAGATGGCCACCCCGTATTGCGATCTCTGCCATTTCAGAAGGTATTTTTTCATGTAAAACTGAATTATTATGTCGAGTCATTGTATAGCATGAAATCGAAGGAATTTAAAAAAATGTGCAGAAGCATTCATGTCCATAGTTGGAGAGAAAATGTGGTTGGAGAACTCAATAATATTTTAAATCACAACGGTAGCTACAATTATACTAAAAGTTTTGTCATAGCAAATGAAATGAATCAATTTGCAATATTTGGGTGAAATGCTTTTTTTCACTACACTGTAGCTATTAAATTGTAGAAACCGAATTTGAATTCTTATTGCCTAATTTCAATAGTAACTTGGTTCTTTCAGAAAAAAATTTTGACAATTGGAATCTTTTCCCAGCCACTTGCAATCCACAACCACCAAAATCATATTTATATGCATTTTATTAAAAAACTATGGGCGGGTCAGCCTGCAACCCGCCTAGCCCTCCATAAAACGGGGTGGACAAGAAATCCCAGCCTATTACCAAAAAAAAAGAAATCCCACCCCACTTCCGTGTTTCAGCCCGCCCCCCATTTTGAGCGGCCATTGGCGGGGGCGTGCTTCCCCGCTTTGTCATCCCTAATAGTAGTGTTCTCAAGAATCCCTAATAGCCTCTTGCTTACTGTTTTTTGTGCCATGTTCATGCATTTTGGGTTTGGGGCTAAGATGCATGTCTTCCTTACTATCTTTGCTTTTTGGTGCCATGTTCATGTATTCTGGATTTATGGTAACCAATTTCTTCATTTTGTTGTACAGTCTTTATCTCTAGTCAAGAGAGTCCCAAAAACAGTGAGATTTGGTATAAAGCAGACGTTGTATGTTATCCAACTGATCATATTTCCAAATATGAAGGAGATGACACTCGGACTCACTTTGTGGTATGATGTGGTATTAATACTATAGACTTGTTCAACAAAATTTATTGGACAATAACATCTCAGTATTTGCTTAAAGGTGAAATGGCCTGAGCAATGCTGATAGCACTTTTCAAGAAGGAAAATCATGGAGTCGTATAAATACGAATGATTTGAAAGTTCGACTAAAAGAGGCATTTCACGCTCTCCATTATCTCCATAGTAAGTTGAAGAAATGTTATCAAAACTTTATGAACTAGAAGGAAGCTCTCGTGGTCAACCGAGGATCTATTAAGTGAGTCGGTTTATATTGTTGCGCCCGCATATGCAATAATATTTCTCACAAGAAAATTGATTTAAAAAACTTTCTGAAATATGTTAAAAAAAATGGTTCATGTGATGAATGATAAGCTTACACATTTTGTACAATTCTTTCCACTCTAGAATGGTGTTGACCCTGTAGAAGTTATAGATGACCACCCGTATTGCGATCTCTGCCATTTCAGAAGGTATTTTTTCATGTAAAACTGAATTATTATGTCGAGTCATTGTGTAGCATGAAATCGAAGGAATTTAAAAAAAAAATGTGCAGAAGCATTCATGTCCATAGTTAGAGAAAAAAAGTGGTAGGAAAACTCAATAATATTTTAAATCACAACGGTAGCTACAATTATCCTAAAAGTTTTGTCATAGCCGATGAAATGAAGCAATTTGCAATATTTGGGCGAAATGCTTTTTTCACTACACTGGTAGCTATTACATCCTAGAAATCGAACTGTAATTCTTATGGCATAATTTCAACAGTGACTTGGTTCTTTCGAAAGAAAATTTTGACAATTGGAATCTTTTCCCCATCCGCTTGCAATCCACCACCACCAAAACCATGTTTATATGCATTTTTTTAAAAAAAATATATGGGCGAGTCATCCCGCAACCCGCCTAGTCCGCCATAAAACAGGGTGGACAACAAATCCCAGCCCACTTCCCTGTGGCGGGTTGGCCCACCCTGCCTTATTTTGAGCAGGCCATTGGCGGGACGTGCTTGCCCGCTTTCCCCTAATAGTAGTGTTCTTAGGTATCACCCATTTAGTCCTTGTTATACAATTTTGCTATAAATTATTTATGAATTTTTATGGACAAGGTCTAAAATAGGGTATCTTCATATTTTGAGTGACCAAATCCATTGATTTAAAAAAAAAAGAAATTGAAAATCAATTCCATGATATATAGTTTTATAATGTAGTAATGCAGAAGCAAATGCATATATCAAAACATGTTATTCAAAAGTGTTTTATTTTCGCTTCTAATCTATACTGCTACTTTGAAAAGAAAACAAAACGAGGCTTCCTTTTTGGTGTCCATTTTTTTTAATATCTTTACTATATATACCTGCTTTAAAAATTATTAAAATTAAAATAATAACCACCCATATAATATAATAATCATCATATTTTATAATATTATTTTATTTCTTTTATTTAATTTTTTACACATAATAAAAAACATGGATAAACAAGTATGATAATCTCCGTCTTTCCACGAGTAAAAAATAAAATCAATTGGCCTTTTTGTCCCATTCATAAAAAAAAAAAAACTTCAATTGGATAACGTGAAAGCAAACATACACAACCAATATGTATGGATTTGGATGGCTTACATTTTTTAATAAAAATGTCACAAACATGTTTCTTTTTCATATAAAATTAAATGGTTAAATATATTTTTAATTTATGAAATGTAGTCGAGATTTGGTTTTAGTTCCTGCAATTTAAAATTGGTGGTTTTGGCACTTCAAAAATTGAAAATACACCAATTTAATCTTTATTGCATTGTTTTGCTACAGATTTTGCTACCGATTAGCTATGAATTTTTATCAATAAAGACTAAATTGATATATTTTCAATTTTTGAATGACCAAAACCTCCTATTTTAAATTGCAAAATCTAAAACCAAATCTCAACTACTAAAAACATATTTTACCCCAAAATTAAATTATTAAAGCTAAAAAAATACTATATATGTGTGTGTCAGGATTTAGTGTGTGTTGGTAAAACTAGCTGGTAGCTGATAAGCTCCGAGCGGATAAACTTGCTTATTAAATTAGAATTGTTTTGTAAAACTAGCTGATAAACTAGTTGGTAAATGTAAAATGACATAAAAAGACATAATTATATAAATTTTATTATATAAATTCTAATTCTGTTTTCTAGGAAAAAAATATATTATTATGTAATTATAATTTTAGATTTTTTTAAAAATAATTAAATTCTTATAAAACCTTTGAGTGATAGAATATTTAATTATAAAATAAATAGTGAAATTGATAAAATAAATAGTATAATATAAAAATAATTTCATAAAATAGTGAAAAGAAAATAACAAATTAATTAATTTGTAATTTTTTATATTTCTTATTATATAGATAATAATAAGTAAAAAGAAATTGAAATAAATGAGTTTATCGATTCGATTTTATAGCTTTCGGGAATTTCTAGAAATATACATTCGGAAGCCATTTTTTCTGAAAATTTCCGGCGTCGTTCGAGGTGGTTGCGAGTTTTCAGTTTTTGATTTTTAAAAATTTTCAATCAAGTTTTTACAACTCAAAACAAAAAATTGAAATCACTTTTTGTGGTTTTCAAAATGTTTGTTTTGAAAACCACAAAAACAAGTTTTCAGTTTTTGGTTTTGAGTTGTAAAAACTAGATTGATAACTTTTAAAAACCAAAAACTAAAAATTCGCAACCACCCCGAACGACCCCTTCGGAAGCTATTTTTATTGTTTTGTTATCGGAAATTCCAGAAGTGTTTTTTTCCGTGAGTTAATAGAGGTGCAAATAGCAAAAATGAGGTGTTAAAAGCAACTCCCAATGACTAGATGGGCCGTACTCTGTGAAGCCCAACAAAATTTTGCCAGCAATGGCCCAGTCCAAAGAAATTAGTCGTACGAACTCACTCTTTCGTCATCTCCAACCTCCTCAAGCATTGAGGATTCTTTTAACCCTTCAGAACCCTCGTTCCTCGCCAGAATTGCGGGGAGAAAGAGAGAGTCAGAATTGAAACGAAAAGAAGAAGGAATTTTGATTGACCTATATTATAATTTTAAATTTATATTCTTATTTAAAAAGAATGGGGGGTTCATCAGATACAAGGTTGCTGCAAGACCTGTTGTTGTATGCAGCAAGCGCGGCGCTGAGTTGCTTGGTACTGTTCGCGGGGCTCCGACACCTTGACCCGAACCGAGAGGCATCGAAGAAGGCTCTTGAGCATAAGAAGGAGATTGCAAAGCGTCTCGGTCGTCCCCTCATTCAGACTAACCCTTACGAGGTGCTCTGTTTTCTCTCTTTTCATTCCCGTTATTGTTTATAATTGATTGCACCGACCTTAGTGTATCTTTTCGTTTATAATTTTGGCCATATGAAGTTCACGTCATTCCAGTGTTTGTACTGGAAGATGTTTAAGACTTGACATAAATTGCATCTTAATCACAATAATAGAAATGAATTAGGATATTTTTTTTGGTCCAAAAAATTGGGATTATATTTGACTCTAACTGGTTGCATGCTCCAGTTTTGCAATCTGTAGCGTATGCTTATGCTTATGTTTACTTGTCTATCCGTTATTCTTTGGCCTTCACATTGCCGCTTAAATTTTAGTTTTTAGGTTGAAATTTCAATGATTCTTCAGTGGGGGGAATTATGTGCGTTTGGGTAGCTAAGCTCAAATTTTGATCTTTGATATATCTGCCAGTACTGATATTGTCTTCCTAGAGGTATGGGCCTCAGTCGTTGTTGGTGTACTGATATTATCATCTTAGGTTATCAAAACGATTCAAATTTTGAATCAATAAACTAATTTTTGAATGTGAAATTATAAATCGTACTGAATTGTAAGATTTCAAGAGACAAGAAAATATAGCTTGAAATATATGATATAAACTATACATAATGATCAATATAATAATTTTAAACTAGGAATGGGCAAAACAAGTTAACCATAAATCTTCCGGAACAAACTCACAAGTTATACTTATTATCCACTTATATGGAAACTAATTGAAAAAAAAAAACCCATAACACATAACTAAGTGAACTCATAAGCAAGATGGTTAAAATCACAATCATGATGATCTTACGATTTGTTAGAGGCTCTGCGATTCCAATCATGGGTTGAATTGCTTTTTGGTGGGATCAGGCAGTATTGTCAGTCCTACTTCGTAGAAATGTAAGATCTAGTGATTTTTCGCAAGTTTGTTTGAACCCAACTTTCACAATTTAACCCGATTTGATAGCCCATCTGAAATTGGAAGTCCCAGATGTCCTCTTTTAAGTCTGTTGTGTTTGAAACTTTGTGCAAACCCTAATCTCTTTGAAACCTCTAGCTGGTGGTAACATGGTTTCTGCTGGTTCATGCCTTTCTCTTCTTTGAGCTTCTTTCTAGTTCAAGCTGCTGATTCATGACTTTTACAAAATCTTCTTCTACTCTCTTTCTGGTTATGGGTGCTGAATCTGCTGATTGTTCTCTCTTAGGCTCTTCTTTGCTCACTTCTTCTTCTTCCCCATATTTTACATACCCTAATATCTTCCAAACACACCTCTGCTTCTTCTTCACCATATTTTGCAAATCAAACAAACAAAGAAGAAGGAGGTGAATGAATTGAAGTGATATGTTTTTCTGATTAGGAGAAAATGTCTTTAAAAGAAGAAAATGACTCTGGTCATTTGTCAAAAGGATGAAAACAAAACAATGGAACAACCAAATAGGATGCATAGAGTGAATGAGTAGCCATTGTGTATGCCCTGTTTCAGAAGAATGATAACAGAGCAATGGAACTACTAGAGTATCATTATATCATTAAGTGTGCTGCCCCTATTTTAGAAGAATGAAAATATCTAGGAAGTTTCCTCCAATTTTTTCAAAAAAAATTCCGGATTGATACTTTTGGGATACGACTTTGATTCTATTTCGGTTATGACTCCAAAAACTTGTCTTTAAGCTTAAAGCCTTGTTCTTCATCATGTGAGAGGAATTTGAGTACATACTTATTCATTTACTCTTTAAAGAGAAACAAGATGAATCCAACAATGATAGAGAATTTGTTTTATGTGCATTCCAAGCTTTGACCTTTGTCTAAGAAAGATAAGGGGTATGCTAAAGGAGAGACAAGATTGTGGGACATTAGTGAGGTTGTGCATGATTCACTTGTCGATGGTAGTGAACTTCTTGAACTGACAATGTTGTTCAGAAGCTATGCTTTTTTGGATGATGGGATTGAGAAATATGAAAATGTTATGATTAGTATTAAATAGTAAATTGTGACATGTTTACAGCAGAAAGAATATATTTTGGTATGAACAGGAGGAAATGATGTGTTCATTTTTTGTTATGATTACAAGTATCTCTTTATAACCCGTGATCATCATCTGCTAATATGATTATATATTAGTTAGAAATATAAATGTCCATAAATATTATGCATTTATGTAAAATTAATAACTTTCTATAAATTCATGCTAATGTATCTAGGTTGTATCGTATCTTGAACTTTTAAGAACTTCCCATATCCCTGTATTCATACCATATCATACTCATGTCGTATTAAGTATCTGGGTTTTGTAGGAATAATCAAACACAAGGTGTGTTTCGTACCATTACTTCAATCTTTTTTTTTTAACAATTAAGCCTTGTGACTTCTGAATTTCTTTGATGAGAATTGGTGGAATAAAAGCAAAAAAGAAAGCAATTTGATGAATTGCTGAATTGTGCGATTCGTATTGGTGATAGAGAATAGCATCGATACATGCATGTATCACATAATTCACACCAATTCATCACATGATATGAACCGCCTTACAAATCTATTGAGTCATGTGATTTGAATCGTGAATCATGTGATTCTAACTACTATATGTACAATATAGGCCAGCTTACCACACTTATCCCTAACTCATGTAGGTCTGGGCCAAAAAAGGCAATGGGGCCAGAAATCCCATATAGGGAAAAGGCCACTGGGCCAAAACGCCCACAATGCCCTCTGGATTAGGGCTAGTCAATGAGGCTTAAATTTTAAAACAACTAAGTTGACCAACCTAGTCCATTCCTTGGGCCAACCCACTCCATGGGCTAGCCTAGCTTACTTCCTGGTTTTTCCATACATATTTTTTATTCCCTGACCCTGAGTATCTGATAGAAAAATAAAAGTTATTTTAAATTTTCAATAACAGTAAGAATGAAATACAAAATAATATCAAATTGATATAAAATTTTATAAATAGGGAAAAAATCTGTAAAATAATCAATCTAAAAACATTTTTATAGATATGAGATTTTTTTTCCATATAAATATCAACACCTCACCAATATATTATTAAAAAACATTTACGCATAGTATGTTCAAATGTGCAAAATAAAAATCTATTTGCGTATAAGGGGGAAGAAATAAAATCAGAAAAATTGTTGAAGAAGGAAGGAAAGCATGAAACAGAATAAAGAAAATGGAAGCAATGTGGTCTAGGTCATTTAAATATACATTTAAAGGAATATAAAATTACATTAAAAAATCCATTTATCAAACTTTAATCCTTAATTTTAAAGGAATATCACAGAGTCAATTTGGCATCCATTACAGTAATTCAATAATATATTTTTGTGGGTAATAGTAATAAAATGTATGAGTTCATGTTTTAAAAATCAAACTATACATTAAATAGGTGAGATCATCGATAAATGTTATCTGACTCAACTATAATTAAATTAAGAATCCAGTTAAATGAATTAAACAACAATTTGAAAATATCAAAATTCAATGTAAGTTCCTTTCTTAAACCAGAGATATGATTGTAAGGATATTATCAAAGCCGTAAGTTAAGATCGTGAAGATGCTATCCGCATTATGTGTTGCCATCCTCTTGCACTATCCTTGTCTCCTAAGCCCTAACCATCTGTATGCACCAACATTACCACAACGTTTCTACTGGCCATGGTCCAAGAGCGGGAGAGTCTGTTGCAGGGGAACCAGTTACCCAAAAATTAAGGGTGGGCTGACCCACAGTCACCCCAACCCTGACCTACAGAAATCACTAAATGTATAATGAGGGGCCAAAAACAACCCACCTATTATGGGGCCACAAAATTAGTGGGCTACATATGGCCCAGATGGGGTGGGTAGTCCTTATTGACAAAAGTAACTATGTGTTTTCTATAATCAACACAGATCATGGATTTCTAACTCTAGGCAACTGTATTCTAAAGAGATTTTTCAATTCCTTATGAAGTAATCTATATTATGAATATGATTTCCTAATATTGATCAATTTCTTTGATAAAATGATGAACTTGATTTAAAAATAGAATTCTACCCAACTAAATTTCAAAAAGGAGGACTAGTTCCTAACTGATATTCTCTATGGATATATGGCCTTCCTTTGTTTAAGCATACTTTTTCCCTGTAAAAATACTGGACCATAGTTAAGTGTTATCTTTAATATTTAATGTGTGCCCTTTATTGTGTACAGGATGTCATTAAGTATTGTCTTTAATATTTAATTTGTACCCTTGATTGTGTGCAGGATGTCATAGCCTGTGATGTTATAAATCCTGACCACATTGATGTGGAGTTTAACTCTATTGGGGGACTGGAAACAATCAAGCAAGCTTTGTTTGAGCTTGTTATTCTACCTCTAAAAAGACCTGACTTGTTTTCATATGGTAAGCTTCTTGGACCACAAAAGGGGGTCCTGTTGTATGGACCCCCTGGCACTGGAAAAACCATGCTTGCCAAAGCTATTGCTAAGGAGTCGGGAGCAGTTTTTATTAATGTGAGGATATCAAACCTGATGAGCAAATGGTTTGGGGATGCCCAAAAGCTTGGTAAGTGCTTGGTATCTTTATGACCACTCCCACAATACACTATAAAACTATAGTCTATACAATATAGCATATTCAATGTTGAGTTTTTGTTTGTACATATGGATGTTATGATTATCTTAGTCTGATAAATCAAAACTCTTATGTTTTGATCCTTTTGTTTTGCATAAAGTCCAGATATATGCACAAAGACCCAATAAATTGTTGTTGATTACTATGCATCTTAGAAAAACTTGACATGCCAACTATTGAAACCATTGTTCATAAATTTCTTTGGGATTTCACTCATATCTGAAGTGGTATCATGTGTAGTTGTAAGGTTAATTGTGCCTACTTTGATAAGATATGATATGAATAGAGCAGTTCCAACATAGTTTCTTTGCTTCAAATGGGAATTTTAGTTCAACACAGACTATACGAGTGTAAAATTCCTAATGCACTTTTATTCTACATAGAGAGTGTACCACAAACAATTTTTTCTTGAGATTGGGTTACTGAATCACCTGGGGAGGATGTAAACTATTGTTGGTATGAGTCAACCACCACCAGAGATTCTGTAGGATCTAGTGAGAGAAACTGCCCCCATTTTGCAGCAGTTGCTTAGTGTCATTATTGATGGAGTGAGTCCTCTGACTGCACTCTAACTGTCAGAAAGGAGTAAAACCCTCTTCTTGTCTTGGGTCCATATAACATTATGGATTATGGATTAGACCTACCCATCATGGTGAGTCCATACATGGGACCCAACACAATGTCCACTCATGAATAGTGCTTAATAAGTAATAACAGTATGGCCAACAATATTGATCAATTTATTGAGGCTTAGCAAAACACTGCCCTAATTAAAACTGACATCCAATTAATTTGGGTTTTATAAGACATAATATGAATTATGCTAGTCAACATAAAAAAATAACATTCTCCCCCTTGGACTACATAATTTTTGTTTTAAATCTCCATGTCAATTAAACGATATTTGGCTACAACAAGATGGCAAAATTTGAGTGAAAACTCTCAACAATAGGAATACTAACCTCATATGCGTAAGATACTCTTGTTCCGGTTATGATAATAGAAAGGGCCCTAGAGAAATTATCCTCTGAAGATAATGAAGAGCTTAGGAGAAATAGTTTAAACATCTTATGTATACTACTATCCTATACTTTGAATATAATGAAGATCTTAGACAAAGAAATAAGTAAACATTTTCTCTGAATGGAAAGTATTAACAAATCAAAACCAGTTAAATAACATTAAGCCAAAGAGGACTCTTCTTGTTGTCCTAACACCTTTATTTTTAGAAAAGTCAATCTTTCTCTCCTACAGTTCTTGGGAACAACCTTTTATCATCAATTGGTGGTGTGCTCATTCTTTTGTTTCAATGTAAAAAGATCAACTACTTTCTTTCAGGTAGCAAACCATATATTATTCGGTGTTTATATGACAGATTTTTCCTGTCAAACTCAACATATTTAATCTTACTGGCATTGTTCTTATAGATGATGTTTTATGAATATCCTGTAAGGTTATACTTTTCCATAATCCCTAAGTTTTTTTAATTCAAAAGAATATGCATTGTTAATGCTCATAGGTTATAGTGTTAAATATATGAAAATATATCTTATCTTATAATATCTAAATTGTATCTTAAAGTAATGTAGAGTAACCCAGATTATCCCTTAGAATTGGTTTTCATATTTCTTTATATATCATTATTTGATTCTTTTTTAATTAAGATTAGGAGTCTAGTTTTAGAATAAATAAAGATTAGTGTTTTATCTTTTGTAATGCCCATCCAAGTTATTGTTCACATCAATATCAATATCATGTTATCATTTTGAGCATTCCTTCTCCACCCTCTATATCTAAGAAGCTAAAACCCTGTAATTCAACCTGGCATCAAAGCGGACCTGTCTTATCACTATTCTGCTGTTGAGTTCCCTAAATTTTGGAGCTCTGTTTTTTTTGTATGATTATTTTGTTCCTGCTGATTAGCCATTCCTCTTGCCATGTTTTTCTTCCCACACTCTCTTTTCCAGCCTATCTTTATAAGTGGGATTTTTGACATTGCTTCCACCATCCTCTGTCCTAGCCACGTTTTGCTACAACTGAAACTGGGGAAGCTTCTATAGACAGTGACTAGCTTCATATGGTTGAAGGCATAGCAGCTGTTGCATGTCCACTGTTTGTGTATTTTGCTGTCTTGCTACCCTAGTTCCCCCCTTCTTGCACCTTTATTGTGCCTGAAATGGATCTCTCTGTTGCTGCTGCTGCCGTTTGCTGCCACCAGCAACTCCTCTGCCTTTCCCAATGGTTAAAAGAGAGACGTTCGCTGCCCAGACATGTCACCATTGTTTGGGTTATATTGCCATGTCAGACATCAAAACTACTCAAAGCTTCTGCACCACAGCCCTAGGCTGCTTTCATTGCAGCCATCTGATAGCAACTTTCAATGTTGGCTTCTGCACCACAACCCTAGGTTTCCTTCATTGCAGCCATCACATAGCATCATTCATTGCTGCTACATTTCACCTGTTTTAGGACCTTCATTGCTCTCGGGCATCTCTTTGGCCTCGCTAGTCTCCAATTCCAGATTATATATTTTGATTGTTTTTAGGTTTTATCTGTAACAAGCTTTAGCTTGGGGGAAGGGGGAGTGTTAAATATAAGAAAATTTTCTTATAATATCTAAATTGTATCTTAGAGTAATGTAGGGTAACTTAGATTATCCCTTTGGAATGGTTTTCATATTTCCTTATATATCATGATTTGATTCCTTATTTAATTAAGATTATGAGTCTAGTTATAGTATAAACAAGGAATAGTGTTTTATCTTCTGTAATAACATCCAACATATTATTCACATCAATATCAATATAATTTTATCATTCAGAGCATTCCTTTTCCTCCTTCTATATCAATGAAACTGAAATGCTATAATTTCACCAAGTTATCCCCAAAATCATGTATGCGTAATTGTGTATGATAAGTTTCATTATCAACATCAATGATTTTGATCTTAAATTTAATACTACTTCTCTAGATATTTTGTATGCATATTTATTTTAATTCTTTGACCAATATTACAGTGTGTGTTATATTTATTCAAATTTGTTATTTTATATTCTTAATGTATTATATCCATTTCCCACGCACAAGTATTGATGTTTTATGCTATAAAATCTGCTACTTTTTTTAACAAGACCAAATGTTATCCAGGAAAATTTTCCTGGCAATCTATTTAAAATGGAATGTGTTTTGTGAAAGAATGTGTTGGTATAACATGTAATTGCGTCATCGAGCTTGGTTTTTTGGCTTCGCATTTACCAATTCCCAATAGGTTTGTTTGTCATCCATGTAGTTTATACTTTGAATGTGGATGTTCTTTTGAACTGATGTCTCAACCTGGTTCATGGATAAATCTCTCTATTCATCTAATGGCAATCTGTTATTAAATTGGTAGTAGCTTGGGATTGAAAAAAGAGCTTGTGGAAGCCTCCCTACATCCACCTATAAGGCCGTAAAGAAGTTACTATAGCCACTGTTTTTTTTCTTACAAAAAATAATACGGTTAAAATCTTATAAACAATTCCAGTTTTAGAATGAGTGAAAGCATTACCTTGTATGTTGTGGCTGGTGAGTTAGTCACCCTTTCATCAATTTTTCCCCTGATGAGTGTATAGTGATGGGCACCCCTGCATATGTTTTCTTATCATTGTGGAGCAGCAAATGTGTGGTTGTTTGGTTGAAGGCTTTCAGCCACATATAGGTATATAGATCAAATTCTTCATTAGAAAAGTTAGTTAACAAGGCACCTTGGTAATGTAACTATACTTTCATTTTCCAATCCCTGCCTTTGTTTTTATCAAATTCTTGATGTGCTTAATTATGCTTTATGTTCTTTGTTCTGGTCAACTGTTAATATTCTGCTGTTCTTCTGCAGTGGCTGCCGTATTTAGCTTGGCTTATAAGCTCCAGCCTGCCATCATATTCATTGATGAAGTTGACAGTTTCTTGGGTCAGCGACGCACGACAGATCATGAGGCTTTGTTAAACATGAAAACTGAATTCATGGCTCTATGGGACGGATTTACCACAGATCGTAAGTTTGAAGTTATCGTGTAATTTTCTTTTGTTGCAAAATATTCAAAATGAGTTGCAAATAAGTGCTAATTTTGATGGGGATTTAGTAACTTGATATTCTCTCTATATTTGAGTAGACTTATTAATTATGATGACTATTTCTTTCTTTTTTTTTTTGTGAGTAGAGAATGCTCGAGTTATGGTCCTTGCAGCAACTAATCGTCCTTCAGAACTTGATGAAGCAATACTTAGGCGTTTTCCTCAAGCCTTTGAGATCGGAATTCCAGACCAGAGGGAGAGGGCTGACATATTGAAGGTTATCTTAAAGGGGGAGAGGGTTGAAGACAACATAGACTTTGATCATATAGCTGACTTGTGTGAGGGTTACACTGGTTCAGATCTATTTGATCTTTGCAAGAAGGCTGCCTATATTCCTATCAGAGAATTACTGGATGATGAGAAGAAAGGAAAACGATCTTCTGTTAGTATATTTGCCGTTCTCTTCTACTTTCTTCTCTACCTTAGTTTACCCATTTTCCCATTAGTGAACACTATTCTGTATATAGTGACTTGACTAGAATGCATATCCATATCAGTTTCAATTTCTATTTACTAGTAGAGATCAATCTATTTTGAGTATGTCTATTTTATTTGAAACTACTGTATGCACCCAAAGATATATTTGCATGCTTGAAGGCATCTCTGGTTAATGAAAGCAATTATTTAATGTACAAGATCAATTTGTGACTTCACATTTGATATGATTTCATATATGTTGTCAAAGAAACTGATTAGTCTTCTCGGTGGCTTTTCATATCATAGATGCTGGAGATGTTGAAAATTACTGAACTGTTTTGTTTATTTTTATGTTTCAGGCGCCCAGACCTTTGTCACAACTTGATTTGGAGAAGGCACTTGCCACTTCACGGAAGACAAAGGTTGCTGCAACTGAATATGGTGGATTAAACCTACAATCACCGTCAAGATGGACAGTGCATGGTGAGTCAGGTGATTATCCGCTTCAAGCTGCAATCAATGAATTCTCTAAGCTTGTGGTTTCTCACATGATTAATCTCCAATCAGATGCCCAGGATCCTTAAAATGTTGAATTTCTTTAGGGCATCATTCTACTGTCATTTAGCCTAGTCCAGATTGTAACAGCTATTACTTCGTTAGTTATACTAATTCTAAAACATATATTTATTAAACATTGATTATAAGAGTGCCATGGTTGGCTATTGCATTTTGTTCAGTATTTGATGCATCAATCCTTCTCGTAGCACTTCTTAATATTCCATTTATGCCAAATTCAATCTCTCATTACTATTTCAGTAATACAGAGATATTTTTGTTCCTCCCCCCTTTGTATATTGTAGCATGATATGATGATGCAGTAAAATGAAATAAAATGGTAGAGCTAATGTCTTTTTCAAGTGTCAGATGCATCCATATTCTGTGACATTTTATAATACTAGCCAAACTTATGCAATTGCAAAAGAGGGGATAAAATAAATTTCCATCCGGCCAGAGCGGTGGACTTAAGGGTAGAGTTGAATCAAGCATTTTATTCTGTTCTGTTTGGCCTTGTGAGAGAAAAATACTATTATTTGAAACAGTTATAATTGACTCCTACTTCTAGTCATATTGATACTAACACAAGCAAAAGTTCATCTGTATTGCTCTATTACATGATTTAATCCATGATTAGTATAATTGGATCAAACACTGACATGCCCAACAACTTTAACAGAGTAAGCTTAAGATTCATCAAGATGATGCAGTTATCAAGTTGCCCACAGCCATCAATGATTGAGACATGGGGGAAATAACTGGCATTGGAGTGGGTTCAGCAGGGTTATACTTTTAAGCACCGTGGGTCAGTCACCATTCTTGTGTTTTTGTTATCTTTCTGGTCCACCCCATATGATGATGATTAACTTAAACCCTTGAAAGTCGCAAGCTCTTCTCATCACATTCATTCATTATAGTTGGGACCACCACAAAATGTGTACTTTTTCCCTCTCTCATCAAAACATTTCTACAATGAAGGCAGGACCACTTGGTAGGGGGCGTATCTTCCCTTACTTGTCCCGTGTGTGGCTTGGTTGATGCCTGCCTCGTGGTTCCATCATTACTTAACCACTCTTAAGGTTAGGGAAAAAAAACTAAAAAGTTGAATATTTTAAAAAGATAATGGAGTAGTGAAAGATACTTTGGGTACATGATTTATCACAATCCAAGAAGGAACAACATCTCTTTCTTTGGGCAGATTTAGGGTTTTGGTGGAATTGGAAATGGCTATTTTGTTTGGAAATATCCCCGTCGTTATAAATAAAACCTGGAAGTCTTGTGGAGATAACACTTAAAAATAATATGGTACTGAAAGTGACAACTCTGTATTCTTTAACCAACTTGAAAATCTAGTTTATTAGAATTTTCGATCTTTTTATGGCCACACAATCATTTTGTAGCAGGTGTTAGTTTCTCGGGTTATGGAGCTTATGCTTAAGCCATTATTCATCTAAACAACGAACTCCCCTATTGCTAATGTCATATCCTCTTCTTACATCATGCGGCCAAAGGAAATAATTATCTTCCACTAAAATACATGAATTAGTTTCAGCAATGGGTTTATATAATCATATCGTTACAAATATTGTCATTTGTCAAACAGACAGCTGATCCGTGGTAGACTACTGGTTGTATCAATTTTTTTTCACTTACAATAAAAGATTACTTTTTCAACGTAGAATCATTATAACCAATAAATGGAAAGTCACTAGAATTAAGTTATTGATGATGGTTTTTGGATAGTTTGTATAATTTCAAATCTCATTATCATTATAGTATTAAGAAACAAAAATTATAATCATAGAAAACTGTTACAAGCAGAGTCTAACTTTTGATAAAATGACTTCATCAAAAACCAAATATTAATTAAAATATATTAGAGTAATTTTAAATATAGCTTATTATAATTTTATCTAGGCTTTCCTCTATTTGTCTCAATTAATCTATCTTCTATTGAATTTAATTTTATGTTGCTCCTTTTTCCTGATTTTCTTAACTTGACTAAATTGCTTTAAGTGAGTTTACATCATATTCTCTTAATTGGTATTATTCTATTTTTTGAAATGTTTTCATTCTTAATTTTATTTTTCATGTTCAATAATCCATCTAAACATTTTTTCTACTTCACGTATTTCCATTTTATTCGCGTTCGTGTTTTTATTATTTAGCAATGTCTATCACAAAGAACCATTTTACTATAATGTTTAATAATTTTTTTCAAATGGATTAAATATGTTTTTAGTTCCTGAAGTATGACCCGAACTTAGCTTTAGTCCCTATAGTTTAAAACTATTGGTTTGAGTCTCATGTGTTCTGAAATCACGTAAGTTTCGCCACTCCTCCTAACACCGTTAAATTTGATGCCGACATGGCTAACAGATTTCTGTGTCAGCTTGCTAGTCACTTTTAATGAAAATAATTTGATAATTGGTAGACACATATTGGGATTTTTTTACAGTTTTAACTCGGTAAATGGTAATTGTAATTTCTATTTTAAATTAATAATTTCATTACATTTAATAAAATCTTAAATGAAATCTGACGGGATGAGTTAGAATGTTATTCAATTGCCAAATCATTTTCATTAAGGGTGACTGGACAATTTGGCATAGAAATTTTTGTCATGCCAGCATCAAAGTTAACATTGTTAAAGGGAGAAACTAAACTTACGTGATTTCATAACATAAGGACCCAAACCAACAATTTTAAACTTTGAACCAAATTTGATTTATATTCCGAGGACTAAGGGCCTGTTTGGTTTGCATTTTCATTTCCTGTTTCCATTTCTTGTTTTCTATTTTCTGGAATTTTGCGGTCGTTTCCAGCATTTCCAGTTTTTCCTTTGTAAAATTTCAGAAAACTAGAAACAAAATGAAAATGAAAAATAAAAATAAGAAATACAAATGCAAACCAAACAAACCCTAAAAAGACATCTAACCCTTTTCTACTTTAATGTGCATCATGATATCACAAACTAGTACAGCAACAATCAAATCCTTTCCCATTAGTTTTATAGATCAAATGGTTTTATAATAACTTATTATAAATTATATTTAATAAAACCCTTTAAACTCAAATCCTTTTTAATGGTTTAATATCACAAACTATTAAATCAAAATAAAAAGACAAAATAATTTGCTAACACAATAATCAAATTCTTTTTTCTTTTTTAATTGTTTATTGATTCAAATGGTACACGTTTGATTCCCTTTAAGTAAGGTCTCCGATTCAAAGTCTCGAAGATGAAAAAACCTCCTTAGAAGAGTTGCTCCTACCATGATCTGATGTGCAAATTGTCTTTTGCGGAGGTGGAGAATACACGTGATTTAAATAAAAAAAGTAAAAATAAAAATGTTTTACATTATATGATGACCACTTTCAGTATAAAATAATTGTTTTTTTTGGGTGACTAAAAGGGCCTAACAATGAAATAAATGTTGAAGGTACTTATTAATTACCGCGTTAGTTCCATTAAGTTTGATTAGCCTTTTTGGTTTGATATATTACTTCAAAATGATAACTTATTTTTAAGTTAATTTTTTATCATAATAATTTGATTTATATGTCATTTGAACTAACTGTTTACTATTATTGGTTAATTAGAATGAAAAGTAATGATATCAATGAATACTTAAAGTAAACAACGAATCATTACATGCCATCTGAAGATGTGGGCTATTATTATTTATAAGCAATCAACTTTTGTTTGTTTTGAAAGAAAATAGAAGGGAAAAAAAGGTGATGGAAGAAAAAAAAAAGGACACAAGAGTTTTCTCTTATTTGAGAAAAAAGAAAAAAAAAAAAGAGGGAAAAAAATTTGGTTCACACGAAAATTTGCTCTCTGAAAATGAGGGGAAAGTGATAAATACGAAGAGAAAACTGTGACATTTAACAATATCATGACAGATTTTGCATAATAATATATTTTTTGAAATTATTGCATAATAATAAATTATTAATGAGAACTGGAGGAATTTTAAACTGTACTATGACTTAATTAATATATTACCTTATAAGATATTCGATTATTGGTGACCGTTTGATCAAATAAATAGATAAAATAATAATTGTTCCATCAATTATAAGGACATGAACATCATTTAGCACGAATAACTCTTCTTTGTTTTCTATTCAGCCAAACAAAGGAATTTCACATGTCTTTTATTTTTAACCTTTGTCTAAACAACATGTAAATTCATCATTTTTTAATTCATTTTATATTGTGCTATGTTTTTCTGCATTCAAATAAGGCATTAGAGATTCAGGCGGTTGAACCTGAAGGTTGAAACAGTGTTTACTAGTTCAAAATTAGCTAGCTGCCAACCTTCAAAATCAAAGGAGACAATTAAACGTACCTTTGAATGCAATACTAACTTATATAATGTCTTCGTTTTTCTTCAATTATTCTCCTCGCGTTCCCTTTGACTCCACCCTTCCCCCTGTCCCAAAATTAAAAAAAAAAAAACTAAAATTTTCTTTACTTTCCTTTCGTCGGGCTTGGCCACAGTGTTCTATGAAAAAATATCTTTAATTCCCTATGTTTTGGGCCAAAACTTTCGGCTGTTTAAGGAATCGTAATATGATGTTTGCAAACAAACTCATGAATTATGATATTAAATAATCATTGACCAGCGACTTTCTTTACGGCTATCTTGAAATAGACGAATTCTATTACTACCGGTAACTGATTTATTTAATCACTA
The DNA here is from genome assembly GCA_026901365.1 of Sesbania bispinosa. Taxonomy (NCBI): domain Eukaryota; kingdom Viridiplantae; phylum Streptophyta; class Magnoliopsida; order Fabales; family Fabaceae; genus Sesbania; species Sesbania bispinosa. Next base: position 267,691 of record QLOH01000836.1, read on the forward strand.
TGTTCAAAACAAATTACTAATTGACACACGGATCTTCACTAAATTAATTGACAATAAAATATTTAATTTCAGGGTTTAATATCTTGGATCTGGCTCCTCTAAAGTGAGACACTTTAGAGGGTAAAGTGAGTTAAGTTACACCATTGATTAATTTAAGGGAAAATTACACTCACCTCCCCTGAGGTTTGCCCAAATAACAAAGACCTCCCCTCTAGTTTTTGAAATGCACTCACCTCCCTTGCCTAAAGCAGAATGATAAAAAACTCGTAGTTGTGGATATTCGTAGATATACCAGCGATGAGTAATCGCATATTTATTAAATGAGTGGAGACAGATATTATACTACTCGTCCCGCGGGTACCCACATACTCATTAAAATATATTTTCTATTGAGTTTAATATATGTACACTGTCAGTGTAAAGAAATTTTACACAGACGTCCAATGATGTGTTGCCACATCATTTATTGAATTTAATAACACATGAAGTGTCGTGCCATATTCAGTAAATGATGTGGCAGCACACCATTGGATGTCTGTGTAAAACTTTGTTACACTGACAGTGTATACTAATTAAATCCTTTTCTATTAACTATATTAAAATATTAAGATATTTTATTATTTCATGATGAGATAAAATTTAATTTTATTATTTTATAATAATATTCTCAATACATTAACTTGTAATAAAATTATATAATGTTAAAATTGATATAATATGATATCATAATATTTTATATGTCATTTTTTTTCTATAAATTCTGAATTCCTAGATATTAATTGATACTTGTGAATACCCGTTACCCGCTTGGGTAATTATTAATTTTAGTTGGTATGGATACAGGTAGCGTATAATCCATTCCGCTCCGTTAATATCCCTAGATAATCTTCACAGTGTCAATGAGAAGGGAGGTTTCTGCATTTCAAACACTAGAGGGGAGATCTTTGTCATTTAGACAAACCTCAGGGGAGGTGAGTGCAATTTCCGGGAAAATTACACTCACCTCCCCTGAGGTTTGCCTAAATAACAAAGACCTCCCCTCTAGTTTTTGAAATGCACTCACCTCCCTTGCCTAAAGCAGAATGATAAAAAAACTCGTAGTTGTGGATATTCGTAGATATACCAGCGATGAGTAATCGCATATTTATTAAATGAGTGGAGACAGATATTATACTACTCGTCCCGCGGGTACCCACATACTCATTAAAATATATTTTCTATTGAGTTTAATATATGTACACTGTCAGTGTAAAGAAATTTTACACAGACGTCCAATGATGTGTTGCCACATCATTTATTGAATTTAATAACACATGAAGTGTCGTGCCATATTCAGTAAATGATGTGGCAGCACACCATTGGATGTCTGTGTAAAACTTTGTTACACTGACAGTGTATACTAATTAAATCCTTTTCTATTAACTATATTAAAATATTAAGATATTTTATTATTTCATGATGAGATAAAATTTAATTTTATTATTTTATAATAATATTCTCAATACATTAACTTGTAATAAAATTATATAATGTTAAAATTGATATAATATGATATCATAATATTTTATATGTCATTTTTTTCTATAAATTCTGAATTCCTAGATATTAATTGATACTTGTGAATACCCGTTACCCGCTTGGGTAATTATTAATTTTAGTTGGTATGGATACAGGTAGCGTATAATCCATTCCGCTCCGTTAATATCCCTAGATAATCTTCACAGTGTCAATGAGAAGGGAGGTTTCTGCATTTCAAAAACTAGAGGGGAGATCTTTGTCATTTAGACAAACCTCAGGGGAGGTGAGTGCAATTTCCGGGAAAATTACACTCACCTCCCCTGAGGTTTGCCTAAATAACAAAGACCTCCCCTCTAGTTTTTGACATGCACTCACCTCCCTTGCCTAAAGCAGAATGATAAAAAAACTCGTAGTTGTGGATATTCGTAGATATACCAGCGATGAGTAATCGCATATTTATTAAATGAGTGGAGACAGATATTATACTACTCGTCCCGCGGGTACCCACATACTCATTAAAATATATTTTCTATTGAGTTTAATATATGTACACTGTCAGTGTAAAGAAATTTTACACAGACGTCCAATGATGTGTTGCCACATCATTTATTGAATTTAATAACACATGAAGTGTCGTGCCATATTCAGTAAATGATGTGGCAGCACACCATTGGATGTCTGTGTAAAACTTTGTTACACTGACAGTGTATACTAATTAAATCCTTTTCTATTAACTATATTAAAATATTAAGATATTTTATTATTTCATGATGAGATAAAATTTAATTTTATTATTTTATAATAATATTCTCAATACATTAACTTGTAATAAAATTATATAATGTTAAAATTGATATAATATGATATCATAATATTTTATATGTCATTTTTTTTCTATAAATTCTGAATTCCTAGATATTAATTGATACTTGTGAATACCCGTTACCCGCTTGGGTAATTATTAATTTTAGTAGGTATGGATACAGGTAGCGTATAATCCATTCCGCCCCGTTAATATCCCTAGATAATCTTCACAGTGTCAATGAGAAGGGAGGTTTCTGCATTTCACAAACTAGAGGGGAGATCTTTGTCATTTAGACAAACCTCAGGGGAGGTGAGTGCAATTTCCCCTTAATTTAATGGTTCAGATTAATGCTCTATTAATTTTTTTTTTAAAAAAGAATGTCTTTCTGCTGTGAAATCGCCCCTTCCCTTACTGCCTCCGCTACTTTCATATCCACCGTCTCATTCCCCCCGCGCTGCCGCTCTCACCGTCAGGAAGTACCATGACCGTCGTTGTCTATCTGAAACATCTTTTGTGAATAACTTTCCTTATTGTCCTTACTGTTCAAACATTTTTGCCGCTTGCTGTGTGAACAACCTTCCTCATCGAATGACAAACCTTCCTCATTGGACTTGGAACACCTACTTGCTACAATTGCTACAATTCTCTTCACCAATTTGGCAAATGTCATCCAAATGCCATACTTTTTTTTCCAAAACGTAACAGAATGAGATTATAAAAAAAAAAACCAATGCAATTGTTATGAAAGAAACACCATTACAAGGCCATAATAAAGTGTGCAGAATGAATAACCTATGAGAAATTCTTTATCATTTGATGGACACCGATAATGATGACAAAGGAATTTCAATTTAGTTTCTCTTTTGCTGTCAATTGCTATAATATTGCCAAGTGCAGGATTATGAGATGTGATGGTGGCAAGGGCTGTGACCCTGTTACCCCTCTCAAATTGTGAAACTACTCAATCAGTTACCGTGAATTATGAAAAAGCAGATTACGTGTGAAAACCATTACTAATTGTTAGTGGGAATTGGGTTTTATTTTTTATTTTTTAAAAATTAAATTAAATAAATAGAGCATTAATCTGAGCCATTAAATTAATCAATGGTATAATTTAACTCACTTTATCCTCTAAAGTGAGCCTTTCACTTTAGAGGAGCCCGATCCTACAACTCAAATCCAAAAATTGAAAATTTCTTTTCGTATTTTCCAAAACAGTGATTTTGAAAACCACAAAAAGATGTTTTCAATTTTTGGTTTAGAGTTGTAAAAATTTGATTTAAAATTTAAAAAAAAATAACTCAAAATTTGCAACCACCTGAATGAGACCTTAATATTTCGAACCCGGTTTTCTTTATTTGCTTTTTGATTTGGTAACAAAAAAAAAATATAAGCCATCATATATTATAAGTAAATGAAGAAAATACATGACCGAAAATTTATTATTTGCATCTTTTTTCATAAATAGTTTAAACTCCCATTTTAACCCACGAAACTATTTATTTAAGATTAACAAATTAAATTATATTTAAATTTATTAATCTTGAAAAAGGAAATTCCTTCGATGGATTGCTGTAAATATAGTAAATAAATATAGCAAAAGTGGTATACAAATAATATCATTTTATACAGAACAATAGAACGTAGACTCCATAAGAGGTTGATTTTTAGTTAATTTCAGCATAATTGCCAACTTGCTAATATAGATGTAACATTTAAAACTAATCATTGTTTTACAATATTCTCCTATTTATTGTGAACTTACAATCAAATACAATATACATGCATTTAGAGCCTCTAATGAAGCATTTCTTTTTTAAAAACTTCTTATAGCTGGTTGGTACTGTAACACATATTCACATATATGCATATGCATGGTTGATTTAAGACAACTTACCTATAGGAGTGTCGTTTTTTTGTAAAGTTCTGCTTTATGAATTCATGTGAGCAACCCATACCCATCATTAGAAGTCAACATCATTTGTTTTTTATATTAAAGTACTAACAATGCCAGGAAATTTACAAAAGAAAAAAAAAAGGACATGTAAAAAAAGAAAGTTGATTATTTTTTTTAAAATTAACAATAATTGAGAAATGTGTGCGCAGTATGAGGCCATGGGCACCAGGAGTCAAAAACCTTGAAAATCAAACACTCCAAAGAAGAACACATGCTTTTATTTATCCAAATTATTAAATTTGCCGGCACAGACCTGATGCGATCGATGACCCCTTCAAAGTTGATACTGATACAAAGTTGCAACATTGGACATTGGCATTAACAATTCACAATCCCCAATCTTAACCCATGCATGATCATTCCTCATAACAAATAACAACACAAACCCATTTTTATTTAATCATCTTTGCTTTGATTATAGTTATTGAGTCCTAGCCAAACATGATTTGGCCTTGGGCTACCTCCCTCTCTTCCATTTTCTTCATTATCCTTTTCTCTCTTCTTATCCTTCGCTTCTTTCGCAAAACCTCTGCACTTCACATCCTCCAGCAATGGTGGTTTTCCTTCGAAAACCGCCTCCACCTCTACCAATCCTTCAAAATCCCACTCTACAATCACCATTTCCAGGAAAATCAACTCTACCGGAAAATCCTCACCTACCTCGATTCACTCCCTTCCGTCCAAGACTCCGATTTCACAAACCTCTTCTCCGGCCCCAATCCCTCTGACATCTTCCTCCACCTCGACGCCAACCACACCGTTCACGACACCTTCCTTGGCGCAAACCTCTCCTGGACCAACCACACCGCCGCCGGCGACTCCAACTCCGCGCTCGTGCTCAGAATCAAGAAGAAAGACAAGCGTAGGGTTTTCCGTCAGTACTTCCAGCACATTCTCTCGGTTGCGGAAGAGATCGAACAGCGGAGGAAGAAGGATGTCAAGCTGTATTTGAATTCCGGCGCCGGCGAGATCTCGCCGTGGCGATCGGTGCCGTTCACGCATCCGGCGAGCTTCGAGACGGTTGCGATGGACGCGGAGCTTAAGAACAAGGTGAAATCCGATCTGGACCAGTTTCTCAAGTCGAAACAGTACTACCACCGGTTAGGGCGCGTTTGGAAGCGGAGTTACCTCCTCTACGGTGCGTCCGGTACCGGAAAATCCAGCTTCGTCGCTGCGATGGCGAAGTTCCTCTGCTACGATGTCTACGATATAGATGTCTCGAAGGTAACGGACGGCTCTGATTGGAAGATGCTGCTGATGCAAACGACGCCGAAGTCAATGATCGTGATCGAGGACCTTGATCGCTTGATCAAGGGGAAATCAACGGGTGTGAGCTTATCGAGTGTGTTGAACTTCATGGACGGGATTGTGTCGTGCTGCGGGGAAGAGCGTGTGATGGTGTTCACGATGAACGGTACAAAAGATGAGGTTGATCAAACGGTGTTGAGGCCTGGTAGGGTTGATGTTCACATACACTTCCCCTTATGTGATTTCTCCACCTTTAAGATTCTCGCCAATAGTTATTTGGGGCTGAAGGAGCATAAGCTTTTCCCTCAGGTGGAGGAAGTTTTTCAGACCGGGGCCCGGCTCAGCCCGGCCGAGGTCGGTGAGATTATGATATCGAACCGGAACTCCCCGACCCGGCTTTGAAAACCGTTATAACGGCTTTGCAGGTTCAGGTACAACCCAACGGCGGGGGTCAGAGGTTAAGCCCAAGCGGGTCGGGTCGTGGATCAGATGAGATAAACGATACCAATGCTGTTATCTGTAGAGAAAGTGTTCACACGGTGAGGGAGTTCCGGAAGCTGTATGGGCTTCTGCGTTTGGGAAGTAGAAGGAAGGAGGAGCCCATCGATTCTTCGGGTCCCTTAGAGAGAGAAACTGCACGGATTGAGGGTCGGGTCGGATAAAATGGGTCCGACTGGAATTATTATTATTTTTTGCTTGAAAAAAAAATGTAAAGTTGCTTGCTAGTTTGCCACTAACAATTATTTGCAGTTTTTTGTTTCTTTGTTTAATTACATTCTTGTATCTACCACAGAAAAATAACGATAGGATTCATATTGTTGTTGTTTAATCTTTTGATAAGAATGAAAATTCAATGCCTCGTGTTATTCTTTAAATTCCTCTGGTCAGCATTGCATTTGTTTATTTGCATTTGAGTCAACATTCTTTATAAAATAATTATGAGCCAACAAAATTAGGAATGGGGATCCATTGACTGGCGATCAAGGACTATTCCATTGGAGGATGTGAAATTTGGGTATGTGTCCTTCAACTTACGTTAATTTATGACCTCTGGACTGGCCATGAAAAAACAAAAATGATTTATTTCGGCCAGAGGAAAATAAAGATAAGATGTATAGAAGTTTGGATGAAGGTTAGTTAGATATGGGTCAATTACTGTAGATTCTTTTAAATGGAATAAAATAAAGTAGGGCTGTCTTTGCTGAAAAGAGGCGTATGCTTGAAGCTTGATGGCACGATGACTAGACTACGGGCCCGTTTGGTGCACAGGATAATAGACAGGATATGATAATTTTATCCTATCCTATCACTTATCATGTGTTTGTTGCACCAATATGATATGATAACTTTATCCTATTGCTTATCATATCATGTCCTTCTAGTGTAATTCTTATCCTGAGGGGGGAGCTGGGTTAGGGAGTGACAGGATAGGATAGGATAAGATCAAAAATTTTCTTCCTCATTTTATCTTCTCTTTCTCTCTCCCCCTCTTTCTCTCTCCTATCTCTTTCCTCTCTCCTCCTCTCTCTCCTCTCTCTATCTCCACTCTCTCTCTCCTATCTATTTCCTCTCTCTCCTTTCTCTCTCCCCATCTTTCTCTCTCCTATCTCTCGCCAATCTCTTTCCTCTCTCTTCCCCCTCTTTCTCTCTCCTATCTCTTTCCTCTCTCTCCTCTCTCTCTCCTCCCTCCCCTATCTATTTCCTCTCTCTCTCCTCTCTCTCTCCCCCTCCTCTCCTCTCTCTCTCCCCTCTTTCTCTCTCCTATCTCTCCCCTCTCTTTCTCCTCTCTCTCCCCCTCCCTCTCTCTCCTATCTCTTTCCTTTCTCTCTCCTCTCTCTCTATAATAACGATTTTTGTGGTAATTTTGATATTATTTTTAATATTTTTATCGATTTTATTTATTATAAAATAAATTTAAATATTTTTTAATAAAAAATAAATTTTTATTTATGTGTGCTTGCTGAAAAGCAAAAAAATAATTTAAATTTGTAATAAAGGTAATTTTGCCATTTTAATATTCTTTATATCTTATCCTACCATAATCTGTCCATTTCAAACGTAGAATATGATAAAATAATAATATGTATCTTCTTATCCTGTTGTACATCAAACATAGGATAGGATAAGAGCTTATCCTGCTCTTATCCTATCATGTCACTATCCAACTCTCCTATACTATCATATCATATCCTATCATGTGCACCAAACGGGCCCTACAGGTCTAAAGTCAATAGGTAGAAATGTCCTAGTCATCTGCAGAACGCACAAACCATATACAAGAAGATGCCTGATGGCCCAAAGTATGTGCATAAACTAGGGGGAAATAATGACACAAGTCTCTCGCAGCTAAATTGGTTTGCTGACTTTGCTCTATGTGTACGCGTTTAGTTTTTTTCATTCTAAAATTGTTTATCTGTATATATTATTGGGTAAAATAACATTTCAGTCCATATAAAATACTCGAGTTTTGATTTTCGTCCGTGGAAAATTTTTTTATTTCATCCTTACAAAATGTTTATGTTATTTTTTAGTTCCTGATATTGATTCTACTGTTAATTGTGGATGTGTTGAACACCCATAATAGTAAAAAATACTTTAGAAGTACCCTAACACATTATATAAGAGATTTAGCTTCCTTATACTCATTTAGAGAGTCAAATTTTAAGGTCAATTTGAGCGAAAATTCTTTGTACATTTCCTCCTTCATATATATCACAAATAGTTTGAATGTGTTTAAGGAGGCTAACACTGTTGTATAATGTGTCAGGGTACAATACACATGATTACTAATTATGATGGGCGTTCAAAACGTCCACAACTAACAGTAGAATCAACATCAGGGACTAGAAAAATAGCATAAATATTTTATAAGGATGAAATAAAAAAAATTCTAGGGACGAAAATCAAAACTCAAGTATTTTATAGGGACTAAAATGTTATTTAACCCTATATTATTATATTATATTCGAGAGTCCTTATCACTGAATTAATGTAAAATAATCTTGATATTTTTTATTGTCATGAAATTATGTCATTTTTATTTTTATGAAATCATGTATCTATTTAATATTTAAATTGTATGACATATTGTAAGTTATCATATTAAATCAAATCAAATTAATATTATTTTTTTCTACTAGATTATTCTCTTTTGTTAAAGTAGAAAAGAAAGCATAACAATAGACAGGAGACACACGAGTACATCCTAATAAAGGTTATAGCAAAAGCATGTGCGAGAACGAAACCCTTGAGCTTAGTAAGAGGAGAGTCAAATACATAAAATATAATATCTTTAATTCTTTGTTTAGTAATATGAAAAAAATAGGGTGAAGAAAAATGGGAAAGAGATAAATAAGAATGAGATGAAGATGATTTATAGGATTTTTGGTATGAAGAAAAATAAGTGGGAAATAAAAAAAATAGAGAATTTAGTTATTTGATTTAATAGAAGTGAAGGAGAAAAATTATAATAATTTTTTAATTTTTTTAACTATCCCACTTTATTGTAATCGATTTTTTTTCTAAAATTGATTTTAATTTACTCAGGATTGATTTAACGTGTTCATAATCGATTGGCAACAACCTACAATACGCAGATGACACAATCTTTATGGGTGAAGCTTCTATTAGCAATGCATGGGCTATTAAATCTATTTTACAGTTGTTTGAGCTAGTATCTGGATTAAAAGTAAATTTCCACAAAAGCAAGCTTATGGGAGTAAATGTAGAGGTGGAGTGGTTGGAGTTAATGGCTCAGTTTCTGAACTGTAGAGTTAGGTCATTCCCATGTCCATATTTGGGATTACCTCTTGGTGCAAATCCCTACAGACTGAAGACTTGGTTGCCTGTTATACAAAAGGTGGAGAAGAGACTTTCTCGGTGGAAGAGTAAATTACTGTCCTTTGGCGGTCGCCTTGTCCTCTTGAAATTTGTCCTCAATGCAATCCCGATCTACTATCTTTCCTTTTTTAAGGCTCCCAAAGGTATCATTACTCGTCTCGAATCCTTATTAATCAATTTCCTATGGGGAGGGAATGATGACCATAGGAAAATAGTGTGGGTTGCTTGGGACGATATGTGTAAGGAAAAACAACATGGGGGGTTAGGCTTGAGGGACCTGAGAGCTTTCAATCTGACTCTCTTAGGTAAATGGAGATGGCGCTTATTGGTGGAGTGGGATAGTTTTTGGAGTAGGGTATTAACCTCTATTTATGGGCGGTTTTCTGTGTGTAAGGAGGGTGAGCGGTTGTTGGGTCTAGGTGGTGGAGAGATTTGTGGAGTATAGATGAGGGGGAGAATATTTCTGCTAATTGGTTCACTAGTACGAGTGTTAGAGTGGTGGGGAATGGGAGGAACACATCTTTTTGGAAAGATGCTTGGTGTACATCACGACCTTTTTGTGAGCATTATAGTAGATTATTCTCTATTACCTCTAATAGGGAAGCCTTGGTTGCTGGCATGTTTGTGAGGAGGGACGGTGGGGTTGGATGGAACTGGTGTTGGAGAAGACAATTGTTTCAATGGGAATTATCTCAATTATCCCTGCTCTTGTTGGATTTATCATCTATCCAGGTTCGTGATTTGGTGGAGGATTCTTGGCGATGGATTGGTGAACCTGAGGGTGTCTACTCAGTTCAATCAGCTTATCGGGTCATCGTTAATGACACTATTTATGCGGATATACCTTTGCATAAGTTCATTTGGTGCCATTTGGTTCCTCCTAAGGTATCTTGTTTTGCTTAGAGGGTGTTCTTAGATAGGATTCCTACTAAGGATAATCTTGTAAGGAGGAACATTATGCATGTCTCTCTTGCTGATTGTGTTTGGTGTGGTCATGGTATGGAGACTGCCTCTCATATTTTCTTTGAGTGTCATTTTGCTTCTAATATGTGGATGCTCTGTCTGGAGTGGCTTGGCTTTCAATCTGCGCTTCAAAATTCTTTTATTCCTCACTTTGAACAATTTTTGGGTTTACCAAACTGTAAATCAAATTTCAAACTTAGGTGGTCTATTATTTGGTTGACTGTTCTTTGGAGTTTATGGTTGGCTCGGAATGAGGCTGTTTTCTCAAATAAAGTCTTATCTGCATCAGAGCTGTTAGAATTGATACAAGTACGTTCCTGGAAGTGGTTAAAAGCAAAGGATCACATCTTTTCTTATCAGTTTCACTCATGGTTGACAGAGCCTTTTGTATGTCTCAATTAATTCTGGATTTTTGATAACGGAGGAGGCATTGGTGTTGAGTAGTTGGTTTCCTAGGTGTTCTTTTTGGTATTTTGCACATTACTTTTATTATTATTTTGTTTTGTATTGGGTTTGAGCACCCCTAGTGCTCTATTCAATAAAATTTTGCTTATAAAAAAAACAATCTTTGGGCCAAGAAGGCATTAGTAGCAAGCTTTGACAGCTCTACAAACTTGACATGTGTGGTTAGGATCCTTCAACGTTTGAATATCTTTTTGGTTCTAACCCGGTAAGGAGATCTTGGATTGTGATTCCCTCCGCAGGGAATTTTGGGTTTGGAAGCCAAAAAAAAAAAAGAACGCGAATAATGTCAAGGCTCTTAACGGTAGCCTTTATGATGGGCTCTTTTACGATGTCTCCATGAATGGTCTCTGTTATTATACCTATTATAACTAGTTAGGTTTTACCAAAAAAAACCAATTAGGCCACCTTTTACTTTTTAATAAACATTAATTTATTATTTGTTTCTTTTTGCTGAAAGGGTCATATAACATATCCATTATTTCTCCTCTTCCCATACTCCTGGAAGTCGTCCTTGCCTTTGCCATGTCGTCCCTGTGTTTGCCATGTTTTTACTATAATGAGCTTGATAATTATTACCCCCATTGGCCCTCACTTGCTAACCCGAAAGTCTCATCGCGACATTCGCAAGCCCGAATCCATTAATTGCACAAAATAAATCATCTCCTTCGTCCAACAGGATCGCGATTGCTCATCACCGTCGACGACTCGACGGCTTGGGAACACAACAATTGGTCAACCATGCCTTAAATAACTTCAAAACAACAAATCTTTGCCAAAAAGATCAACAAAAAGACGAAACATGCACAACTTTATAGGCAAGTGAGCTTTTGTAATTTTCCTTAAAAACAATGTTACCAAATCATGACCTTTTGAATTGTGAGCTACGAAGACTAAACCAACAAAAACCTTTATGGGATAAACACAGCCACAATGGAAGGAGAGGCAGGAAAAACAACAAATTGAATCTCTTAAATTTAAGGTTTAACACACGTTTGTGGGAGAAATTTTTTAAAATGCAAATAATTGAAAGACCTTTACACCATAAAATAAAATTTGTAAATGCTACCGCAACAACTCATCAACCGCATGTAAGAACAACCGTTGATTAGATGAAATGGTCATATTAAAGGGAACCACCCATGATCTCAGGTTTAGCAGGACCATGTTCTCATTTCCCCTCAATATTTCATCTATCTTGCAACCCATCATGAGATGAGGGTGTTACACACTCCAGTGTTATAAAAACCGGCTCGGACCGGCCAGTTCGACCGTGACCGGTTCGAGTTGTGTATTAGATTAGATTTGTAACTGGACTCTGGACCGGTAGAAATCAGTTAACTCGTCATTTTTTGTAAAAAACTGGTGACCCGACAGTGGGTCAACCGGTCGAGTTCAGTTACTTGTTGAAAAAAAAAATAGAAGAATGAAGAAGAAGAGGTGTTGCAAATGGGTTCTGTCGCACGTACATGGTATGAAAAAAAGCATTGCAATGTGGATTCTACTGCAGCAACACCGCAACATCATTTTCCTCTCACCACTGCTCCTCCCAGCTGCATGCTAAGCCACTGTCGGCAACACCTTGAAGTTCACCATGGGAACTTGCTAAAGGCTCATAAGAAAATATCACAATGGAAAATATGTACACTCAACTATCAGAAAAAGCTAGCTTTTTTAATCTAAAAAGAGATTTTCTCTCAAGTCTTTTCAACGCAAGCTAAAGTTATATCAAAAGAAGAGGATAACAGTTTTTCACATATTTGATTTGATACTTTTATTATAAAATAATTAAATAATTTTGAAACTTGAACAAAAGTACAAAATTGTTTGCACCAGTTTTCACGCGAACTCTTATTTTTATTTTATTATTTTTATATAATAATAATAATAATAATAATTTATGTACTATTCTTAATAATTTTTAATATAAATTCAAATATCCGGTTTAATCGGTTCAACCAGCGACTCATTAACTCAATATCCCGACCGAGTCAATGACCGGTTCGAATTTTATAACACTGCTTCACTCTATTTCTTCAACATTTTTACAAAACTAAACCAAGTGTAAAATATATTTTTCACTCTCATTATTTTGAATTAATATTAAGTTTTTTAATCAATATTAAATATAATAAGATAACAATATATTATCATTAAAATATTTTTACTAACTAGACCAAATTTTGATTGTTTTTAAATTTATAATTTTAAATAATTATAATTTTATATTTAAATTAATTTATTACCATTAAATATTTTTTTATAAATATATATTTTTTACATCACTTGAAATATCCATACAATAAACAAAATACTTACTAGTAGCATGAAAAATTCTAATAACAAAAAACTAAAACACATTATTATGGTGTTGACTAAGGTGCACCATCATCACATGTGTTGCATAGATAGTTGTATAGATAGACTAGTATTCCACATCATTGGGTATAATGATTTACAAATAAATGATTATGGTTGATGTCCAAATATTTATTAACTATAACTAGTCTCTCTCTCTTTTTTTTACATTATAAATAAGTCATTTTTTAAGCTTAGTTCCTATATTTCTCTATCCATCAACACCTCCTTGCTTGTGGTTTATTGAAGTTGTAACAACATTTTCCCTCACCTTAATGATCACTCTTTTGCCTACTTCACATCTTAAATTCTTGGTCACTCATTTAAATGACAATGAGGCAATTGGCCCATTAGGAACATTCATTTCAAAATTTAAGAATGGCAATAATAATGATAATAATGTGAATCTCCAAATTTGTACATTGACATTATCATTCAAAACCACACCTGGTCTTTTTTTTATAGATATCATATAAAGGGTATTCTCTCTTAACTTCACTACACCGATAACATTGCCACGACCTTGTGCAACAACATTGCTTAAAGCTTGCACTCTTCCTAATAGAACACCTTTGTCACCACTTTAATATAGAGTGTGACCTGTTTTTTTAAAGTATACCTTCTATATTTTACATTGACATCAAATGATGTATTACCACATCATTTAATAAATATGACACCTTATGTATTATAAAACTGATTAAATGATGTGGCAAAACATTATTAGACGATAATGTAAATTTTTTTTACACAGACAATATGTAGTTATTAAATTTATTTTAATATATGTCCCCATATTATTCACCTTATGTTTTATTAATATATTTTTGGTTTAACCGAGTCAACCAGTGATCCATTAATTCAAAACCCTATCCGAGTTGATGATCAGTCTAAGTGTGATTAATAACATTACATCACTCAATAGAGGGTAATGATAATCGGGTTAATCTACCGCTCGACGTCCAACAAGTCGAACTAAAGCTAGAGGGTTGTGTACCATCCAATCATATATATTCTAGCCAATCTATGATCAATCACCCTTAATATGTTTATGACGAGACCTATAAATTCTTCCCTAACGATAAATATGATGTAATTCTTTATTGTAAAGATATACTAGAGATTAAAGAGTTTAGTATCCTTAATTGCAAGACGATTGGATTTGATTATAGCCTAAATATTAAAGAGTCATGATGTTGAATAGGGCTCGTAGCACAAAAGAGGGGCATTTTCACCCATGTTTACTCTGTATGGTAAACTCAAGGACATTCTTCTTGTGCTCGATCTCTTGGGAGTCTTGTATAAACAATTTCACTTCCATTTTAAGTGTTTTTAATTTTAGAATCACCCATGCTCCATGGCTCTTGTGTAAACTTTTATCCCCTCCTCTCTAGTGTATCCTTTTCCACTTTAATCCCTTATATATTATTGTTTCATTTTTTAAAGCAGATATAATATATATAAATATAGATGGTAAAATGGGTCGGAAAGATTAAATCGACTTAACTATACTTGATGAAATATAGGATTTGGTCTTTAAATATTGATTCTGAATTAAATTTGAGACTTTTTAGCCTATGATAATTTTATAAGTTAAATGATAGGTTTAGCCCACAAAAATGATGAAAAAGGCCCGCACAGAACTAACTATGGGAATCATTTTATAAGTCCATATTCAATCTGATTGTTTTACTGAACTCATTATAGCCTGGAGCCTACAACTATACAACATGTTACTATGTATTGGATCGAATAGCCTGTTTTGCCACCTTTATTTGTAATTTTCATTTTACATTTGATTACTACAAAAAAAAAAGCGCACCCACATTCATATTCATCTGATGAATATAGTAATGAATAAAGCGGGGCTATGATTTTAACCAACAAAGTCCGACACAAATTGGTAAATAGTTGGGTTCTTAAGCATTTTGATAAAGATTCGATATTTGACGGTGTATATGGAAAAGATTTTGTTGGGATAGGCAAAATCCACTTTGGTGATCTCTGTACCTTGAAAGGAATTAGTCTCTAGCTATCAATTGGGGGATACCATTGGTTCAGACAAAAAAAATTACCAAAAAAATGTAAGCTTATGTTTAAATAACTTCATTAGTTTTTTCACAATAAACTGTGATCAAATCTGACTTTTTAAAAGAAGTGAAATGTAATATGTCATTTACGTGGTTGAATTTTGCATCAGTTTGGTTCACAGTTGAGTAGAATTGATTTTAGAAATTAATAGTTGAGAAGAGTGATGTACATTTTACGAAGCACATTGGACGAAAGTGGTTTAAAATCAATTTTGCACTATTGCAACGGTAAAACAAACTGAGACTTTTGTTGTTTAGTTTTGTCAGGTTATTGATTCTATGACATATTGATTATCAATTTTTTAAATTATAAAAGAAAATTAAATATAAGTGTTAGTTAAAAGAAAATTTAAAAATTACTAAACAACTTTTAACTTATGTTTTAAAAACCTTAGTCTTAACTTTAATTATAAAATAGCTTTCGGAAAAATAAGCGTTAAACGCTATCTATCCAAGTAATCCACCCTAATGATACATCCACTTTTATTTCATTAGCCAAATTATTGGGTCTTTTTTTTGTCTTTGATCGGAAATCTTCACAAGTATAGTTCTGGATTTAACCATCGGATTGAGGTGGTGGTTAGGTAAAACTCTTTTAAGAGTGGTGACTCCAAGATTTGAACTCCTGACCTTGTAGGTAAAGTCCACCTGGAGTTACAGTCCACTTCCAATGTGACCAATCACTGTTTAACAACATTGATAGCACTCTGCTAGAAGCTTGGACCTGCAAGACCTACACTGGAGGATATGCACCAACTTTAAGCCTGAGCTTCAAGCAAGGAAGAGTTGGAGAAATTAGTGTCCTACAAATAAAGGTCACTACCCTACAAAATAAGGGTCACTGCCCTACGGAAGGACACCTTGACCCTGGATAGGACCCTTATCCTATGGACCACCCTTAATTAGGACTCTCTTGTATTTTTTTTATTTTTTTCTAATTTCTTTTAATTCCTCCTAGATGGGTGCTATTTTAGTGGTTTTATTGGTTGGGAGGTTGCTAGGCTAGTTGGGGGTAGGAGTCATGGGCTCAACACCCAACTTAGGTGATTTTTTAGTCATCTTTTTTCCCCTTTTCTTTGGGTGGCCGCCCACAACTCTATAGATAGGGAGGCTCACTCTTTGTATTCACAACTTTCATGATATAGTAAAGACATTATGCCCATTTTTCTCCTTTTGGTGAGTTGAGAGTAAGGCTTGGTGGTTCTTGCTTAAACTATACTGAGACTTATCTAATTTTCCTGAATTAGTGGCGTATGACATTGGACTTATCTGCTGTGGGTGGATTCCTGCTTCAGTGGCGTCCCTACCATCTCTTCCTCTCCACTTTTTCTTTCACTTTCTCTCATTTTCTCTCGTTTTCATGCGCAAATTAGCTGCTGTCCTGCACCTACTTTTCGCCTGTTAATTGCTATATTCTGATTCTAATCAATTGTTTTTGCTCAATTCTAGATCCTACAACTATCCTGTTGTCAAAGATGCTCTAGGTTTGAGACTTGGTTCCTCCGTCCAAAACCAAAAGAAGGCTATTTATAATTATTCAACATTCAACATATACATTAATTGCGGTCTCATTAAGATTTGACCCAAGTCCAAAAAAATTAAATATATTTAAGGCTTGATCCAAAGTACAAGCTTTAGTAGTCAAAAAAGCGTGAAATATTTTTTTGCGAATTACTATTACCAAGCCAACCCTTTACATTTATTTTTTGGTAACAACTCTTTACATTTATTTACCATTGTTTAAGAAAAACAGATAATAAAAAGGATAATAGTTAAAAAAAAAAAAGAAAAACAGATAATTAAAAATACAATATTTTTGTGTCATTCAGACCTAGACGGAAAAAGAAGGAATAATAAAAAGGTTAATTTATATATTTGGGCAATAAAACACAAATTCATCATTGTGGTGTGGCACTACACTTTTAGTGTTTAATTTTATATATATATATATATATATATATATAATTTTCTGATGACTTTGTATTAAAAAATTTGATGAAAAAACATTTACATTAAAGTATAATTGATTTCTTGAATGTGTGCTTTAAGAAGACTTACTAAGTAAAACTTACAAAATAAAAATATTATATATTACCTCTGCTGCTAATTATAAGACCAATTTCATCTAAGTCTAATGATTTAATGTATTGTTTTTAAAAGCTTTCTTCAACTTTTAAGTTAGCCAAAATTAAAGTCAAATTCTAATTAAGTCCCCATATTAATTAAAATTTTAAAACCAAGGATTTTTTTTATAAAAATAAGAAAAAACAATATATAAATGCTTCTTAAAATTAAGGACCATGGTAAATTTTAAAAATTGTCTTAAAAATGGGAATAGAGGTAGGATTTGATATTTTAAAAATTTAAAAATATTTAATATTTTTATGTAATTAATTATATATTAAATTCTCATTTTAGTTCCTCAACTTGATAAATCAATAAAATTTGAGATGCACGGCAAATTAAATCCGATATCATGTATTTTTTTTTCCTAAACAACTTGGTGTCTTTAAATTAGCAAACAAGATTTTGACTTATTGTTGGCTTGTTTCAAATGAAAAATTATTAGATGGTCCCAGACCAACACGTCATCCAGGGTCCCGACCAATTAACATCTGGCACATAGAAAAAATTAATGGTCTCGACCGAAAATTTATTTTTAATGAATTTATTTTTCTTATGTGTCAAATGTTAATTGATCGGAATCATGGATGACGTGGTGGTCCGGGACCATGTAATAATTTGTGGTTGCCATTGGTCTAAGACAAACCTGTTGTACATGTGACTTCAACTTAAGAGGGGTGGATATTGAATTTAAGATAAATTTTAGATCTTTCAAAAATTCTTTTCTAAAATAGGGAGAAATTTTTTTATAATTGGGTCATTCATACGAGGATGACAATGATAAGTTGAGAGGTGGAGGAAACATGCAGAAATAAATAGATTTTAGAGGCAATAACAATTAATATCTTTTTTTGGTTTAACCCTAGCAGTCCCAGAATGGATTATGACCTATTGTAATTAATTATTATATTATAATTTTTTTTCGGAAACAAGTTTGAATCAATCAAATTGATTATGGAAATTTTGTAATTGATTAAGGATTAAATGATAAATCAGAAAATAATTTTTGTTTCTAGCATTTTATAATCGATCATGAGACCTTGTAATTGATTAAATTTGTTAAATAGAACCTATGGTCATTCACAAGTTAAACAATTGTATTGGATAGGTAATCAATTGTAAAACTTCTAAACTCACTTTCATTCAAGATTTACATAAACCAAGATTGTCTAACCTTTGGATTTTGGAATTCATTCCTTAAACTAACTCTTAATTGTTTTTAATCTTAAAAAATTGTGGTTGGTTTTTTCGATTCATTTATGAAATCCATGTGATTCTTTCAATAATTTTCTCAATTCCTATCACTCAACAAACAGTATTTATATATAAACAAAGTAATTGAACTTCTAAAACTTTAGTTGCACTCAAGTGGACATCTTCATCAAAACTTAATTAATATATCTCCATAGATCATTTTCTTCAAAATGACTTGGATTCCCCATGACAAATATATGACATGGATTCAAATTCAAGGTATTCTTTTTGTAGGATCTCATTTCACTAAGCTTAGCCCAGTTAGATAATCGTAGTCTCAACTTAAATTTTTAAGAAAAATGAATATATTTTTAATTAAAAGAAAATAATTTTGGCACATTATCAAATAAAAAACATTATATCTTTATTTTTTTGGTACACAGGATGGTAATAAAATTTAAACATGTCACTTTATGCAAACTACTCATATTCCTCACTATTAACTCAAAACTTTAATTGTTTACCAAAGAGTTTGTGACTCATTTGGCAACGCAATTTGAGATTGTGGGAAGAGCTCTCGGGTTCAATCCTCACTAAGCACACCATTCAGGAGGGGCGAGGAGCTTAACTGTGTGACTAAAGCTCACCCTTTAAGAGTGGAGACTCCAGAATTTGAACCTCTCGCAGGTAAAATTCTTCTGGAATAACAGTCCATTTCCACTACAATGAACCACTGTTTCATCCATCATTATACAATGTGAGAGTACATTAACTCTGATAGTACATTTAAATTAAAATTTCAAGGATCAAGTGGGTCGTTTGCATTATTTGTTAGGTCCACACAGTAATTTCTTGTAAGATTACAATTAAATGCTTAATGATGATGTTAAAAATTTAACATGGCCATGAATAGAAAATAAGTAAACTAGCAAATCGATCTCTGACTTTTTTAGGAAATTGTTATTTGTTTTCTTCTAACTAGAATATTTTATACTAAGTAATACTGTGAAATAAAGCTAGAGAGTGATAATTTTATGATCCAACCCCTTATTATTGTAAAATTAAAATTCACTTGGGTCACATTTTACTTTTATTGCCACCAAAATTGTCGAACATGTAACTAAGAATCAGACAAAAGCCATTAGATCAGAAATCAGAATGAAGAAAATCAGGCCCATCTAACCCAACATAAGTTGTGGGCACCCACACGGCCCAAACTACGACTCTCCAAAAACAAAAGGCGGGAAATACGACGTCGTTGGACTGCATCTTCTTACCCATTGCCGCGCCTAAAACAGAGAGCGATCCGTTCCACAATGGTCAAGCTTCCGGGATTGTGGCAAAAGCGTCTTTTGGTGTTGGGTCATGGCATTCAAGCACCATCATTCTCCACGCACGTGGCTAAGCGCGTGGGCACTCACAGCGGAACCTTCCACTGCGACGAAGCCCTCGCTTGCTTCATGCTTCGCCTTTCTAAACACTTCTCCGGTGCCGACATCGTCCGAACGAGGGACTGGAAGCTTCTAAAATCTATGGATGCAGTAGTCGACGTTGGAGGCGTTTATGACCCGCTTCAACACCGTTACGATCATCATCAAAGGAATTTCAACCAAGTGTTCGGTTATGGATTCACCACTAAGCTCAGTAGCGCTGGTCTTGTCTACAAGGTGTTTGTTTCATTCACTCACTCACTGTTTTACGTTATTGTTAATTATGACCGAATTCATTCCTGCAGCATTTTGGGTTGGAGATAATTGCAAAGGTGCTTGAGCTTGATGAAGCTCATCCTCATGTGCATCACTTATATCCAGCCATATACAGAAACTTTGTAGAGGTACCTAATTTTACAATGCACTTTTATTCGTATTTCTTCATTGTAGTAACTAATATGAGGATATTGCCAAAGTTGGTTGTAAAAATGCCGAGTTTGCTCTATAAATCTTAGTATCAGTTGAACTTTGGGAAATTAACTATGCTTAGGTACATCTTTCCGAGGCTTGCTATCTCAGCTAGTTGAAAGTTGAATCAATATGATACTGTTCTCTTTACAGGCAATTGATGCTGTGGATAATGGAGTGAATCAATATGACCTGAATGCTCCTCCAAAATATGCAATCAATACAAGCCTGCCATCTAGAATCAAACGATTGAATTTGGGATGGTTGGATTCTGATTGGTCGTCTTATGCAGAAAATGAGGCCTTCCATCAAGCAATGGCCCTGGCTGGTGGTGAATTTTTGGAGGTGATACTGTTTTGAAATGTCCATATTTGATTCATGTTCTCTGTGTTTATACCATTTCTCACTGCCTGCTGAACAATCGTTTTGGTTTTTGACAAAAAACCAGCTTGAAGCTGGTCATGAAAATGAATCTTTACTAAATGTCCCCCCCCTGTGTTTGTTACAGAATGTGAATTATTATGCTAAATCATGGTTACCAGCACGATCGATTGTTATGGAGTGTCTTGCAGCAAGAGAAACTGTTGATTCCAGTGGAGAAATCATGAAGCTAAACCAATCTTGTCCTGTAAGCACACAAGGCATTTACTTAATCTCACAAGATTTTTTAATAATTATTGTATTAGAATGCTCTTCACACCAATGGCCGGGTATATTACGATTGTTGCTGGGGGAAAATAATATTTGGTTTTTGAATATCCTTCTAACTCTTGCCTTACACCTTTCATCAAATTTTCCACAATGGAAACTTCACATACATGAGCTTGAGGAGGAAATGAAAATCAGTCCTTCCATCAAATATGTTCTTTACCCGGTAGGCATGACTATGTTTAACTGAAGCAGTTGATGAATCGCTAAAATTGAATATAAGTATCCATCACTATAAGCATTCAATTATGTCTATGATTTATATAATAGATGATTGCTGCTCGTAGGATGATAGGAGTGAGAACTGGAGATTGCAGGCAGTGGCAGTTTCACCTGTTAGATTTGAGAGCAGAAAACCGTTACCATATCTTTGGAGGGGTTTGGAAAATGACAAACTCTCTAAGGTTACTGGAATCCCAGGTTGTACTTTTGTGCACATGAGTGGTTTTATTGGAGGAAATCGAAGTTATGATGGTGCTCTAGCCATGGCAAGAGCATCTTTAAAGGCACAGGCGATGGAAGGTTAAACTAAATACCTTTTTCCTGAGTTTTTTTTTTTGGGATTGGACATCTTAAGGAATTCTTGAACACTAAACTTGTTTTTTAATTGAAGCAGTATACTTCAGTGGTTCAGGAACATGGTTTTTTCAAATTCGTAAATTTCAAAATGCTGATAACAAATTGCTGATAAATTGACCCTTTCAAGTTAATGCTAGAGATGCAATCTTTAGAGAATGTAACTTGACAGTTTTGTTGCCAATTCTTGCATTCTAATTTTCTGCACTAGTTCAATGATGAAAATTCAATTCATCATTTCTGTTCTTCACATACATTTATCAGCATTCTCATTATGGTCAAAACTAAGTCTAGGCTTCACTACATGCACAACGTTGGCACTAGATTTACTCCTCTGAAACACTTGGCAGACCCTCTTTAAACCATGCGTAAAGACCACCTTCTAGATGGAAGACATTAGTATAACCATTAAGGACCAGCAAGTAAGCTGCTATAAGAGACCTGTGGAAGTATTAAAATGGGACTATTAGAACAGCAAATCAATGATTTGGAGATTTAATAGTAAATTATTTCATAATCACATGAAAAGTGGCGTGCAAGATACAGAGTACAGCTGTAAGAAGATGATATATTGCACAAAACCATTTAACTTCCTCTGATCTTACATCCATGCAATCCAAGTTATTAATTGCACCTTCCCTTGTGCATGTTAGCCGATCCAATTGCTAGTTGCAGATGGATTTGACTTCCTATCAACCATTTGTGTTGTTATTACTTTAAATAATTAATGACTTAGTAGGATGGTTCACAATTATATAAATCCCATTTACTCTGTCCTCTAAAATTTAAATGTCTCTGAATCCGAGGTTGGATGCAAAGTGCAAACACATCCAAAAGGTTTACCCTGGAACCACTGAAGATTTGCATACAAAATGAATACATTTCTCAAACCTTCACCAACCAATTTTGGACTATATATTCTTATAGCATGTATGAAATTATATGAGCAAAATTAAAAAATGAGACAAGAAGGAAAGGGAGAAAATTTAATACCTTGATTGTTGACCTTCTGGCAGATTTTGTGTTGGTTTCATTGTACCCCCTGATGAGCAAGCTACTATTATCTTGGCATTTTTATCTAATTTTGCTTCAACAGCTGTCAGCATCAATAAAATATTTAGTTTCAGAAGAAAAAGAAATGTATGAATTCCAGAAATGCATGATGAGGTAAATTTGTTGTACTTGGGATGAACTCGGGGTTCTCTTCTGTGCCAGCAAAAATACCAAAAAATGCAAATGCAGCACGCCTGGCAATGTCCCATGCTGTCCACTCTTTGATAAGCCTATATATTTGTACATTGATGGCATCTGGAGGATGAGCCTGCATTAATATCCAAACCCATCAATCTTTTCCTTTGTACCCCATATATATAAAGTGATGGAAATTACAAGCATTTGATAGACACAGACAAATGCAACATGAATGTGCAGGCACATTGAAGTTAGAATACAACTCTTCTAAAACTCGTTCACTAACCTCTTTGAACTCTGCTTCTGGCCTTACATCGAGAATCACAAAATTATTTTCTTTCTGAAGGCGCAGAGCTTCCTTTACATCCACACTTCTTACCTGCAATATCATATCATACAACTTTAAATATTTACTCTGCATATTACATAAACGTGACATCACATTCCATTATATTTTACAGGAAGACTTGGGTGTACGTGAATTATTAGTTATAGCATTGTTTTGACTAGATAGTCTTGTTGCTCCTTTGTGTCCATTATTCTATGATCCCTCGTGTGCTGCCTCCATAACATCACTTATCCATCCGCCCATCTGATCGTTGCTGTTTGTGTACTCGTGATTTATATTACGATTCTAAATATGGAATGGAATTTCACATGTTTCAGAAGACATTTCAAGCTTTGATTATGTGATGTTCTGCCTGTTTGCATTGTCTGGAAATTTCTGTGTGCTTACTTTAACATTAAATGCTAAAGATACAAGTGTGTTTATTTGTGCATTCAGGTGAGTATGTGTGACACAGAGATGGAGCTTTACCCTTTTTTGCAACAGAAGTTCTCTCTTAACCTTCCAGTCTTCTTCAGCTAATACCTCCAAGAAAAGTGTAAAAGGAGCTGATTAAGGCTCTGTGATATCTTCAAAGTGCTATGACAAATTAATTTAGTAAGAGTAACTCGGAACAGGTACCTGGCGTCTTTGCTGGTTTTGTGGCTGCACTCTGGATTGTTAGCCCTCTTGCAGCTTTCTGTGAGTGTAATCCTTGAGCTGTGGATTTGCTTGATCTTACTCTCACCCACCATGAATTATGATCACGTGTACCTTCCAGAGAAGGTACCAAGGATTGTAAAGATGATGTGGATGAATATTGTAGAGCAATGGATGTAAAAGCCGCCATGCTTTGAAGCTCTCAGTTTAAACAGAAAAATTTCAAAGTTTCTAGTTAATGGTCAATAATTGAATTAGTGGAAGTACTTGGGATCAGACTACATCCTTTTGTTATCATGTGAGTACTCTGGGTAGTCTAGTTTGTGGGAACTGAGTATCTGCTTATTGTGGATATTTAGGGCTCAGAATCTGAATTTGTGGTCGATGTTTTAAGAGTCATATGCCATTTGGATATCCTTCGTTATCATCCTCTTCTTTTGTTCTCTTTCCTCAGCTCATCTTGACACGATATTTTTAGCTCACCTTGTCTTTTGGCATAAGCATTTTAATAAGGAAATGTTAGTTGTACTCTCTTTTTAAAAGGAACGTTAGTGCTTGCTGTTTTTTCTCCTATTTTTAGGATCATTGAAATGTCCTGTGAAAAATGTGCTAGGTTCCTATATAACATTACTACTTTTCTTTTGTCTTAAATATATTGTCTCTTAGAATATTAGAATTTTATTATTTGATATCTCATTTTTAATGGTTGAGGTTGATGGTGTTGGTTCGTGGAGCTCCGGCCCAGCAGGAACTTAATTGATAAAATTGAGATAATTTTTGGAATTCCTGCAGTATCTATCCTTTTAAAATAATTGCCATTAACTTCACTTTTTTTCTTCATTAAAATAAAATGTTAATAAAATATTCACAAATGCCCCGAGTGTTATGATTTTAGAAAGAATAAGGGTCAGTTTGTTTGCGCTTAAAAAAAATATTTTTTAAATTGTTTAAAAAATTGATTTTATTTTAGAGATTTTTGTATAATCAGAAATAAATTTTCATTTGATTACAATCATAAAAAAACACTTCATTTATCACAATATGTACTATAAGAGGATTGAAATTTCTTTCGATTGAATCACAATACTTTGAGAGGTTAAAAATATAAAAAATTATTTAAAGGTGTAAAATTATTTAGACATGATATATTTTACAGTAACTTCACATATATTAGTCGGGTTTATAAAACGTATTATTTATAAAAGTTATTAAATATAGACAAAACTCCTCTAAATTGACTTTGTTTGTAAAGTGAGAAAATATCGGTGTATTCATCATTGGATTTTGTGGGTTTAGATCACAATGCACTTCTAATTAAATAAATGTAGATACAACTCTACTCATTTACTTTATATACAAGCTTATTTTAGGAATAGCCTCGTTTGTGTAGATATACCCAAACTAAGCTTACACAATGTTATGTCATCGTATATATATATATATATATATATATATATATATATATATATATATATATATATATATATAATTTTATATCAATTTAAAATTATTTAATATGTCATTGATATTTACCGATGTTAATGTTATATATACTTTAAAATATATAAAAATAAGAACTATTTGATTACAAAATTATTAATATTTAATTTTTATGAAATCTGACACAAATCATTAAGGTAATAGATAATTATAATTTACCAGTTGGATCAACAAAAATCACATTCTAAAGTTATTGGGATAAGGTCTTATTATATTGATATAAGGGTTAAATATGTTTTTGGTCCCTAAACTTTGACCCCTCTTTGGTTTTGGTCCTCAAACTTTTTTTTCGTTGGATTTAGTCCCTGTCTTTTTCAATTCATTGGATCAGGTCCCTACCGTCTGTTCCGTTAACTTTCGTGTTGACGTGGCAAACGGAAGTGAAAAAGACAGGGACTAAATCCAACGAAAAAAAAGTTTGAAGACCAAAACCAAATAGGGGTCAAAGTTTAGGGACCAAAAACATATTTAACAGCAAATTAATTACTGAGTAATTTCTGACTAAGCAAGCTGACTAATCACTTCCGTTTGCCACGTCATCACGAAAGTTAACGGAACAGACGGTAGGGACCAAATCCAATGAATTGAAAAACACATAGACTAAATCCAACTAAAAAAAAGTTTGAGGACCAAACCCAAATAGGGGTCAAAGTTTAGGGATCAAAAACATATTTATCCCATTAATTTTTGTGCCTAGAGTTGTCAAAATGAGCTATAACCCATGAATCACCCCATTTGACCTTCTTGAATAAATCTCATCTCATTGACAAAAAAATAACATTCCATAGGGTTATTTTGGCCCTAACCGTTAAGGCCAACTATAGATTATCCCATAATTTCAGTTGTCGTTTTTTATTCAAATTTATTTCTCTCTCCCATTGTTATAATCACTCTTTTTTTTTTACGGAAAAGACATATATGCATTAGATAGGAGGAACTCTGGAAAAATCCAAAGACATAGCTAAAAGAATACAATCAGGACACTCCTCAACCCAAACACAATCTGGTTGAGAGTAAGCAAATTTAGCAAGCAAGTGGGCTGCATTGTTACCAGCTCTTAAAGTATGACAAAAAACTAAAGAAATACAATCCTCTTTGATGAGGTTACAATCAGCAACAATCATATCCACAGAGGAGGAACCAAAAGAAGAGCTTTGTAGTGCCTTAATAATGGGAAGGCAGTCAAACTCTGCATCAAGGGAAAGGAAACTCATCTCTTTGGCGAACTGTATACCCAACCCAAGACCCAAAACTTATGCAACTTGAACATTTGGTCCACATACAATCTGCCAAGTACCAGCACCAAGAACTGCACCTTCACTGTCTCGAATGAGAGCTCCAACACCCCATTGATTATCGTTGATTTTGGCTACATCAGTGTTGAGCTTGAAGCGTCCAGGACCAGGGGGATTCCATCTACCACCAGGCCTCACGTATTCTGTTTGCGCCTCTACAACTTGCATTCTTCAAGCTTCTACAAACTGAGATACTTGGGACATGGCTTTCGCATATAGCTCCTGGGCAGGGAGGACATGATTCTAAAAAACAAGCTTATTCTTGCTGCACCAGAGACCATATATTAGAGAAGCAAATATGCTTGTTGCGTCCGGTTCATATTGGCAAACAAATTCCATTATCCATTGGTGAGCTCTCTGATGAGAAGTTGGGTATAATTTAAGTCCCAAGGGAGACAAGAACCAGAATTCACGGACCCAATTACACTTAAAAAAAGCATGGTCAATGGTTTCATCTGCATCACAACATCTAGGACAAATGGGAAATGTACTATCCAGGATATTGGGCCGTGAACTAAGCCCAGTCCTCGGCCCATACCTCATACCTTGCTCCCCAAGGAGCACGTCCCAGGTCTTACTCCCCAAGTAAACTGAAGGAGGTGGGGGCAATAGGTGACGGGATTTTAGGAAAAGCACGTCGCCATCGTGGGCTGAGGAGACTAGGAACATTGGCTATAAGAAGACGAGTAAATCCAAAGGCAAGGCAGGTTCACAATCATCAGTAAGGAGCCGAGGTAACTGCATTGTAGTCTACCCGGAATATTCTTGCTGAGAACATTGGCGCTCACCGTGGGGGCGGCGGTAAAACTCTGCCCGCCGACCACTCTTTCTTTACAGTGAAAAAATGGTGACACGACGGAACCCCAGTAGGGTAGATGGGCATGCCAGGAATGGAGAGGATAATTCAGAGACTACTCCGGAAACGGATAACCCAGTTTTACAGAGAATTTTGCAGAGGATGGACCAGTTGCAGGAACAGAACCAGACCCTCAAGGAGCAGAACCAGACGCTACAGACACAAGTGACGACTCTGGCAAGGGGACGGGCCGAGGAGGAGTTGCCTGAGGCAGATACTGGAGAATTTCACCCGTTCTCCGCGGAAATTGCGAATGCCCCCTATCCCTCAAACTTCAGGGAGCCCCCTCTGAAAGATTATGACGGAACCACCGACCCTCAAGCACATGTGACGGCCTTCAAGACTCAGATGTTGAAGAGAGGTATAGAAGATGCAATACAGTGTAAGCTGTTCTCGGGGACGTTGTCAGGAGCCGCATTGATCTGGTTCTCACATCTACCCCCGCTTTCCATATCCGGCATCACTGACTTAATTCAGAAGTTCTTGGCTCAGTTCTCTGCTCGGAGGTTGAGGATGATGACTTCGGGTAAACTTTTTAGCATTCGCCAACGAGCCGACGAGTCGCTACGTGACTACCTCGGACGTTTCAATGACGCATCCCTGTTGGTCCTCAACCCTAATCCCGAGCTCTTGGTTTCAGCATTTGAGGAGGGGTTACAACCCGGACAGTTTAACGAGTCATTGGCACAGAGGCCTGAACAATCTATGTAGGAGATCAGGAATAAGGCAGACTGCTACATCAAGGGTGAGGAGAGCAATGCAGAGAAAAGAGAAAGGCTGACTAGTGAAGGCATGAATGTGGTTAAAGCCGGCAGGGAGCAGGGACAAACCCACCAGCAGCAAGGCCGCGCAAGGAAGGGTTACGATCACCGGGGGAGGAATTTTTCAGCAAAGACAGGTTGGGCTGACCGTCAGCGTCCAGAACCCGCTGGAAATTATGGTTTGGCGGCAATGACGCCACTAAACACGACCAGAGCTCGGATCCTTAGGGAGGTGTATCAGTCCGATCTTATCAGATTGCCACCACAGGCGGAGGGTCCCAAAGGCCCGGACATGAACAAATGGTGCGATTATCATAGAGCCAGAGGTCACGATACAGAAAACTGCTGGACACTGATGAACAGGATTGAGAGACTTATCAAGGAAGGATACCTGGGGAGGTACGTTGAAAAGGGGAAGGACAGAGGCGATAGAGACAGAAGAAGAGATGAAGAAGGTTCGGGGTCGAAGAGGCGCAGGGATGATCGTCACAAGGAGGGCAGAGGTAAAGAGGAAGTCAGAGGAGTGGTGACTACTATTGCAGGTGGTTTCACCGGAGGAGGAGAAACTAGCTCGGCCAGAAGGAGATATGTCAGGCAGGTGATGACCATACAGACTGACTTGCAAGTACAGGGAGCCAACCATCCCACGATAACATTCACAAACGACGATTTCCAAGGAATCCAGCCACATCAGGACGACCCCATGGTGATAGAAGTGTTGATGGCCAAGTACCGAGTCCAGAGAGTCCTGATCGACCAGGGAAGTTCAGCCGACGTGTTATATTGGAGTGCTTTTGAAAAATTACAACTCCCCAAGGAGTGTTTGCTGCCTTTTGCAGGTTCTTTGATGGGTTTTGCAGGTGATTCAGTGGAAGTCAGAGGCTATTTAGAATTGATGACCACTTTTGGTCGAGCAGAAAATGAAAAGGTGATCCCCATCAAGTATCTGGTGATCAATGCGCCGTCTTCATACAACATCATCATTGGAAGATCAGCCTTGAACACTTTAGGTGCGGTGGTCTCAACAATTCACCTCACTATGAAGTACCCTTTACCAAATGGCCAGGTGGGCACAATAAAAGCAGACCAGGAAGCAGCAAGACGTTGTTACAGGGACAGCTTGAAGGTTAGAAGGAGGAACTGGCCAGAACCACAAGTCAAAGAGAAGGAGTCAGCTGAAAATCACAAGGTCTTTTTTGCAGAGCTCGACCCCAGGGAAGATTTCTTCGAGAGAAGGCCACAACCCACTGAAGAACTTGAAGAGGTACAGATAGGCGAACTGGCAGAACAGAAGACAAAGATCAGCTCGAAATTGACGGGGGAACTAAAGGAAGAGTTGTTAGAATTCCTGAGAGCTAATGCAGATCTCTTCGCCTGGAAGGCTTCAGACATGCCAGGTATTGACCCCGACTTTCTCTGTCACAAACTCACAATAGACCCAAAGGCCAAACCAGTGATACAAAAGCAAAGGAAGCTCGACGAGGAAAGGCGAAGAGTGGTAGCGGCTGAAACTCAGAAGTTAAAAGAGGCCGGGTTCATCAGGGAGGTTACTTACCCGACGTGGCTGGCTAATGTGGTCCTGGTAAAAAAGGCAAATGGGAAATGGCGTATGTGCACAAACTACACCGATCTCAACAAAGCTTGTCCTAAGGATCCCTACCCGTTACCCAACATTGATCGGCTAGTAGATGGAACGGCCGGGCACAAAATTCTTACTTTAATGGACGCATACTCAGGCTACAATCAGATCAGGATGCATGCCCCTGACGAAGAGCGAACTGCTTTCATGACAGGACAGTCCAATTACTGTTACAAAGTAATGCCTTTTGGACTGAAAAATGCGGGAGCGACGTACCAGAGGTTGATGGACAAAGTGTTCAACTCCCAAATTGGCCGAAACCTTGAAGTTTACATAGACGACATCATAGTGAAGTCTACGTCGGAGGCTGAACACTTGGGGGATTTAAAAGAGGTGCTTGCTGAAGTCCGAAAACACCAGATGAGGCTAAACCCACAGAAATGCGCCTTCGGAATTCAATCAGGTAAATTCCTAGGCTTCATGATCACCGAAAGAGGAATAGAAGCGAATCCGGATAAGTGCGAGGCCATAATGAAGATGAGGAGCCCGACCACTGTGAAGGAAGTGCAACAGCTCACCGGTCGGATGGCAGCCCTATCTCGTTTCCTTTCCAAGTCTGGAGAACGAGCGTTACCATTCTTTCGATGCCTGAGGAAAAATGACAAGTTCCTATGGTCTGATGAGTGTGAAGCAGCCTTTCGGGAGCTAAAAGAATTTTTGTCGCAACCACCCATCTTGGTCAAGCCGACTTCAGGTCTGCCCCTGCTCCTTTACCTCTCAGTTAATAATGATGTTGTCAGCACAACTTTAGTGCAGGAAATAAACGGGGATCAAAAGCCTGTCTACTTTGTAAGTAGAGTATTGCAAGGCCCTGAGAAAAGATATCAGAAGATTGAAAAATTAGCCCTAGCAGTCATCACCTCGGCGAGGAGACTTCGACAGTATTTCCAAAGCTTCAGCATCATAGTCAAAACGGATCAACCTATTAGGCAGGTATTACAGAAGTTGGATCTAGCTGGTCGTATGGTTCGATGGTCCGTTGAATTGTCTGAGTTCGACATCGGTTACCAACCAAGGGGACATATCAAGGCGCAGGTCCTAGCAGATTTCTTAGCCGAGCTCTCTACCCAAGAAGAACTAATTGTAGCAACTAGTAGACAGACCTGGGTATTATC
Source organism: Sesbania bispinosa (assembly GCA_026901365.1). Lineage (NCBI taxonomy): Eukaryota > Viridiplantae > Streptophyta > Magnoliopsida > Fabales > Fabaceae > Sesbania > Sesbania bispinosa. The sequence continues at coordinate 298,774 of QLOH01000836.1, forward strand.
CGTTGATGGGGCATCTAACTTAAAAGGTAGCGGGGCGGGAATAGTGTTGGAAGGACCGGGAGGAGTTCTAATAGAGCAATCCCTGAAGTTCGATTTTAAGGCGAGCAACAACCAGGCTGAATATGAAGCCCTTGTAGCAGGTCTGAACCTAGCAAGGGAGATGAGTATATCAGACATTCATGTGAAAAGTGATTCTCAGTTAGTGGTTGGTCAAGTCAATGAGGAGTATCAGACAAAGGATGCTCAACTAAGTAAGTATCTCATACAGGTTAAAAAGCTAATACAATACTTTGAATCTGTTGAGTTGCAGTATGTTCCTAGAGATCAGAATTCAAGGGCCGATCTACTCTCTAAACTCGCGAGCACAAAAAGGCATGGGAATAACCATTCAGTCATTCAAGAAACCTTGCAGAAACCGACCATAGAGAGTCAGGGAGAAGTTTGTTGCATTGAGCAGAAAGAAGAGTCCTGGATTGCCCCCATCCTGCACTACATAAATGGAGGTTCTCTCCCAGCAGACTTGGAAGCAGCCAAGAAGATTCAGAAGGACTCAGCCAAATATGCTGTCATCGGAGGTCTACTCTTCAGAAGGGGTTTTTCGAATCCATTGCTCAGATGCCTAGATGCCGAGCAGAGTCAAAGAGTTATGGTTGAGGTACATGAAGGAGCATGCGGGAGTCACATTGGGGGAGGATCCTTAGCATTGAAAATTCTCAGAGCAGGATACTATTGGCCAAAAATTAGACAAGACTGTATCAAATTCGTGAAGAAATGTGACAAGTGCCAACGTCATGCAGATTTGCACAGAGCTCCTCCTGTCGACCTGGGGTCAATTTTTGCACCTTGGCCTTTTTCAATATGGGGAGCTGACATCATCGGCCCTTTCCCTCAGGCTCCAGGTCAGGTTAAATTTTTGTTAGTAGCGATTGATTACTTTACAAAGTGGATAGAGGCAGAGCCTCTCGCTGTCATAACTGCAGAAAATGTTAGGAGGTTTTATTGGCAAAATTTAATTTGTAGATTTGGAATACCAAATCGGATTATTTCCGATAATGGTACACAATTTGTTAGTCGGATAGTTCAAGGTTTTTGCAGGGAACTCGGCATTCAACTAATCTTTTCATCAGTCGAGCACCCTCAAACTAATGGGCAGGCTGAGGCAGCTAACAAGGTGATCTTAAATGGTTTGAAAAAGAGGTTAGATGAGGCGAAAGGAAGGTGGGTTGAGCACCTGCCCCAAGTATTATGGGCTTACCACACAACTCCCCACACCTCTACTCAGGAAACTCCTTACAGATTAGTGTATGGAACTGAAGCAATGATTCCAGTAGAGATAGAAGAACCAACATTAAGAAGCATGACATATACTGAAGAATCGAATGAGGTAGGCTGAAGAGCAGACTTGGATCTGATAGATGAAGCAAGAGAGATCGCCCACATTAAGGAAATAGCGACCAAAGAAAGATCTGCAAGAAAATACAACTCAAAGGTAGTTCCGAGAAGTTTCCGAGAAGGTGACTTAGTGTTGAGAAGAGCTTTGAAAGATGGGACCGCGGGAAAACTGGCTCCGAATTGGGAAGGTCCTTTCTGAGTTATTTCAGCAAAGGCAAGGGGAGCATATAAGTTGGAGTCTTTACAAGGAAAGGAGGTACCAAGGACCTGGAACGCGAGCAACTTGCGCTTTTATTATAGTTAAGTATAGTCCGCCCGGAAGTCTGTTTTAGGGTATGCATGAGTTTGCTTTATCTGTTGAAATTAGTTTGTTTTTTATGTTAGATCAGTTTCCCATCAGTCGTTTTCCTTCTATTTCTGTTTTTTAATGTAATGTTTTACATAAGTCCTTATGAGCTGATTAAGATTAGTTTTTTAGTTTTCTGAGCTGACTAGGGTCAGTTTCAAGTTGTAACATTTAGGATCAGGTCTTCTGGGCTACTTAGGATCAGTCTCAATTCAAGATGTAGGGATGTCAATTCTTAATGATAGGTAGACGAGCACTCTTTTCTCTCCTACTTTGGGAGAGTTTTTAATGAGGCTCTAGTTGTTACATGGACATGCGTTCAAAGCTCTTATCTCCCCATACTCTTAAAATCCCACTAAGTTACTGACTTCAAAAAGCATCAGTAACAGGTCGACTTCCAAAAAGCATCGACCTCAATTGTTACTAAGTTACTGACTTCAAAAAGCATCAGTAACAGGTCGACTTCCAAAAAGCATCGACCTCAATTTTTACTAAGTTACTGACTTCAAAAAGCATCAGTAACAGGTCGACTTCCAAAAAGCATCGACCTCAATTGTTACTAAGTTACTGACTTCAAAAAGCATCAGTAACAGGTCGACTTCCAAAAAGCATCGACCTCAATTTTTACTAAGTTACTGACTTCAAAAAGCATCAGTAACAGGTCGACTTCCAAAAAGCATCGACCTCAATTGTTACTAAGTTACTGACTTTTACTAAGTTACTGACTTCAAAAAGCATCAGTAACAGGTCGACTTCCAAAAAGCACCAGTTCAAAATCCTACTAAGTTATTGGATTGAAAAGAAGAGTATCAACAATAAGTCAACCTTTAAGAGAATTAAACTTCAAAAATGCGCCAAGTTATCGACTTCTACAAACTCTTCGACTTTTGATAGTTTCGAGTTGTTACTTTTTATTAAGTTATGGATTTCGAAAAAATCCGATAAACGGTCGCCTCGCAGATTACACCGAATGTCTTTTAAAAGATTATGAAAAGTAGAGAAACTCCGCGAAAATGAGGAGAAATAAATAAAACCCCTTATAGGGATAGCATTAGTCGAAAGCAAAATTCAAATTACATTGCAAAGCAGAAAGAAACAAGCCCCAATAGACAATAAACCTTAAAAAACCTACTCGTCCTCATCTTCGGACTCATCAACTATCTTCCCATCAACTATTTTCTTAAATACCCCAACACCCTTCACATTCACTACCGGGTTCAGGACTTTCACTTGCTCAATTGCTTTGCGAAATCCTCGAGCATGCTGAATGGCTATTTCTGCTTGCAGCGCTTTGAGGTCGGCTTCAAGTTGACCTTTCTGTTCGGACATCAACAATACATCTTCACAAGCCTTATTCTTGTCGCTTACAGCAGCAGCCAAGTCTTTCTTCAACTGCGACTGTTCGGCAGTAACATCCGAGTACTTGGTATTCAGATCATCATATTTCTTTTCAGCAGTTTTCTTTTCATCCTCGACAATTTTCTTCGCGTTCTTAGCAGAAGTCAATTTATTTTCATATTCTGAAATAGATTGTTTGAGTGAAGAAATGGTTTGAGCAGAGGACTCCAGGGCCTGCAACTTCGCAGTCAATTCTTTGATTTTAAGAGCTCGATCTTTTAGCTCCTTGTCAGCCGAGTTCATCCCACTATCAAAACAGTGCCCAAGAAAAGCTGCCTGCACGCCCATTATCATGAGATGCTTCCCAACATTTCGCATCCCGACCTTATTCACCCGAGTCCGATCTTCCTTCTTGCTGAACTCGCGGGATACAATTCGTTCGACGTCAAACCGACGGTCGAAGATCGAGTTCACAGCACTCCCTTCTGGACCCTCAAAATTGTTAAATAAAGTCCACCATTTATCACCTAAAGGAGGAAGAGAAGTCGAACTGGTTTGACCTTGGGCTCCAGAAGAAGTATGAGCACCAGTTTGGGTTAAAACAGGGTTTGGTTTGGTAATAGGTTGCTGGGAAGATTGGTTTGGAATAGTGGTGGTGGTCGGATCATCTTGTTTAGTCTTCAGTTTAGACTGTTGCTCCCCTTGCGTATCAAGCCTTTGTTTTTTGCGCCTTTCACTGGTAGAGACGTCGGGCTGTTGGTGTGAAGTCGCACCAGCGCCTTGACCATCTGGCTCTTCACCAGCTTCCTTCAGCCAACGCCTCATAGCTTTCTCATTTACCAGAGTTCGGGGCACAGTGGCTTTGGGAGGCATCTTGTCTACACAAACAAAAAATCAGTCAGGAAAACCAATTAGAAAAAGAGGCGAGATACAAAGAAGTAATTAAAGGACTTAATAAAAATACCCAGTATCTGGCGTAGCCGTTCTGGGAGATCTTCGTTTTCCAAAAGGAAACCACAATCTAGAGGGGCACTGTTGCGAAGAAAAGCTACATCTATCTTTTCGTCAAAGGTTAGGTCATCATAATCAAACCCGGGTACCCTCCTAGGTTCCAGGGACCAAAAAAGGGGGAAATGAGGAGTTCCATCCTCGGAAGTAAGTAAGTTAGACATCGCACCCACTCCCCGAATTCGAAAAAATTTCTGTTTCCATTTTTTATAAGAAGAGGTGTAGGCACTGAGCACACCGTTAGTAGGAATACTATTCAGAGAAACCCACCCGACTTCACCCCCCGTAGGCAGCTTTACTTGGAAAAAACAGAAAAATTTTTCCAAACTAGTGGTCATATTATAAAAATTGCATAGGATCTGATAACTCCTAACAAAAGCCCAACTGTTAGGGTGGAGTTGTGATGGGGCAATGTTCAAAAACCTCAAAAATTGATTTTCAAAATTAGAAAAGGGGAGCAGAAGATGTAACTTAGTAAATACAGTGTCATACATATAAGTAAAAGGAGAAGAAGACCCCGGACCGGGCATATTAAGACAGATTAGCTCTTCTTTTTGACAAGGGTCTATGATGATGAAAGAGTCAGAGGCTAAATCGGAAACAGGTGTCGATCTTCGAAATTTGGTCACAGAGACAGGGGTGGTATAGACTGAATTAAAGGTATATACTTCAGTGAGGAAGGTCTGGTACACGGGGGTGTTTCTATTTTCCCTAAACTGAGAATCAAGATCGCTCTCTGTCTCCTCAGAAACTTCTACATTTATAACAGGAACCAAATTTTCGGTTTGGAGGGGATTGTCCCCCAACAGAGTGGAAAAAGAACTAGAAGAGTTAGACTCATTTGGGTCAGTTTGGGAATTGAGATCGTTGGAAGACATATTCTAATCTTAAAGGCGAAAAATAAAGATATGGAGTTGATACCTGATAAGCGGGGGCGAAACTACGACTTCGGCTACTAGACAACAGGGGTGATTTCAGCAAAGATGAATGAACACGGAAAGAAGCTTGAATGGGCAGAAACCGAGCGCTCGAGGGGGTATTTATCCCTTTTCAAGTAGAAAGGACGCGACGATTCCCGCCTCGGTGCGTATTGATGGCATCGTTTGAGGTACCCAAAGAAGCAACGTTTTACAAGAAGGAGGAAACGATGCGACGTGCCCATGTCAGAGCAGTACCTCGAAACGCGAAGAGTCACCTGCTCTAGCCGTTGGGTAGCGTCCCTTCGTATCCCAGCTTTTCAGACATCACAGCATGACGTAAGAGTCATAAATGATAAACAACTTAACGGCTAACCACTCAATGATAATAATAAAAACAACCAAGGTTATGTCTTAACCTTTCGAACAGGTGAATGGGCAGTCAACCAAAAGCTACGCACAAACACTTTGTGACCTGGGCCCGGCAGGATAAGCCATGCGTAGTATTCTGCAAATACACTTAGGCTTGAAGGGCTGTGTACTATCCAGGATATTGGTCCGTGAACTAAGCCCAGTCCTCGGCCCATACCTCATACCTTGCTCCCCAAGGAGCACGTCCCAGGTCTTACTCCCCAAGTAAACTGAAGGAGGTGGGGGCAATAGGTGACGGGATTTTAGGAAAAGCACGTCGCCATCGTGGGCTGAGGAGACTAGGAACATTGGCTATAAGAAGACGAGTAAATCCAAAGGCAAGGCAGGTTCACAATCATCAGTAAGGAGCCGAGGTAACTGCATTGTAGTCTACCCGGAATATTCTTGCTGAGAACAGGAACAATATTCATTCCCTTTTTTACCAGCTGGGATCGGACAGGGATGCAACCTCTCAAGATACTCCACAGAAGATTCCTATTTCTTGGAGGTGTATTGATTTTCCACAATTTCTTCCACATGGCTTGTGTATCATCAGAAATGTTGCTGCTAGATGGATTACCAATATTTAGTTGTTCCATAGTGAAGTGATAACCTGATCTAACAGAGAACACACCATTCTTGGTACCTGCCCAACAAAGCCTATCCTTATAAGACTTGAGTTCCAGCAATGAAGATTAGAGTTTATAAGACCTGACACCAAGAGCTCCTTCATTTTCCTGGGCTGAGGAGACCAAATATGATGTCTCGGTTGGTGAGGGAGTCAACTATCTCTCCAAATATCAATTGATTCTCCATTTCCCACAACCCAGTAGGAAGCCCTCTGAAGAATCCATTGAGCAGCAAGAATACTCTTCCAACTAAAACTTGGATTATGACCAAGCTTTGCATGTAGGAAGTCAGAGCGCGGGAAGTATCTCTCTTTCAAACATTTGGTCATAAGAGATTGATCATTGGTTTGTAACCTCCAGCATTGTTTGGCGAAAAGAGAAAGGTTAAAAGCATGAAAATTTTGGAATCCCATACCACCCTTTTTTTTTTTGAACACGGTTTTTCCCATGACATCCAATGGACTTTTCTTCTTCCATCCTTGGTACCCCACCAAAATCTATTTATCATTTTCTCAATAGTGTCACAGAGACCAATAGGTAATAAGAAACACCCCATAATATAACTAGAAATAGCTTGAACAACTGACTTTATGAGCACTTCCCTACCAGCTTTTGAGAGGGCACTTTCTTTCCAACCCTTTGAGTTTTTTCCAAACTCTGTCACGAACAAAGTCAAAAATCTAGGTTTTAGACCTCCCTATCAAGGTTGGTAGACCCAGATATTTTGAATGGCTATCAACCGCCTTAACCTAAATCCATCTTTGGATCATAATTTGCCTGTCATGAGGAATATTTCGGCTGAATGATAACTCAGACTTGTCCAGATTGATGAGTTGGCCTGAGGCCAGCTGGTATAACTCTAAGATCTGAAGAACAATAACAATCTCTTCATTAGAGCTTCTGAAAAAAATCATACTATCATCAGCAGAAAATAAATGGGTTATCTCCGGAGCCCTCTGAGCTAACCGAATACCATGGAGAGATGCATTTTGCTGAGCTTTAAGAAGAATACCAGAGAACACTTCTGCACAAAGGATAAAAAGATAGGGGATAATGGGTCCCCTTGTCTCAGACCTCTGTGGGTGGTGAAAGTATGATGAGTTTCTGGAAAGCGAACCAAAAATCCAGCAGTATAATAGTAAGAAGAGTATCGTATCCACAGGGAACGGTTAATCTATGTAGACTGTGATCTATTTATCAAGAGAAAGCACGGTTTAGAGAGTATAGTTGCAGAATTGTAAATAGAAAGTAAATATCAATTAGAATCAGAAAGGAAGAGTTAGAGACACTTTACTTGGATTAGGATTGGACTTCATATCATCTCACCCCTTGTGCATGTAAAAACTATCTATTATTTTAGGTTTACTCTATAATACTGTAGACAAACTTTATTGCTAAGACCCCGAGTTACCAGCGGCCTCACACTCTCAAAGATAATCCATGCGGGCTCTCACAAGTGATAGACTTACCCTCGGCTTATTTTGCTCTTTTTTTAGTCAGTTTATAAAGAAACTTAGTTGATAAAGGAGACCAACTTTGTAGACTCACCTTCGCTCAAGTACTGTCACTACCCTCACTCATTAGGATACGCCTATGTTCGAATCCTGGATTCACAATCAACTAACCATTTGCTATCGATAAACAGGCCTAATCCTGTGAACGCCCTTCGCTAGAGTACTGTCACTACCCATCGCTCATTAGTAACGCTCATGTGTCGGTTTTCTGATATCGAGTCCTCTTATTCAATCAGAGAGTGGGTTTCTTTGGAAGCCACTTCTCAACTCTCAGTCCTAATCAAAACTAACCTAGTTAGTTGAGACTAGCCTATAACTCCATACGCAAGCGTGGGAATTAGGGATTAAGTACAGAAAAGATTACCAATATTATAGACAGAGAGCTCAGAAATAATAATATAGAGTTTACATACACTTGGGGATAGAATCAATTACATCCAATCCTAATGGAGAGTTAACTACACGAGGTAGCCATACAAACCACCGAAGATGATGTCACCATCTTCAATCCTTGTGAAGCGCTCCTCCTCTCCCACTCTAAACTTAGCTCTGGTACATTATCACTGAAATATAGGTTGCATTACAATGATCGTGCACACTGGAATTGGTGCAAGAGGTTCCTATTTATAGACTAGGAAAGACAAAGCAAATTTGGGGAGAAATCCATCTAAAAAACGGTAACAGGGAATAAATCAGCGTGAGCTGCGCTCTAGGTTGCACTACAGCGCAGGATGGAGCGCAACTTCTAGAGAGTCTGCGCTTCACCCTGCGCTATAGCGCAGGTGAAGCGCAGGTAGCGTCCTGCAACTCCAACTTTCTCTTTTTAATCTTGATCTCTCCCCGAGACTGGTTTTAGCAGATTTGTCTTTCCTTATTTCCCTTTTCTTGATGATATCTTTGTATTTATTGAGCAATCTTTGATTTAATTGGGAAACTTGTCTGCAGAATCCTTGATTGATTGGTAGTGATCTCCTCATTAGTGGCTTCAAATCTTCATTAAATATCTTCAATCAATCTCAAATCTTGCAGATATTTCCCTCATTTAATGCTATTTATTCTTCAAATCAAATCTTTGCAATATCCTGCAAAATTCAGCAATATTTCCATCAAAATAGCATCAAATTCAAATCTCAGATTAATAAATACAATTTCTATAATATTTAATAAAAAGGGATTAAATTGGGGCAAAATTATCATTTTATCCTTGATAAGTGAACTAAAAAGTGCTCTAATTTATCAACTAATTTTCACTTATCAAAATCCCCCCAACTTAACTTCTTGTTTGTCCTCAAGCAAGAGACCTCTTTGCAATAAAAAAATTAATTCTATTCCCAGTGCATTCCTAATAATTAAAAACAAATTTAAGGAACTATTCCTCAACTCTTTCCTAAGTAGCAGTCACTTTCCAAACATAAGAAAAACTCAGGATCAGGGGATGTTACCATACATCAATCAGAATAGAAATACAAGCATCAATTAAACTTTCTCAATAATAGCAATTAAAGCAGTAAGTGATAAACCAAGGAAATCTCTCATTCTCACGGGTAAGTGTTTCCCTCAATCTTTGTCACCACTGTTGAACAACTAGAATTGATAGTCGTTTCCAAAATCTGAACCTGCAAGTAGTTAATATGGATCAAAAGGTCTTTATTAGGTTGTAATGAGGCAGGGCTATCAAGAAATTATGGTTTTTCTGGATATTCAAGGAACACTTTGAATAGAGAGCATCTTGTGATTGTGCTTGGGACTTCTCTCAATTCACCCGGTCATTCTTGACTGGTCACCCATTTTCAGCTTGGCCTCATTGTTTGAAGAAATTCTCCCCCCAACTTATTCAATTTCCACACTTTTGTGTAGAAAATTTTTTTTCTTTTTCTTTTTGACAAGAAACATAACATAGAAATTTATTTTGTGGGGGAGGATCCTTCTTTTGTGATTTCTTGTGCCTTCTCTTGAGTCTCTTGTGACCAACCTCTTGTCCCATATTGTTGTGGTGCACCTTGCTCTCTATCCCAAGTGTTAAGGGACAGGTGATGTTCAATGAATATGGTTAGGGTGCATCAAGGAAAATATTCAAGCTCAAATGAGCAATCAATAAATGGAAATATTAAATCAGGGTTGGCTTTTTGGCACTGAGTAAAATATTAGAATCACAAAATATGCCTTTGTCACTTGCATATCTCTTCAAGCAAGCAAAAATTTAAAAACTCAAGCAATAACAGTTGACAAGCAGCGGTGAAAAGCTCTCAATTTAAGTGTTTAGGCTCTCAGCTCACCGGCTATGGCTAAAATTCCTTGATAAAGCACTTAATGGATTTAATTAACTACCTTGATAGGTTCTCTTGAGAATTACCCTAATACTAACTGATTATGGAATTAATCACAAGACTCTATCATATTTCCTATATTGGTTAGTTAGACTACTTATTTACAGAGAATAAGGAAAAAGTTACCTTGATTCCTAATTTCCTAAGGTCCTAAATCCTAAAAATTTAAGAGAAAAACAAAAAAATAACTGGATAAGTACTGCATAATATATAAGTATCAGTGAGAATTAGATACAGTACAAATCAAAAGAAAAGAAAAAGAAAATAATAAAATAAAAGAAGAAAAATAAAAGAAGCAAAAGGAAAAGAAAAAGAAGGAAAAGCACCAAATAGGAAAGAAAAATCAGTCCTCGTGGTCTTGATCCAAGTGAGCTGCTCCATCCTCAGCTCCGGCTGCTCCACCCCCCTGGGAAAATAGGCCTGTCCCCAGGCCACTGTAAATAGTCATGAAAGTATGCAGGGAGCATGGGGTCCACGCCAGCCTGGTAATGAGTACTCTGAAAATGAATAGTGGCTTGGTGGAGAGTGGACATCTGAGCCATCATGTGAGTGTTCTAGGTCTCAAGTCTCTGAGCCCAGACTGGAGCATCCATGTCTGCTAGTGGTGGTGGTGGTGGTTGCGGTTGCTGCTGCTGCTCATCCTCAACCTGTAACTCAGCAGCTGCGATACAATTGGCTTCAATATATGTTCTGGTCATAGGCGGTAAGATGCGAATCTTGGGCTCACCTCCACACCCCTAGATCTGCAGAGTGAAGTAATAAGAGAAGGAAAACCAAGCCTGATCTTGGAGTTGGGTGTCCGACGCTCCAAAGCAGTAGCATAGTCTGCTATCTTATGAGTGATGATCTGTGAGACGTCGATAACAGCGTTGGTGAGGATGGAGTAGATGAGGTGGGTCATGGGCATAACCACATCTAAAACATGCCCAGTAGGGTAAATGATGGCCAGTATCAGTACTGTCCACATCTGTGAAATGCTCCTCATATCCTTCCTGTAAATCCGAGCAGCATGCTGATATGCGTTCCTCTCAAAGGAACGCCCTGGTAAACAAAGCAGTTGAGCAGTCTCTGGGTCGAAGAGCTCATTACCGTTGACACCAACGGTCTCCATCCTTTCCTGGTATTGGCACTCCACCAGGTCTCTGTCCTCCTCTATGGGATATGCTAGGAGTGCATTGATTGCGTTGCAATCAAATCTGATCACCTGTCCACTCACATAAGACTCCTTCCTAATGTTAACGCCTTGGTCCCCAATGGCGTTAGCATAGAATTCCCTAACGATATCCGGGTCAAAGTAGCTGTCGGGGCGGCTGAGGCGGTCCCATCCTCTCCTATGGATCTCAGCAGCAAAGTCCTCATACTCTCCCTCCTCGAGCTGGACTGGTCTCTCCATGATGAACTTGCAATCAGAGATATCAGTATACGCTTCAAAGGACTTGCGGTCCCTGAAGCGCTGAGGGTCAAAGTCAGGTGCCCTCTGGGGGGGCCTTTCTCTTGGCACCCCATGTGTTCTTTCTGGAGGAACTGGGAGCACTGACATTCTTTGTTCGAACCATATGCAAGAGAAGCAAATCAAAATTATTTATGCATCATAATTATTAGATTTTGGACCTGGACCTAACTCAACCCCAAAAGCTAGCTTGTAAGGTGAGGACTACCCAAGGCTTATATACCATAATTTGTCCTGATCTCTAGGCAATGTGGGACTCTAACACACCCCCTCACGCCCAGGACTGGACATCTGGAGCGTGGACAACTATACGGGTGGCGGCCCAATGACAACGGATCATCTAGGATAGGCTCTGATACCATCTTAGATTTTGGACCTGGGCCTAACTCAACCCCAAAAGCTAGCTTGTAGGGTGAGGACTGCCCAAGGCTTATATACTATTAAATGGCCTTATCACTAGTCAATGTGGGACTTTCCAACACACCCCCTCACGCCCAGGACTAGACATCTGGAGCGTGGACACATCAAGGGGTGGGGGCCCAATAACAACGGATCTAGGATAGGCTCTGATACCATCTTAGATTTTGGACCTGGGCCTAACTCAACCCCAAAAGCTTGGGGTTGAGTTAGGCCCAGGTCCAAAATCTAAGAATAATATTTAATTACTCATAATTATGAAATAAATGGCCAATTAATTTCAATAATTAGAACAATCAATTAATCAAACAATTGTGCATAAAAATTTTGATTTTAATCATTACCCAATAAATGCCAATTAATTAATTAAGACAAACTAAAGTGATCAGTTAAAGCAAGTCCTAAACAATCCTAATCAGGAAAAAGTGAGAATTGAACTCATGCTCAAAAATCATGTCATCAGTAACATGCAATAGAGCATAATTATTTTTGTAAGGGCATGCAAAAAATATTAGAGCAATTGATCATACATGCACTAACCCAAAATAATTTGCAGAAATTACTGAGCACTTTGAAAACTACCACCTAAGCAAACAGGAATATCTCACAAAAGATCCTAACCACATGCAAACTATTTTTAAACATTTATAAACAATTGTTTCTTTCCTAAAGGGTCCTAGAATCCTAAACTTCCTATCCTAAGGCTATGCTCAAATAAACCTAAAAAATCAAAATTCCAATCGGTTAGAAAGGAAGAAAACTATAACAACATACCTGGTGTGAAGTCGGAAACTGAAAATGAGGCTATATGAGTGAGAAACAAGCAAGAAAAGGGTCAAGAATATCAGAGAAAAAAGCGAGGGAAGGAATCGGAGGGAAGTTCGCAATGAACTCCCTCGTTCCAAAATTGTATTTATTGAGCAACGGCGCCAAAAATACTTGATGGGTTTCTGGCAAGCAAACCACAAATCCAGCAGTATAATAGTAAGAAGAGTATCGTATCCACAGGGAACGGTTAATCTATGTAGACTGTGATCTATTTATCAAGAGAAAGCACGGTTTAGAGAGTATAGTTGCAGAATTGTAAATAGAAAGTAAATATCAATTAGAATTAGAAAGGAAGAGTTAGAGACACTTTACTTGGATTAGGATTGGACTTCATATCATCTCACCCTTGTGCATGTAAAACCTATCTATTATTTTAGGTTTACTCTATAATACTGTAGACAAACTTTATTCCTAAGACCCCGAGTTACCAGCGGCCTCACACACTCAAAGATAATCCATGCGGGCTCTCCCAAGCGACAGACTTACCCTCGGCTTATTTTGCTATTTTTTTAGTCAGTTTGTAAAGGAACTTAGTTGATAAACGAGGCCATCTCTGTAGACTCACCTTCGCTCAAGTACTGTCACTACCCTCACTCATTAGGATACGCCTATGTTTGAATCTTGGATTCACAATCAACTAACCCTTTGCTTTCGATAAACAGGCCTAATCATGTGAACGCCCTTCGCTAGAGTACTGTCACTACCCATCGCTCATTAGTAACGCTCATGTGTTGGTTTTCTGATATCGAGTCCTCTTATTCAATCAGAGAGTGATTTTCTTTGGAAGCCGCTTCTCAACTCTCAGTGCTAATCAAAACTAACCTAGTTAGTTGAGACTAGCCTATAACTCCAGACGCAAGCGTGGGAATTAGGGATTAAGTACAGAATAAGATTACCAATATTATAGACAGAGAGCTCAGAAATAATAATATAGAGTTTACATACACTTGGGGATAGAATCAATTACATCCAATCCTAATGGAGAGTTAACTACACGAGGTAGCCATACAAACCACCAAAGATGTTGTCACCATCTTCAATCCCTGTGAAGCGCTCCTCCTCTCCTACTCTAAACTTAGCTCTGGTACATTATCACTGAAATATAGGCTGCATTACAATGATCGTGCACACTGGAATTGGTGCAAGAGGTTCCTATTTATAGACTAGGAAAGACAAAGCAAATTTGGGGAGAAATCCATCTAAAAAACGGCAACAGGGAATAAATCAGCGTGAGCTGCGCTCTAGGCTGCACTACAGCGCAGGATGGAGCGCAACTTCTAGAGAGTCTGCGCTTCACCCTGCGCTATAGCGCAGGTGAAGCGCAGGTAGCGTCCTGCAACTCCAACTTTCTCTTTTTAATCTTGATCTCTCCCCGAGACTGGTTTTAGCAGATTTGTCTTTCCTTATTTCCCTTTTCTTGATGATATCTTTGTATTTATTGAGCAATCTTTGATTTAATTGGGAAACTTGTCTGTAGAATCCTTGATTGATTGGCAGTGATCTCCTCATTAGTGGCTTCAAATCTTCATTAAATATCTTCAATCAATCTCAAATCTTGCAGATATTTCCCTCATTTAATGCTATTTATTCTTCAAATCAAATCTTTGCAATATCCTGCAAAAATCAGCAATATTTCCATCAAAATAGCATCAAATTCAAATCTCAGATTAATAAATACAATTTCTCTAATATTTAATAAAAAGGGATTAAATTGGGGCAAAATTATCATTTTATCCTTGATAAGTGAACTAAAAAGGGATTTAATTTATCAACTAATTTTCACTTCTCAAAGTATCACAAGGGTAGCCATTAAGTAGTACTGCAAATGAAACAGATGAAACACAACGCATAATCAAGGATACTAGGGATGAAAGGAATCCCATAGATAATAAGGTAGCTTCTAGAAAACTCCATTTGATGCGGTTATAAGCTTTAGCCATGTCTAGCTTGAGTCCTAAGAACCCTTTCCTCCCCACTCTCTTTTTCCTCCTGAGATGAAAAGTATCAAAGGTTATTAAAGCATTATCTGTGACCAGTCTTCCCGGGACAAATGCACTCTGATTAGAGCTGACAATATCAGGTAACACCCTTTTCATCCTATTAGCAATTGTTTTGGTGACCAGTTTAAGAATCACATCACATAAGTAGATGGATCTGAAATCCTTGGTAAGACGGGGCTTTTTGATTTTCGGGATCATACAAATATGAGTTTTGTTTAAAGGACCTTGATCTTCATTTCTGTTCAGAATTCCCAAAATAGTGTCCATGCAATGAGGGCCCACAACGGACCAATATTTTTGGAAGAAATAGGCCGGTACCCCATCAGGCCCAGGTGCGGACCAAGACTTCAATTGTTTTAAAGTTTCTAGAACTTCCAACTCATGAAAAGGCTCAGCTAAGGATTCAGCCATAGGGTGTGAAATACGGCCTTGGACTACTGTTGTTGCTTCGACAACACGAGTTGGGCTGCTAGTGGAAAACAAATTGGAGAAAAATTGAGTCATCACTCTAGCAATATCATCTTCCTCTGACCATCGCTGACCAGCATCATCCAGGATTGAATTAACCCAATTCCTTTCTTTTATGTTTGTTAAGAACCTTAAGGTATTTTAGTGAAACCCAAATACTCGTTCTTCAATGCATCTTATCCTTTAGAGGGGGAGGTGCTACCAATTTGGCATTGTAATTTAAGGATCTAATTTTAATTGATCAAGTGTCACTACTCCAAATAAATTTTTGTTTGACTTTTTATTAAAAAAAATCAAAAGTACTATTCTTGAATTATATTAGTGACTTTTTATGCCTATTCAATCAAAGCTTCAGTCACAGGATAATATCATCTACAAACAGGAGATGGGAAATCTTTGGCCCTTTTTTGCCCATTGAAAATATAATCCACTTGTTAACTCAATGGCATCTTGGATATAGCAAGATAAATGTTCTATACATAAGACAAAAATATATGAAAATAGTCTCTTCGCAAGCCCTAGAAGGGAAAGAAAGAAGTTGTTAGATCACCATTCCAATTAATTTGCATGAAAATTGTTAAGATGCACTATAAGACCGGATTTAATAGATTTTGGTCAATGGCTACAAAGTTTCTAGGATAAAATCCTAATTAAGCCTATCACAGGTTTTTGTCATAAAAGTTTGTTTGCCTCTCAAAATTTTGAAAGAAAGAGTGATCTCTTGTAGAATTATGATATTCTCTAGACTTCTCCTCCAAGTACAAAATTACATAGGTGGGAGCAATCAACTAAGAGAAGAAATGCTTATTTTTATTGGACATGATTTTTGTCACCATCTTGTAGATAATGTTTAAAAGAGAGATGGGTCTAAACCGCGAGACTCGCACCAAAGCATCACTTATAAGAATCAAGGTTATTAAAGTCTAATTAACCTCTTTTATAAGAGTAGGATCCATCTACATTGCTTTGACAAAATCACATATACAATTTGTGACACCCTTCTACCCCATACTCTTAGATGTTTAATAAATCGAAGCTTAGGAAAGGTAATGTCCCACGATGGGTAAAAAGGTTCACAAAACTCTCTTATTAAAAATCTCATGAGTTCAAAAACACTTAATTAAATGAAAGTAAACATCAAATATAATCCAACAATTATGCAGCGGAATCTCTAAAGAAATAAAACAACTAAAACGACCTACTTACCGAACAAGGCATCCAAAATAGTTCATAAAATACTCCTAACTAGAAACATGATAAAGACCCCCAAGTACACCTTGATGTCACATCTATCAAAGCACATCCCTTAATCATATTGGACACCCATCGTGTCCTCATCAACACCTGTAAAAATATATCCACAAAATACGGTGAGGAAAAGGATACCACTCATATACATACATAGGAAATGCCTTATCCTCACCCACAGATAAACAACATCACCGCATATCATACTACCAATATATCAGATAAACCATCATATAACAATTATCCCAAAACTCAGCATCTAGCTATTCATCTATATCAACATATATATTTCATATCATCATTCACATTTATACACATAATACATCCATCATGTATTCATCAAACCCATCATCATCATAATATAACTCGAATATCACATCAGATATCACACATATACATCCAACATGTATGCACCAAAACTCATTATTACATGACTCAATTCCATCGTTGAGTATTCCAAATTATCATATGCACCAAAATTCATTATAATATAACTCAATTCCATCGTTGAGTATTCCAAATCTCATCACCTACCCAAAGCTCATGACTTGGAACTCCGCACAATGGGTGCACCTCGTCAATCACTCTAGTTAGTACCAAGATAGCTACCAGTGTTACCACACCCAATCCGATAGGTTGTACCCCATCTATGGGCCCGCACAACGACATTCGACCCTAGGTTGCACCCCCTCTATGGGCCAGTACAATCACTCCTAGGTTGCACCCCCTCTATGGGCCCGTGCATCGAACGCCCCATCTTGATCCCCTGAGTAGTACCCCCTCTATGGGCCCACACAACTCAGTTCACTTCCCTAATTGTACCCCCTCTATGGGCCCGCACAATCCAGGTCTCATCACATATGCTCAAGGCATCTCTCTTAAGTTGTACCCCCTCTATGGGCCCGCACAACTCAAGTAACATCACATATGCTCAAGGCATCTCTCTTAAGTTGTACCCCCTCTATGGGCCCGCACAACTCAAGTAACATCATCATCAATTATATCGCATGTTCACCAACCACATGCATTCCAAATAACATCAATTATATCACATGTTCACCAACCACATGCATTCCAAATAACATCAATTATATCTCATGTTCACCAACCACATGCATTCCAAATAACATCAATTATATAGCATATTAACCAACCATATGCATTCCAACATAACATCAATTACATAGCATATTAACCAACCATATGCATTCCAACATAACATCAAATATATAGCATATTAACCAACCATATGCATTCCAACATATCAAATATATAGCATATTCACCAACATATGCATTCCAAATAACATAGCATATTAACCAACCATATGCATTCCAACATATCAAATATATAGCATATTCACCAACATATGCATTCCAAATAACATAGCATATTAACCAACCATATGCATTCCAAATAACATCAAGTATATTAAGCATCATTAAGCACTTAGGCTCTCAAAATCCACTCTGGTAATCGATTACCAACCTCTAGTAATCGATTACCCGCAAACAAAGTCTCTGGTAATCGATTACAACCACCTTGTAATCGATTACCTGCAAGTAAACACTCTGGTAATCGATTACAGCACCCCTGTAATCGATTACCTGCAAACAAACTCTCTGGTAATCGATTACCACAATCCTGTAATCGATTACCAGCGAACAGACAACATTTCTGGGTTGCCCAAAACACCCTGGTAATCGATTACCACACCTGGTAATAGATTACCCGCGACGCTGATTGCAGATTTCACGATTTCAAACATCTCTAAACCCTTCCAATCAATCTCTAATTGATCCCTTTCGATCAAACATCATTCATAATCATAAACATTCCTCAAACTCATCAAAATCATCAATCTTTAACAGTTTTACATGGATTTCCCATCAAAACCCCAAATCATCAAACCCTTATTTAACCCCTTTTAACTATTCTCATTATTATCATTCTAACCACTCAAGATTCATCAAGAATCATTCCAAACAACCATAAATCACAGTTTATATCAACATTCTCAGTTATAGCATACATCCAAACAAATTTCTAATCTTAATTCACTACCCAAGCACCCCTACATGCATATACAAGCATCACCCTCTCCCCCACCGTACCTTAAGCGAAGCTCAATCACAGCAAGGAAGTCCCTCTTTGGTTCTTGATGTTCACTCCACAGCAACTCTCTCTTGAGACTCGGTTTCTCCCCTCCTTGGCGTTTCGCTCTCTGACGATAATACGAATAAGGATTAGGGTGCTATGTTAACCCCTCCTTACTAAAATGTCTAATTGGGCTTGGGCCCACTCCCAACCCCTTATCCTCTTTTAAATTAAAACTACATTTACGAAATAAAACTCATAATAACATTAGTCCTATTATTTGTTTTCTTATTTAATTAATTATTCCCTTTACTTAATTATTTAATTTAACTAATATTTATCCTAATAAAATTTAGGATGTTACACAATCTCTAAGCATTTTTTTTAAGGTTTGAAGAAAATGATGTGTAATCCATCTAGCCCAAGAGACTTATAATTACCCATGGAGAATAAGCTTGTCTTTGATTTCACGTCTCACCCTCTTATACTTGTGCCATGTCATTATAAAAGTGATTTCATTGTCTTTTGCATATGTTTGATTCCACGTCTGCTACTCTTCATTGCCCAAAATCGATGTTAGTTAGGGGAAGAACCTCTAGGTTGCTTTTGCATCAAGGAGAATTGATTTTTTTCTTTTGGGTTTGGTATTCTCCTTTCCCTTCCGGTAACTGCCAAGTTAATATATTGATTTCTTAAATAGTACTTTGAAAGCACTAGTTAATAGGACCATAACTATAATGCGAATATGATATCTAAATTTTGGTATTACCTAGTGTAGGTTTGGATTAATACTACCAAAATTGAATTTTTTGAATTAAGAGAATCACTTAAGCAAAGCTATAATCATTAACTAAAAAAACATATATTAAGATTATAATCACATTCATGTATATAACAAATTTTAAACTTATTTAAATTTTAATTATTGTTTTCTTAATCAATGATTATAACTCCTTACTTTTTACTCTAAAATGACTTTCCCACCTTGGAGAGATTAAATGCAATGCTGCCCATTCCCATCCTTATTTAGAAGATGTTCGAGTATGAAACTTGGACTCGGTTGCTCCGGATCTCGGACTCGGGAGTGAACTTTTTTTATTTAATCTGATTGGTCCACGTGGTGGGGAGAGTACCTGCAAAGACACTCCGACGTCCAAGTCAGCTAGGATCCAGGTATAGCACAGTGAATGTGGTCATTAATGCGTATCTGACTATTGGCATCACATTATAGGTGGAATATTCAGAGATTTGGGTCTTGAACTGTTGGGTAAGAACAAGCAATTGAAAGCTTAAAAGAATAAAAGAATAAAAGAATCAAAGAACACGAAGAGAGAGAGAAGAAAAATGCAAGAGAAAAACGTTTCTCTTGTTTCAGACAATCAGCTTCAGACAAGCAACTTTAGACAAGCTGCTTCAGACAAGGTTCTCTGTAATCGTTCTTGCTGATCCTCTCTCTTTTCTCTATACAGCAAGGTACTATATATAGGCAGTTTAGATAGCAACGACTAACTGACCTAACTGAAATAACAACCTAACAGAATAACAACCTAACAAACGCATTCCTAAGTCATAACTAACAATCTCCACCTTGACTTTGGAATGATATCATTCAGACGAAGCCCACCAAGTTTAAGCTTCTCTCAAACTTGCATCTTGGTAGTGCTTTGGTCAACATATCAGCAGGATTATCTTCAGAAGCAATCTTCACAATCCTTACTGCCCCTGTTTCAACCACTTCTCTGATAAAGTGAAACTTCACATCAATGTGCTTGGTCCTTTCATGGTACATCTGATGATTGGCCAAGTGAATAGCACTCTGGCTATCACAATGAATCTGAACACATTCCTGTTCAATTCCCAACTCATTCAGCTTGCCTTTCAACCACAGACCTTCCTTCACTCCTTCAGACAACGCAATATACTCAGCCTCTGTTGTAGACAGTGCTACCACTGGTTGAAGGTTTGCTTTCCAACTCACTGCAGTTCCAAATAGAGTAAACACATACGCTGATAAGGATTTTCGTGTATCCACACACCCTGCATAGTCTGCATCAACGAACCCTTCAATTGCAGCTCCACCTTCTGAGAGGTACCGTTTCTTCTAATATAGTAATCCTGAATCCAGAGTTCCATTCAGGTATCTGAGGATCCACTTCAGAGACTCCCAATGTGCTTGTCCAGGGTCTCCTATAAACCTGCTGACAACACTCACAGCATGAGCCAAGTCTGGTCTAGTACAGACCATCCCATACATGATGTTTCCAACTCCACTAGAATAAGGAACATCATTCATCTTCCTCCTATCATCTTCTGAATCAGGAGCTTGACTCCTTGAGAGCTTCATGTGGTGTCCTAAGGGTGTGCCCACAGGTTTAGATTGATGCATCCTAAACCTCTTCACAACCTTCTTCAGATAGACCTGCTGAGTTAGACGCAGTACACCCTTTGACTCATCTCTTACTATATCAACCCCAAGTATGCGTTTGGCCACTCCAAGATCCTTCATCTCAAATTCTGAATTTAACCTTGTCTTGAGCTGATTAATCATGTGCTTATTACGGCTAGCCATCAGGATATCATCTACATACAAGAGCAGGTACAAAATGTCTTGTTCTTCTCTTAAAATGTAGACACAGCTGTCATAACTACACCCGCCGAAGTCCATTCTCATCAGAAAATCATCAAACTTCTTATACCACTGCCTTGGGCTCTGTTTCAGACCATACAATGATTTTTGAAGTAGACACACTCTCTGATCTTCAGCAAACCCTTCTGGTTGTTCCATGTAAATGGTTTCATCCAGGTCTCCGTGCAGAAAGGCTGTCTTGACATCCAATTGCTCCAAGTGCAAATCAAACTGGTTTACAATTGATATCAAGATCCTGATAGAGCAGTGCTTCACAACTGGTGAGAATATCTCATTATAATCCACACCCTCAATCTGTGTAAATCCCTTAGCCACAAGCCTTGCCTTGAACCTCGCTTTCTCAATACCAGGAATCTCATCTTTCTTCTTAAAGACCCACTTGCATCTGATTACCTTCTGTGCCTCAGGTAAGTCTACAAGTCTCCATGTGTTGTTCTTCTTCAGCGAATCAAGTTCCTTCTCCATGGCACGTTGCCATTGCTGCCTCTCTGAACTCTCCTGTGCCTCTCTGAAGTTTCTTAGTTCATCTGAACCATGTATCTCTTCAGCCATACTAAGAGCATAACAGATAAGGTCAGCGTGTCCAAACCTTTTGGTAGGTTTTGGAACCCTCCTTTCTCTATCACGAGCTAGCTGATAGTCATTCACAGTGCGTTCTGTCCTTCTGTAAGAACAAGCAATTGAAAGCTTAAAAGAATAAAAGAATAAAAGAATCAAAGAACACGAAGAGAGAGAGAAGAAAAATGCAAGAGAAAAACGTTTCTCTTGTTTTAGACAATCAGCTTCAGACAAGCAACTTCAGACAAGCTGCTTCAGACAAGGTTCTCTGTAATCGTTCTTGCTGATCCTCTCTCTTTTCCCTATACAGCAAGGTACTATATATAGGCAGTTTAGATAGCAACGACTAACTGACCTAACGGAAATAACAACCTAACAGAATAACAACCTAACAAACTCATTCCTAAGTCATAACTAACATGAACTATTATCCATAAGCTATAATCCGGTAGGGTGTTGTAAGGACACGTCTATGGTGCTCCCAAATTAAGGTTTGCCTAAATCAGTGGATTGAGCCAACTTTATACCTTGGGCTTACTTCGTGTGCCTGATGCTTTTAGGACCATATTGGGCTGATTTACTTATACCCAATATCTATGTTCCAAAGATATTAACTTGATAGAATACGAAAATATCAATGCTTGAAATTTAGAAGGGGGTTTGGGATGTTTTTTCTAAAATAAAAATAAAGAAAAATCAGAAATATACCTTGATTATTGGCCTTCTTACTTTACTTCTCGAACGATTTCATTTCTACTCCTGATGAACAAGCATCTGTTCTTGTATTCTTATGCATTTTTGCTTCTACAGCTATCGCATCTGACAAATGAAACTTAAACTTTTTTGCAGCAGAAGAATCATCCACTCATCCAGTGAGTTCATCCCATACCTAATAAAAACATTTAATTCATGAATGGATGCCAGGGTAAATATAGGATTTAACCTGCTAAAAAAATTAATTGATAGAAGGTTCATGTTTGATGTACCTAAACTGCTCTGTTTTCACTTTTCATAGTTCAATATATAAATGTAACTCTGAATAAATACCTGGTGATTCTGTTTTCACTTTTCATAGTTCAATATATAAATGTAACTCTGAATAAATACCTGGTGATTTTGCTGGTTTTGAGAGGCCACTATAGCCCATTGGGATTTCTCGGATCACACTTTCTCCCAACACAAATTAAATTATGATACTCTGAAAAAAAAAAACACAAGGGTATACAAATTAGACTGTTAAAAAACAAAATTACATGTATTGCTGCCTATTTTGTTGTGCTTCTAGACATCGATATATATGATTATAAGTTCAATATGTAATATCACCGATACAATTTTTTTAAGAACGATATTGTTAACATTTTCTTTTCAATTTCCTAATCTCATTTGTATAAAATTGTGTATTTTTTCTTAATCACAGGATGGGATTGTGTAGGAAGAGGTAGGCACGAATGCTAGTATTAAGAAAAAAAGTGGCTAGTGTCGGTCAATGTCTGTCGTGCATAAACGTGAGTGTCATGTGTAAGTTCATGACTATGTGCGCAACAGTACGTAGTTAGGAAGGAAGAAAACAAAGACCCAATAATATGGCTAATGTCAATGTGTGCAAAGAATCATGATGATGACTTGCCAAGCAGTCACGAGTACTGTTCGACATCCATATAGTGCACAAATTGGAGCATTACCGACATTCTACAATAATTTCATTCATTAATTTATTTGTTTAGATATGGCTACCTACCCAGCCCCTTGGTTTAGACCAGGAGAATAAGGAAATCTCTTACCCCTTTAAACACCTTGTATAATTGGATCAAAAAATAGGAGTATCTAAATTTAAATATTTAAACATAGATGGCCTAAGTTGGTTCTTGTCCATATAAATATAATTGTTTAATAAATAATCAATTTGTTTGAGCAAGCTATATTAAGTCATAAATGTTAAATAGTTTTGAAGTTATGATACGATATTAAGATACTCAATTATATGTTATAACAAATTAATTATATTTTTATCGCTTAATATTGATTTTGTTAAGAGTAACATGCATCAATCTTGTCGAGACTCTTGTAAACATTTTAAAGAAGTTATTTATTATCTTCGTCTAATTAAAACTTTGGATTCGTCAAAAAAATGTGGAATGCGATAGATGTGATATAGAAATATAATGAGAAAAAATGTGTTGTATAAATTATTGTATATTTTATTATTTATATGGATTTGTAATCTCTAAAAAATATAAATAATGTATTTTAGTCCCTAAAAGTGAAAAAATAAAAACATTTATAAAGACTAAAAAAAGTCAATGAACTAATTTTAAATTATCATATTTTTAAAAACTAAACATATTTAAGACTTGCATAAATTTAATTTATTTGAAAAGAAGGTAATATAATTTGCTAATTTTAATTTTAGACTAATAACCTTAAAAATAAAAGCAACTTATGTTCACAAATTGGCAATTAATGAAAAGGCCAAACTTGATTCTTATATTTTAGAGTTGGGAGTTGAAATTTGAGCTATAACTCCAATAAGATAATGCAAGTTGGTCTACTCTTGGTGATCTCCCTACAGCTAGCTGACCAGAACGATCTTGCATCTTTAACTCTTTGACCATTTGAACCAATAGAAATGATTCCATCAAAATTAAAAATCTAAGTTGAACACTGTGATTCAGTTAAACAAGCATATTAAGAATTTCAATTTTGCTGATAAAACACTACAAACGAACATTTAAATAGTCATGGATTAATGGTAGCTAACAAACTCTTCCCGTGTGGGTAATTTTTCATTTTATTTGCAGGAATACTATCTCATACAATTTTATGGTACTTTTGTGATATATAAAATGATTAAATTTAATAATATTTAAAAATTCATTTATTAGATAAAAATAATATTAATAATAATTAACATAAATTAAAATATAAAAAATATATATTTAAAAATTTTAATTTGAAAAAAAAGGTAATCTAATCAATAAAATTATTTTGAAATGATTTGTAGAAATTTTATTATATTTAATGTTAATTGAAGAAATTTAAGAGAGTAAAAATTTTCTTTAATAGAATAATGGTTAAAAGGATATTAATATTGATTTATTTTGATTTAGTTTAATATAATAGATTCAAAATATGTATGCCATTATAAATAAAATGCATAATTTCATGAGGAGGAGAGTGTATAGAAACATTATTCTACTTTGAAGAACAATTGAATAAAAACTTAAACTTATTATTCAGAATTGTTTTTTTTTTCTTTAACTTGAAATCCTTGTAGACATAAGTATGAAAATAGCTCTTGCTTTGGATATAGTAATGTGAGTAATTAAATAAAGTCTAAGAGTAGCAACTAGCAATGACATAATTTGAATCCCTGACATTAATATTGCATATAAATTAAGTTCTTTTTGTGTGTGTACTCACCAACCATTATTTTTTTCTATAACCAGAAATTTCCCACAGACATAGTTGTGGGTTTAACCCTCAGATCGGAGTGGTGGTTAGTTAAAACCCTCTCAACAGTAATAAATTACTAAAATTATTAGAATCAACGAATACCATTAAAAGTATTTTAGAAAGAAAAGTGTTTATGTAAAATGCATATTCCTGAGAAGTTTTGTATATTCACTTGAGGTATATAATGACAGAGCATGCCTATATATACAAGAATTGGAAGAGTAAGGAATGCGGGAAGGAAAAACAGAAAAGGAAACTCCTAACAGAAAGCTATTACATGTGGGCCAATAATAGAAAGTGCAAGCAAGGAAAGGGTGAACAAAGGGCAGAGCTAAACAATCCGGTGTGGGACTCCACATGTGCTATGTGCTGCTAACATTTGAAGCGTGCCCGGTGTGGGACTCATTTCCTTTATTCTCTTCCAATATCCCCCCACAAGCTGGAGGATGGAAGATGTCCAGAACTCCAAGCTTGGACAAGAATGAGTGAAAAGAAGTAGGAAGTAGACCCTTAGTAAAGAAATCAACTACTTGACAGAAAGAAGAAATAGGCAGTAAGTGCATGAGACCAGTATTGAGTTTCTCTCGAACCACATGGCAATCGATCTCAAGGTGCTTTGTACGCTCATGAAACACAGGATTATTGGCGATATGTAAAGCACTTTGATTGTCACAGAAGAGAACCGGAGTCTTGGTGCAAGAAATATGCAAGTCATGGAGAAGAAATTGGATCCATTGGAGCTCACATGTAGCTACTGCAAGAGCGCGATATTCAGCCTCTGCTGAAGATCTTGCAACTGTTGTCTGCTTCTTTGATCTCCAACTAATAAGGGAATTGCCAAGAAAAAAACAGTAGCCAGAGATAGACCTTCGAGAGTCTAGACAACCAGCCCAATCCGCATCAGAATAGCCTTGCAATTGCAGAGAACCTTTTGTGGGAAAGAACAAACCAAGTCCTGGACACCTTTTGAGATATCGGAGAATTCTGAGTGCAGCCTTGAAGTGTGTTTGTGTTGGAGAACTCATGAATTGACTGACTTGTTGTGTGGCAAATGTAATGTCGGGTCTAGTGGCAATGAGGTAAAGTAATCTGCCCACCAAACGTCTATAGGAAGCAACATCAGCAAGTGGAAGACGGGAATCTTGGTGTAATTTGATGGCAGGGTCCAATGGAGTAGAAGTTGGCTTACAATTAGAAATGTTAGCATCATTCAATAAATCTAAACAGTATTTTCTCTGAGATAATGTAATGCCAAGTGAGGAATGTGCAATTTCTATTCCAAGGAAATATTTGAGGACTCCCAAATCTTTTATACCAAAGGAATGATGAAGATGCTCTTTGATCATTGAAAATTCAGAAAGAGAATCTCCAAATAGCAGTACATCATCTACATATATTAAGAGACCAGTGAAAGAAGAACCATGAAACTTGAGAAACAGGGAGTGATCTGATGGTGCTTGGTGATAACCCAGCTTGATAAGAAAGTGGAAAAGCTTATCATACCATTGCCTACTAGCCTGTTTCAGTCCATACAAGGATTTGACTAGTTTGCAAACCTTGGACTGTGAACTAACCTCCATACCTTGTGGAATGCACATGTAGATATCCTCATTCAAGTCACCATGCAGGAATGCATTGTTCACATCCAATTGGTGTAGGTGCCAATTGTGGAAAGCTGCTAAAACAAGGATCACCCGAATGGTAGTAATTTTAGCCACAGGAGAGAAGGTATCTAGGTAATCAAGTCCTTCAATTTGATTGTATCCCTTTGCTACAAGTCTGGCCTTGTACCTTTCTATGCTACCATCAGCCCTTCTCTTTATTTTGTACACCCATTTATTACCAATGGGAATTACTCCAGGAGGAAGATCCACCAAAATCCAGGTTCCATTTAATTCAAGAGCTGTGATCTCAGCTGCCATGGCTTTCTTCCAACAATCCAATTTGCTAGCCTCTGCATAAGAGGATGGATCCTGTTCTTGATCAAGGGACATGCTAAAAACAGCATGTGAAGGAGATAAACGAGCAAAAGAGACAGTGGAAGAAATGGGGAACTGTATACCTGATTGCTTCAATTGAGAGGATTGATGTTGATTGCATACATAGTCTTGCAAGTAAGAAGGTCGATGCTTGAGTCTAGTGGATTTTCTGTTGGGCTGGTTTGATTGTGGAGATGGGATCATTCAGTCATGATTTGAAGTAGCTTCTGAGGTGTGGGACTCATTTTCTGGTAAAGAATCTATAGGAGGAAATGGAGGAGTGGAATCTGATGGATATGAGGGATGATTAGGGTCCAATATGCAGGTAGGTGTGATGGGTAGAAGTGATGTAAGGTCATTTTTAGGCCAAGGAAACACTTGTTCTTCAAACATTACATGTCTGGATACAATTAATTGCTTTGAATGTAAATCATAAACCAAATAGCCCTTTGTGCCAATTTTGTATCCAACAAATATACCCTTGTGACTTCTAGGATCCAGCTTGGATCTGTTTTTATGCAGAGAAGAAGTGTAGCACAAGCATTCAAAAACCTTAAGGTGTGTGAGCTCAAGTGCATTTCCATACAATAGTTCATAGGGAGATTTACATTTCAGCAAAGGTGAGGGTATCCTATTGATGAGATGCACAGCATGAGCCACAGCCAATCCCCAAAAGGTTTTAGGCAAATGAGATTGAAAAAGGAGAGCTCTAGCTACATTCAAAATGTGTTGGTGCTTCCTTTCTACTCTTGCATTCTGTTGTGGGGTTTCCACACAAGATCTTTGATGTATAATTCCTTTCTCTTGATAAAATGTGTTTAACAAAAATTCTGGTCCATTATCTGACCTTATGATCTTGACTTTAGAGTCAAATTGAGTTTCAACCATTTGAATGAAAACCTTAACTTGGTTACTTGCTTCTGACTTAGTTTTAAGAAAAACAACCCAAATATGTCTACTGAAATCATCCACAATAGTAAAAAAATATTTATGATGTTGAATTGAGTTTACCCTACAAGGTCCCCAAATATCTAAATGAATCAATTCAAAAGGCTTGGAAGCATTATGAAAACTTGCTGTAAAGGGCAATTTCTTTTGTCGAGCAAAGTGACAAACATCACAAACATGTCTTTTATGGGAATCCTTTAAGAAAGGATACAAAGCAACTAAGAGTTCCATTCTTGAAGAAGACAAGTGTCCTAGTCTAAAATGCCATAAGGCTGTATGAGGAAAGGATGAATCTGTAGCAGTCTTAGCAAGATTAGTTTGAGCCTGTTGAGGTGCCAAATTCTTGTGACTATGTATGTGATACAATCCTTCAATCATCTCAGCTGAACCAATCATCCTCAAACTGTGTAAGTCCTGTATGAAACAAGTTTTAGGTGAGAAAATCAAGGCACAATTGAGGGAGCAAACAAGTTTGGAAACTGAGATGAGGTTAATTGAAAAGTTTGGTAAAAACAGAACCTGATGAAGAACAAGGTTATTGTTTAAACATACAGTTCCTACATGAGTTGCTGAGACAATGCTACCATTTGGTAACTTGACTGTAATGTTATTTGGTAGTGGTTTTAGAGAAGAAAACATATTAGAATCTGAGCATATGTGATCACTTGCTCCTGAATCAAGGATCCAAGTGTTAGGTTTACTGTATATGGTAAATATGCAAGGCTTACCTGAGGCATGTGTATTGACATCCATATTAGTTGTCACGGCTGCAACTTGGCTAGGTGCAGGAGCACTAGCACTAGTGGAAGGTTGGATGAGAGCCATGAGAGCCTTGAATTGCTCTGAAGTCATGGAAACCTGAGCTGAGGACTCACTATCCCCTACAGAATCAACTTCACCATTTTCTGCACTTTCACCAATGCTGTGATTTACAGAAGCCTGGCCTTGGCCTTTGCCACGAAATCCTTGTTGGAGTGCTGCAATCTCTCTCCGTAGATCGAAAATTCTGACTCTATCTGCTTGAGCAAATCTCTTCTTCAGCAAATTCCAAGCTGTTGCTGCAACTTCCAAGTAAACTATGTTCTGAGCGATGGATGGCTCCACGGAGTTGAAAATCCAAGATAAAACAATGTTATTGCATCTCTCCCAAGCATCGTAGCTGGGATCAAACTGATCAGGCATAGGCAATGATCCATTCACGAACTTAAATTTGTTTTTCGAAATCAACGAACGCTTCATAGCCCTGGCCCAGCTATGATAATTTTTAGTTGACAACAGTGGAGATACAAGGCTAATGACTGGATTCTCTGCAGGAGCTACATAATAGACACTAGGAGGGTTTAATGCAGGGTCTTGTGGAGGTGGTGGTGGTGGGTTATGAGAACCATGACCAGCGTTGCTTCCTCCTCTAGCCATGACAGAAAAGGATCACAGAGCTCTTGATTCAAGAGCTCTGATACCATAAAAGTATTTTAGAAAGAAAAGTGTTTATGTAAAATGCATATTCCTGAGAAGTTTTGTATATTCACTTGAGGTATACAATGACAGATCATGCCTATATATACAAGAATTGGAGGAGTAAGGAATGCGGGAAGGAAAAACAGAAAAGGAAACTCCTAACAGAAAGCTATTACATGTGGGCCAATAACAGAAAGAGCAAGCAAGGAAAGGGTGAACAAAGGGCAGAGCTAAACAATCCGGTGTGGGACTCCACATGTGCTATGTGCTGCTAACATTTGAAGCGTGCCCGGTGTGGGACTCATTTCCTTTATTCTCTTCCAATAACCATTTATTGCCATAAATTTAAAATGTATTCCATAAGCACCCATAATTAATAATAAATACATCAATCCACTTGAACGGGTAATATGTGAGTGCCTCCTTAATTAACATAAAACTCACAATATCCTAAAGGTATAAAATGAATTTAACAATTAATACATTTAAAAATACTAGTCTATATATTTTCATATAATTAATTATAACAAACTAATTACCAAAAAAAAATTATAACAAAATAATTCACCAGTTTTGTTTCTTATAAAATAGTATAGGAGTGGATTTAATTTTGTCCTCTGTTTATTATTTTAGAGTTTAATTAATATGCATTGTCCGTGTAAAAAAGTTTTACACAGACATCCAATGGTGTGTTGCCACATCATTTAATGAATATGAAACTTCATATGCTATTAAATTTATTAAATGATGTGACAACACATTATTGGATATATGTGAATTTTTTTTACATTGACAGTGTATAGTTATTAAATTCTATTAATTATGTTTAACACAACACTGTAAGATATGGAACGTGTTTGGTAACAGATATTAGAATACAGACATACCAAGAAGAGAGAAAACGATAAATGTTACTCCCTCCGGTCCTATTTATAAGAATCTTTTTGGAGGTGAGTCTTGGTCCTTTTTATAAGAACTTTTTTCAGATTGTCCCATGCATTAATTATTATTTGACAAAAATACCCCATTAGTGGAGGTAGGTAATTAAGTAATTAATTAGTAGAGAGAGTATGACATAATTGAGTAGTTAAATAGAAAGAGAAAGATAATGGGTCTCAATAAATTCAAGGGTGGTTTAGTAAATATGACACACATTCATGACAAATTTATTGTAATTAACTAAATTAACCAATTTCCTTAATCCGTGTGAAGTAGTTAAAAAGTTCTTATAAATAGGACCGGAGGGAGTATTAGTAATATGATATAAAAAGGATGAGACATAAAGAGAGGTGATCGGTATCTACATCTCTAGACAAATATCAAACTTCATAATATATTTATACTTGTCACATTTAAATATAAAAAAACTATGCAAGATTCAGATAAAAAAACGCAAGAGTTTACGAATCGGGATAGTAAGTAATAGTTACAAGTATACAAAGCAAACGAATAACCCACAACTTTTATCCTCGAAGTATCAATTTCTCTCCTACTTAGTTCTAGAGTGAATAAAAATAAAAATTGGTATTCAAATTTTCAAATATCCATCACATTAGTCCTCCAATATGGACCTCCAATATGGACCAATGTGACGAGATAATGTGAAAGTTGAGAGACTAATGTGATGGATATTTGAAAGTTCGAGAATTACTTATGCAATTAATTTAGTTTGGGATTAATCAGGACAAAAATGAGTAGTTTGGGAACGAATTTGAGAGTTTATTTTAAGTAAAATTATGCAACACAAATATTGAGATTTTGATTAAAACTGGTCACGGCATCAATGTTGCATACATATTTTTAGTAGGGAAAATTGAAAAATCGTTGAATTTCATTCTCTCAATTTAACATAGATAATTTTAAGATAGACCATCTAAATTTAGGTCTATTGTAGATCACATACTTTATTACTATAAAAAATAAATTTAAATTAAAAATATTATTAAATATTTTAATATTTAATTTATATTATTAATAATAAAAATATATCATAGACCCAAAATATACGATTTATCCTAAAATACCTCTTTTTTTTTATCAACTAAACAAAAGAAGGCACAGGCCATAGCGAACCTGGGCCAGGTGGTCCACGACTTTAAAACGTGATATGGGTCTTGAGATTATTGTACCTTCTAACCAACGGCTTATACGTAATCGGTCTAACTAGCGATGGGCAATTATAATCTACATTTGTAATATTTGCAGGGTGATCCTGTTATTCCACCAATGTTTCCACATCAGTCCTTGTTGTCACCCCAACGATGGATGTCGATGGAAGTCTTGCCACCTTTCTTGTTAGGGAAAATTGGAAGGACCAATCCAAAATTGTTATGTTGGAAAAATTATTATTACAAGACTGGTTAGACTGCGGACTTATGACCTTTTTAACTTTCCAGCTTTGGTTTTTGTATGTATTCTCACTCCTAAATGTGGAGAGTTTTAATAATTTAATATTTTTTATTTCAAGTTTTGAATAACTATCTACACCAGACATGTCATTTTTCATTATATATAATATTATTCTTAAATATTATTACTTAAATTGAGTTATCACATTAATATAATTTTTTTGCTATTAATATCAAAACATTTCATAAATAAAAAATTAAATTTCAACACATCATATATTAAATTAGTAAATACAAATAATTTTGTATCTTCATTTACATTATTTAGAATGTTTTATCTCCAAATTTATACCTACCTCATTTATAATTTTAAATATGTTATGTTATCTATTAAATATTTTTTAATATCATTTCAAATTTTTATATGAAATATTTACCAAGTCACTGAAATTATATTAATAAATGTACTACACTATTTTTAGTAATAAATTATTGGAGCATAAATTACTACTCTAATGACGGTTTGAATTAGAAACTAGTCTCATGCCCGTGCGATGCACGGAGAATGCTCGTAATGAGAATGTTAGACATGTAAGTTTTAAAGTTAAATGTTGTAATTATTTAAAAATATAATTTAGTTTGAATGTGTATGTAATTTTTAATAAATATGTGTATGAAAAGAAATTATACATGGTAAAAGATTATTATGAAAAGGGATTGAAAAACATATATATTGGAAGAAGTATCTAACTTATGAAGATAAATTATGTTTTTTTTTTGGAGATAGGAAAATGGATATAATCCCTGTAAAAAATAAGTTAAAAGGTTAAAATAAAGTAGAAGTTATTATAAAGTATATGTATGTGAAAAAAGAAGGAGAATGTTACTTACCTAAATTAAATTTTGGAAGTCTTCTTTAAAATCCACATTTGATGTAGTGTTAGTTGAATTTCCCTCTTTATTACATATAAGAATTTTAAGTCTATTACGTGAAGTTACTCTTGAGAGTGAAACATACAACTGGTCGTGAGAAAAAATGATTTTGGAAGGAAAATTCCAACATGTTTAAGAGATTGTCATTGACTTTTTTTTATTGTCATTGCAAATTGGAAATTGTATTCGTTGAAATTTAAAAGGGATCCTTGTAATTATCTGATGGAATCAATGAGAGTCTTGCCTGATATGGCTCTTGATTCTAAAACATATGTGCCAATTTGAGTAACTATGAGTCTTGTCCTATTGCCCAATCTATCACACCTATACTTTTACTTTAACCCCATGCATGATTTGGAAGTCCTAGTGAAGTTATTATATTGAAGAATTCAGGAGTATGAATATCATCAAGGTTATTAACGTGGGCGTCTACTAGGCATGGTTTGTCGAAAATAAGAAAAGATTATGTTTCACCAAGAATGAGTGATAACATGCAATTATTCAAAGTCCAACAATATCATTTGTGGGTGCTAAAATAGCTTGATCTTGAAAGAAGCTTGGCTCTTTCATGTTTTTCAATAACATAGGATATATATGTACTTTGAACAATAGGAGCAAGAGGATCACTTGAATCATTTAGCAACAAATCTTTTGGAATTTCAATATGGACCTCGGCCCGTCATTAACTTCTTGCCTATTCCTTCAATCACCAATGCTCAACACCCGTCAGATTTTTTTTTCAATTCTTCTACATGAAAATTTGTATCGGAAGATTACAATCTCATGTTTTTATGTCAATGTTAACACCTTGTAATGATTCCAAAGATACGAAGAGTTGATGATAGCACGAACTCTATCGTGTCTTGTCACTTTAGGGATTATAGGTAGGATTTGCCTAAAACCACCACAAAAAATAATTACTTTTTCTCGTAAAGGAAAATTGGTACAATTTTGTGAAAGTAAATTGAAATATATCTCTGAAAGTCCTATCAACGGCTTCAAAACAATCTTTATGAGTCACGGAGCTTTATCCCATAATATAACATCGATGACCATTAATTTTTTTTTCAGATTATGAAAATAATTATTTCAATATTATAACCACTAGAAATATTAAAATACGAATTTATAACTTTCCATAAGAATTATTAAATGGTAGCTTTTTTATAAGATTATATAACTCCGGGAAATTAAAATATAATAGTCCATATAGCTTCATAAGAGATACTTCTGCAACCGCTTTCCATATACTCATATTACAATTCTTGTAATTTTTTAATATTAAAATGAACTTTAATATTGATATTTGATATAATAAACATAACTATAATTAAATAATAACTATTATTATAATTATAAAATAATTTTTTAAAATGATTTTATTATATTTTAAATTTTGTATTATATTTTTATTTATGTTATAATTTTTTTAATATTGAGATTGTAAAAATGAGCTTTAATATTAATATTTACTATAATTAAATATACCTATAATTAAATAATTACCATAATTACTATTAATATGATTATAAAATGGTTTTTTGAGTGCTTGAGCATATTTTAAATTTTGTATTATATTTCTATTTTTTAAAAATAAATCTTAACTTTTTAAAATTATTTTATTATGTTAAATTTCATATTATAGTTTTTTATTTATATTTTTTTAAAAATATTAGATATGTTTCTAAATTATTACTATTATTTGTATGTATTATTAATATTTTTTTAATATTATAGTGATATTCACATTAATATAATTACTATAATTAATTAATGGTGATTCATAATATTAATCTATACTATATAAAGAGAGTAAGGGAGTTTTGGTTTCCACATTTCCATTCCCATTATACCCCTATTTTATATCCTGATTTACTGATTTATGGTTCCCACTAACCAATAACCACCCAATAAAAATAATAACTGCCTAAAAATGTAGAAAGATGAAAAAGAGACTTCAAAATAGAAAGATGTGGGGAAAGAGGGAGAGGGACCGTAAAAATAAGAAATGCGGAAAGATAGACATTGTCGTGCCTGTCTTTCCGCTAATCATTTATAATGTGAAATATACTTTCTATTTTTAGAAGTTTTGTTGAAAGAAGTTTACTATTTTGTCCTAATTTTAGATTTTATATGCTACTTTTATTATCTTACTTTTATATATATAATAAAAATAAGATACTTATGCCTCTATTTTAATTATTTAATTTTAATAACATTTCTTGAATAAAAGAGATCTAGTTTTATTAATTTTAATTAAGTGGATTCAAGACTTTTCTTTGAACATGATGATCTAGTTTTATGTTTTTTTTTTACATATAAGATTGGAGATAATATGTTATGAAGAAGATAAAATGTAATAATATACTAATGTAACTATGTAAGTCTTTTGTCTCACACCGTTAATTCAGTTCTAGTGGGTTTGTCATAATTTAATGTTGTAGTAATTGATATTTTGAAATAATCAAAATTACATGCTGATTTAAGTGTTGTTGTCCGATATTTATGAAACTGATTTTTCATTCATTAATTAGTGTAGATAAGCGTAACTAAAGTCAAAATAAAAAAATAAATCTATCCAGCCAGCAATTAAAGCAAGATGGGGGTCCACTACACACTATCCATATTGATGCTTTTTTGCAGAGAGAGAGAGAGTACTGGTCACTAGATCCGAGACCTCGCCGCTTGGAGCGTCCCTCTGCCGCTACAGACTACAGAGTGCAGAGCCAATAGCCACCGACACTACCTTCTCCTCGTATTCAATAAATTAATTAATATTAATTAATTAATCAAATCAAACGTCTCGATGCCTCCACGTGTCATCCCATCTCAGTTAAACAACGATGATTAGATCAGGAATACCAACAACAAACCGCGTCGACTCGTCGTCCACCTCAGTATCCCACGCAACGTTACGCGTCCGCTTTACCTTGTTGTCCCTTCAATGGATTCTTACCTGTAATTTTTTCCTCTTGAAACCCACTAACTTCAACTTTATGTTATTGTTATCAGGATCTTCTAACCCATATAACATTGTGTGAAATAAGCAATTAAAAGTGATTTTTTTTAATTAAAACCTATAATATTTTTTTAATATATTGAATATCATGAATTTTTTTAAAGGTTTATTTCTAAGTTAATTTTTGAAGGGAAAGAAAAGAAATAAGAGGACTAGCTTATTAAAAGTTTTAACCCATTGTGTTTGGATGTTTAATTATTTTAAGTGTATTTTATAAAGTCTTACTCTTCTCTTATTCCTCTCCATTTTTTCTCTAATCTTTTTATTTTGTTCTCTTTTAAACGCATAAACACACCTTAAAAAATTGAATATAATGATTTTTAATAAAAAAAATATTTGAAAATTCCTTATATGTATATTGTTAAACAAGTTTTAAAATTATCATCATAATTAATAATATTATTATTAAGTAAATACACGTTTTAATATTTTAGGATACTCATTTCGAAATTAAAGAATAATTAAAAAATATTGTAGTTGATATTTAGAATAAAATATGTTCTATCCAACTCTACTCAAGTCGGATACAACTTTTATGGGGTAAAACTCTCCCTCTGAGTAAACATCAATTAAGCTGAAATAATCCCTATTAGTTGATCTATGCGCTTGATAATAAGCAAATTCTTTTTAGTCTTTATAATTTTTTTTTTCATTTTCATTATCTATTTTGAAAACATATTTTATTGGTGACATGATAAACCAAAAATCTGTCACATGATAGAGACATATGTGGCAATTTTTTTAGCTTACCAAGTCATTATCAAAGACACTTTTCAAAATCTTAGGGTCCATTCACTTTAAAAACATTTTATGTTTTTATTTTCTGTTTTTTTAGCTTAAATTACAAATAATGTCAACTTTTTTTTATTGTGTTTCAGAGTTTTATACGTGAAATAGAGAAATCAATACAAAAATGTTTGTCTTGGCTTGAATTCAATATATGAATATTGAGAGATGACTAGTTTGTAGGAAAATTAGGAATAGCCCTTTTAAGTTTGGATTTACCGAGGACACTACACTTTATTGCTATAAAAAGTAAAATTAAATTAATAAAAATTATTATTGATTTTTTACTATTTATAGTAAAGATCTACCGTATACCAAAAATAAAAGAATTTATCCTAAAATTCTCCTAATTTGTATTAATTATCTAATATTTGAATGTATATGTTACATATAATTATTTTGATTTTGAATTATTAATTCATTAAAAACCATCATTCCAATCGTAGTGTTGAAGCGGTAATATTTTAAACAATTTCAAAATTATCATATCTTTTCATATAATTTAAATTTTGAGACACAGATCAATCATCATAATTAATCAGATTTTTAATTTAGATCATTTGATGTTATAATTATTAATTGATTATTATATACACTTAAATGATAATGATAAGAATTTAAATTTGAATTATAAAGATTTGAAATAGGAAAAAATAGGTATACAATTAGAATCGTAAATATTTATATTCTAAAATATGAGTTTTTAAGGGATTGAGAGAGATTTGATGAAATGTTCAAATATTTTTATAGGAGAGGTGTAGGGGTGGAAACAAGTCAGGCCAGGCTTTGGCAGATCTGAGCCTGACCTGACTCCTAATTCTTAAGCCTGAGCCTGGCCGGTTACCTGTTACATGCCTTTTTTTAAGGCCTTGGCCTGGCCTGCGAAAAAGCCTGGTCTGGCCTGTAAGCCTGTTTAGAAGCTTGTTTTATAACAAGGCCTACAAACAGGCCAACAGGCCTATAAGCCTATGCAGGGCAGCAGGCCTTTTAAGCAGTTTTTTTATATAATTAATTTAATATATTCTAATTTTTTAATTATATTTATAGTTATTTATATAATTAATTTAATATATTATATATTATTATATTAAACAAGTCGACCTGTTAAGCCTAATAGGCTTTTTTCATAGGCCTGAAACTTGGCCTATTTAACTAAACATGCCTTTTAACAAGCCTTGGCCTGACCTTTTTAATAAACGAGCCAGGTCAGGCCAGACTGTAGGTCCCTAACAGGCCGACTGACCTATTCCCACCTCTAGAGAGGTGTATGAAAGACACTATATGAGGAAAATAGTGTGAAAATATAAAAGTGACATGATTTTCTAGTTGAGAGAAAGATAGTAGAGAAAAGGAATGACTCTCCAAAAGTGAGATCTTAAGATTAATATTCCTTCCAATCATTTTTATAAGACACATTAACTGAATTACACATACCAATAAAAATGTTGAAGTTTTTAAAAAGGGAAAAATGTGTTTTCCGTCCCTATATTTCAGTCAACTTTGGTTTTCGTCCCTGGACTTTAAATCATTTGTTTTTTGTCCCTAAACTTTCTAAACCCCCAAACTATGGTCCCTAACCGTTAGTGAGATCTGTTAACCTGATGAGCTGGGTAACAAAAGTTACATGTTAGCCTTAATAGTGGGCTCCAAATAGCTGACTCATCTAATAATTTTTTTTACTAATTTTTTAATTATTAAAATAACCATAATTATGAAATTAGGTTTTCTATTGGGTAAAATTGCTCAGGTGAAAACCCTCATTTAGAAATTAGGATTATTTTATTAATAAAAAAATTAATTAGATGATTAGTGATTTATTTGGGACTCACTATTGAGACTGACATGTAACTTCCGTTAGCCAGTTCACCAGGTTAACATATCTTACTTACGGGCAGGGACCACTGTTTGGGGGTTTAGAAAGTTTAGGAACAAAAAACACATTATTTAAAATACATGGACCAAAACTAAAACTGACCAAAACTATAGGGACTAAAAACATATTTTTCCCTTTTAAAAAAAAGCAAAACTTTCTAGTGTTATCATTATTTATAATATCATTGACTAACTGTATTATTGGACATTGGAATGACATTAAAGTATTTAATAAGAGAAAAATAGGAGAATATTAATAAATGTCCTTTTAAAATTATAAAGTGTTTTGTAAAAATGATCACATAACACTTATAAAAGGTGCCCTATAAAAAATGACAAGAGGGAGTATAAAGAGAGATAATATAAAATATTTAAAAAATATTGATGGGATATTTATTAAGTAAATAAAAAATATTTTGTAAAATATTATTACAATTATTATATAAAAATCATTTAAAAATATTTTCTAAAATATATTAAATATTCTTGATCAATATAATGCTTGCTAGTAAAATTTTTAAAATATCCCTATTGAATTTTTTTCTAAAGTTAGAATTAATGGTTAATATATTATTATCTTGTCAAAAACCCTTAGAAATAAAACTGATCCAAATCAAGTAAAATGAATTAGGATTTAATATCACAATTAATCATAACTAAAATTTAAATAAACAAACATTTTTGGAATGAACATGTTAATGATTGGGATGACAATGTGTAAATATTCAACTAGATTCTTACTAATAATAACTAATGGTCCCGCTAACTAGTTTTTTAAAAACGTTAGTTAAGAAATTAATAAATAAAATGTTTTAATAAAGATTAATGACATTCATTGCATAAACACTATATTTTTAATAAAAATTCTGAGCATGACCTTGGTTCATGAAATAAGACTACAAGATACTGGGAATAAGGGCATTAATTAGGTATGTTTAACACTCATCTTTATATAATTGCGTCTTATATTTGAATTGATGGTATGAATTTAAGTACTCTAAATTAGAAGATCACACTTATTTCTTTTTTCAGATCGACAAGGTTCCAATTACATTTTGGAATATTGTAACCTATATCACATAATATTTTAAACGATTTTTTAATATGTGAAATATTGCATAAAATAATAAATTAAAAATGATTTTTTTTTATTGAAAAATATACCTTCCAGTATTATTATTACATCGAATGTTATGTTATAATTATTGTATTTTTTTAAATAAAATCTATAATTGATAATGTCCATGTTTGGCATTTGGGAAGGCAGATTTAGCCGGAGTCAAAACATAAATAACAAAAGTCAGAGCTAAAACGGACAACCGTTTGAGCCAGTTCTATGAAAGAGGAGTCGCAGCTGATCACAGCACCGTTGTGAAGTCACTATATATAACCCTTCCCTCTCTTTCTCTCTCTCTCACACACTCTCTTCTCTCTCTATCTATCTCTCACACCACTCGTGGTGTTTCACAAAATCGTACGTACTCTGCAGAGAGTGCCATTCATTCCATTTCCTTCATTGTTCCTTTTCGCACTCTGAGATCGCGAAAATGGAGTTGTTCTACTTCTTGGTGTTTGGGGGTTTGTCCGCGGTTGTGGCAGCTCTCGAGTTCAGCAAGAGCAACAAAGATCGAATCAACACCTCTTCCGCCTTCAATTCCTTCAAGAACAATTACCTCATCGTTTATTCCCTCATGATGGGTAATTTCTCCTCTTAGATCTGTCTTTTCTCTCTTAGATCTGCTCGATCTCCTCATTTCACTTGCTTTTCTCCCTTGATCTAAGCCTCATTTCCTCAACATTTTTGCTCCTCTGTTTGATTTCTGAATTCGAACGGATTGAATGTTCGTTGATGTGTTCCTCAACATTTTTTTGGTTTGCTTCGCTTGTTTTTCTTGCTTCACGATAGAATATCAATTATTACCATAGAAAAGAAAAAAGAAAAAGAAAAGACCATTGATTGTTGTTTCTTGCCGTCTTGTCTGTAACCTGTTTGTAAAATTGAAACTAGTGAGCAATTAAAACGTTCGGCAATCGAGACGGATCCTCGTGTAACCTCGGCATCTGATTTGGACAATGGTTCTGCCATATGATTTTTTTAGCTTTGGTTGCTTGTGACAACAGTGACGTGTCTTACGGTTCTGGAAATTGTGATTTTTACTCTTCTTTTTTTTTGGGGGTGTTTGAGAATTGTTGTGTACACGACACTTTACTTATTTACACTATCCTTTCCGTTTTACTAAGCTCACTATTTTATTCAAACGTATTTGATCCTTCAAATTATAATAATATTAGCCGAGATCATGTTTAAATTTATAGTTTCCTTTTAGCCAAGTTATCCCCTAAAAGGGGTCGATTTAATTTTATGTGATTTGATGTGTTTATTTAATTTTAGTTACATTTCTCATCGTGGAGTTATGCTTCAGATGACATTGTTGTGGTTTGTCTATAGTTGCATATGTACTAGTGGTGGTG
Organism: Sesbania bispinosa; assembly: GCA_026901365.1. NCBI lineage: Eukaryota > Viridiplantae > Streptophyta > Magnoliopsida > Fabales > Fabaceae > Sesbania > Sesbania bispinosa. The sequence continues at coordinate 339,640 of QLOH01000836.1, forward strand.
TAATTGATGAAAGAGAAAAGTACATATGTGGATCCAGGTTACAATTGCTAGTTTTTGGTAATCTAATTCTAATGGGTTTCTGTTTCTGTGACTATAGCTGGAGATTGGTTGCAAGGTCCGTATGTCTACTACCTTTACAGTACATATGGATACGGGAAAGGGGAGATAGGACAGCTGTTCATTGCTGGTTTCGGGTCATCCATGCTGTTTGGAACAATTGTGGGATCTCTGGCTGACAAACAGTGAGATGCCTTTTTGTTTTCAGATTTCATCTTGCCACATATATGTCATAGCATTTTCAGTAGCTCATGCTTCTTACCTTGAAATCAGGGGCCGAAAGAGGGCTTGTGTGACTTACTGCATAACCTACATTTTGAGCTGCATCACCAAACATTCTCCTCAATACAAAGTCTTGATGTTGGGTCGTATTTTGGGAGGCATTGCCACTTCACTTCTGTTTTCAGCATTTGAATCGTGGCTTGTCGCTGAGCACTTCAAGGTGAGTAATAACTTTTTGTTTTAAAAGTTATATGCTGTTATTATGAAATTTTCCTTTTGATATGTTGACTTTATACACACAAGATAATTTGAAGACAGTAATTGACTAGTAAATATGGTAATGAGTTTTTTCTTTGTATTTGGAGGCTGTAGGTGACTTGAATAATAGTGTTGTTATATCTGCCACATGCAGAAACAGCCACTTTTATGTCCTTAAAATGATTGTTTTGGAATAATGTTCTTAAGTTAACTGGGCTAGTCTTAAATTACATGAACTTCTTAAGATGTCATTCTAGACGGAACTAGGTGCTCATTAGATCTAATAACTAAAAATTTTGAGAACTGTTGGAAATGTGTCTCTTTATGTCTTGGTTCAGTGCGTCATATAAATTTAGTAATTAAGAAAATTGTATCATATAAATTTAGTAATTAAGAAAATTGTATCGTTGTATTTATTATATGCATTATATAAATATCAAGTCCCTGGTGTAGTTGAGACATTTTCACCATATGCTTCTCTTTTCTTTCTCTCAACAGAAACTAATGCACTAGTTTCTATTTGTCGAGCGCTGCATGGTTTAATTTAAATGCTGATAGTTCGCTTGCTGAAAATGATTAACATAGAAGCAATACAATTTGATGGCATCTGAAATTGATATCTGTATTTTGTTTAATTTAGGTTTTCATACCATTAACATTCCAATATAATGCCCTCTAGATGTTTATTTTGCTTTGTTATTGTTGCTTCTCTACTGTAGAATCTCATGTTTTCTGAATCAACTTGTTCTTGCAAATTATGTTGATTACAAAAGATGCTGATTTCCAGGTTTTATAAATTTATTATGTCTCTCTAAACAAGGTCAAAATTAATATCTTCCAAGTGGCCATTGAAGTGATTTTTGGTCATCAAAATACATAATATATCCTGAAAATCTGTGATCAATGGTTTTTAAAATGTTTTCGACTTTTGTCTTGATATCCTTTATGTTGAATTTTCTATTTATGAATCTCATTTTTTACATCAATTTGTCAGAGGGGTTTTGATCAACAATGGCTATCATTAACATTCTCAAAGGCTATATTTCTTGGAAACGGTCTTGTTGCCATAATATCTGGGCTGTTTGGAAATGTCCTTGTTGATACGTTGGCCCTTGGACCTGTGGCCCCCTTTGATGCCGCTTCTTGTTTTCTTGCCATTGGTATGGCCATCATATTATCTACATGGACAGAAAATTATGGGGATCCTTCTGAGAACAAGGACTTGCTTACCCAATTCAAGGGTGCTGCTGTGGCCATTGCTTCTGGTAGATTTCTTTCCTTAGAAAGTGTTTTCTTCTTGTCTTTATACAATAGTTCAATTCTGTAAATTTGAACTGTGAAACTCATTATGCTTGACATTAATCTACATAAGGATTGGATTGGTCATCTTGTGATCCCATTGTGGCACTGAAGTATGCCAAAATGAACCTATTCCCAGGTGCCAGATATGTTGTCAAACGATTAAAATGAGGCAGGGACTTAAAATATTAAAGGATAGAGTTGCCTTTCTTCCTTGGTGTTGTCCAGGCAGTTAGAATCCATAGCTAATTATGTGGAATCTATATTTTCTATATGGGTCTTGAAAAGAAATGTAAACATTTTTTAAACCAATAGCAGTTGTTATTAGAGCTACCCTAAATGGAATTGGGCAAGCAAAGTTGTTTTTTGGCTTTCCTTATTCTGTTATGATTTATTTTATTCATCCCTTGTCTTGTATTATTTTTCCATTGCTTACTTCCCATGTTCATTTATTATTATATTCTTTGGGTTTCAGATGAAAAATAGCCTTGCTGGGTGCTATACAGTCTCTCTTTGAAGGTTCTATGTACACCTTTGTGTTTCTATGGACTCCTGCACTGAGCCCAAATGATGAAGAGATTCCCCATGGTTTTATTTTTGCAACATTTATGTTAGCTTCAATGTTGGGAAGCTCACTTGCATCTAGGTTGATGGCCCGTTCATCACTGCGAGTAGAGAGCTACATGCAGATTGTTTTTGCAGTTTCTTCTGCTTCTCTATTGCTTCCCATTCTGACCACTGTACGCTCTTCATCCAATATACTATCCCTCCCTTTCCCCTAGCATTGTGATTTACATTTCACTCTATTTTGCAATGTTTTGACTTGGTTATTGTGATGCAGTTCGTGGTGGCTCCTTCCAAAGTGAAAGGTGGAGGCATCTCATTCTCTGGTTGCATTCAGCTTCTTGGCTTCTGTACTTTTGAGAGTTGTGTTGGTATATTCTGGCCATCCATTATGAAGATGAGATCTCAATACATTCCTGAGGAAGCCAGGAGCACCATCATGAACTTTTTCCGCGTACCTCTCAACATTTTTGTGTGTGTTGTGCTGTACAATGTATGTTGCACAATCTACAACTTAGATACAATGCTTGATCTTAAGAATGTAGTATTTCTGGTAATGTAGGTTGCACACGCTTTCTGGGATCATGACAGTCTAAGAACCCACTTTTATATTGCACTAATTTCAACCTGAAATTATAACCGTTTTCTAATCTAATGCCTGGTCGGACCAGTTATCATCCCATTGAAAATCTACACTCACAATTTCTTAGAAATATATGCAATCCCTCCCCCTCCCCCTCCCCCTCCCCCTTTCTACCCAACCCCAAAAGCAAAAAAAGTTTAAAAAAAGTCCTCTCTTTTTATGTTGTGATTTGACTTGTAATTTATTTTCTCTGTGCAGGTTGATGCATTCCCTATCACTGTTATGTTTGGCATGTGCTCAATTTTCCTTTTGGTGGCTAGTATCTTACAAAGGCGACTGCTGGTGATTGCAGATAAGCCAAGTAAGACCCTCACACTTTGATCGTTGCTTATATTCAAGTTTTAGAAATTGGATGGTAATGGGCTCAAAACTTATTTATACTAATATGCTGTGTTATAATTTTAACTTATCTGGGAAATCACTGTACACCTTTGGCTTCTTTGCCACTTCACCTATCTATTATTTCCTGCCTGAAGCTGTTCTTGTAGATGAGTAGATCGCTGACACTTCAGCAGGGGCAAACATTAGTGTGTGCAAGATGATAGCTCGTCTTGGTTAATTAGGGTAGTTTGTTTTACCATAAAAAGGATTAGTCCAGGGGCTCCTTCCTTTGCTTTTATAGGGCCCCAAGGCCTGTCCTGTCTATCTTGTCTGGCATAACATATGGCAATATGACTGACATGATAACCGGTGCTGAGTATGGAAACAAAACATGAACCAATGGAATGTTATTTTCAAATGTTAGTTCCCTTTTTTATAAAACAAAAAACGTTCTTACTTGGACCTGGGATTTTTTTATTTGAAACAGAAACAGAAGATTGGCAAATGAAGGAAAGGGACACTGAGTCAGAGCCATTGAACATTTAACTGGTGTTAGAAGTTTTGGGGAGGCACTGAACGCAGCTGCATCAGTCTTACATAATGCAGTTTCTGTCTACACTGTGTACCATTCGATTTGAATGTGAAGGTAAACCTGATACCAATGGAAGGGATTCAAGAAGAAAGGATGAGAGGAGCAATTTCTTTTAAGTGTTTTTGGTAACAATACTGTAGTGCATTAGATTTATATTGGCTATTACTTGAGGAGAAATCTCCGTTTTGGTAGTTCTGATGTTATTCTTTTGGGGGCGGTATCTAAGTTCCCGTTGGGAATAGTATATGTGTCATACTATTTCTTTCATTGTCTTTTTTAATTTTGTAATGAGATTGCTCTCCATTCAATTAATGCATCCTTTTAATCTTCATTTATCTTCCCTCAATGTATATGGTAGTGCATTTGTTGAAGCACAACTTCGAGCATCATGCTGATGAATGTAGAGATGCTAGAATTTTTTTTTACTTCAAATTGATTGGATGAAACTGTGTACAAGACTCGAGGTTCAAATAAGTGTTGATGCTGATGAGTTCTGCAGCCTGTAAAATAAAGAAAAACCTGAGGCGCGTGAGGGGCACGCTGTCCTTAAGGATTCATCGACCGGATGTGATGCTCCCCCAGGATACAACAGGTTCGTCCCGAACCGCCGTGAGCAAGTACGAGGTGGCACTGAACTGGAAAGAACGATCAGTAGGATCAGAAGAGCAGAACCGAGGAGGAGGATACCGTTTTTGAAAAACAGATAGGATTAACATCTATCTGTGCGGTTTTTTTGTTTTTAAAAGTAACTGACAGATAGAAGTGGAGTGAAATAGAAACCACTACTCTGTTAGTGCGGATAGGGTAATCCCATAAAATCCGAGTAAGACCAAGTCAAATTAAAATCTAAATAAAACCGTTTTCTGAGATAAGGTTTTAGTCTTTCAATTTAAAAAAAAAAGTGGGAGTAAAAAGCTGGTGAGGCACCATTATCGTGCGCGCATGGGGGGGGGGGCAAATCGGAGAATTTGCACTAGCTAGGCCCATCCTTGTGCGCGCGGAGCCATCCTCTCACTAGCTTGTTTAACAACCAATATCACAAGTTAATATATAAACCCTTATAAGGCTCCCTCACCAAGCAATGTGGGACTTGGAAATAAGCAAACTTTTGAAATAGCTTAAAAAGACAACAATCCCCCACATATTTCAAAAGTTTTTAAAAAAACAATTTTAAAAGGAAGAAAGTTCTGCTCTGAACCACTAACATGAATGTTAATGCGTCGAATCTGGTGTCTTTTGGACTATGAACCAGACCTAGATTAATAAGTCGTAACATACAAGCGAATCGGTGGAACGAGTTCCTATGAACCAAGACACTTTAGTGTATGCCAGAGGTCTTACCAATCACATCACACCCTACAGTTCTTGCCGTTACCGCTGTGTTGCGCTGTAAGGCCATGCGCTCGCCTGGTATTCATGAGTGCTCTAGAGATTTCGCCTAAATCTCATGCAAGCGGCCCCACTTGACACTCATATAGGTGATTTCATCAAGTGTATGCTGCACTTCATACACCACCTGTAAGGGATATGAGAATCATTAAAAGCCTTTCGGGCTTATCCTCTCCAATATGCAGTCTAGCACCTCATACACCATAGGAAGGGACAAGTAAAATAGTGCTAGCAAAACTAACAGCTGACTTGTTTTTACCCATATGAACCTTCTTCATGGGGTCTCCAATCACAAAGGTTGGGTTACCATCACTGTTAGTATCAAAATGGCTTTAGTCCCATTCCCCTCGATGTTTCATATATATATTTCTACCCAAGGGTTTAGTCAGAGGATCGGCCAAATTCACTTCTGACTTTACATAATCAATGGAAATTATTCCATCTTTCAGCAGCTGCTTCACCACGTTGTGTCTTAACTGAATATGTCTACTTTTGCCATTGTAAGTCTTTTGCCTTGCAACGGCTATAGCCGACTGGCTATCACAATGAACATACACTGATGGTGTTGGTTTCATTCCTAACGGAATGTCTGCTAAGAAGTTTTTCAACCACTCAGCTTCATTACCGGCCAATTCCAGAGCTATAAATTCAGATTCCATAGTGGGATCTGGCTATTATAGTCTGTTGGTCGATCTCCACGTGACAGCACCACCACCAAGTGTAAAGATGTAACCACTAGTGATTTTGTCTCATCTGAATCTGAGATCCAGTTAGCATCACTGTATCCTTCTAATACATCGGGAAATCACCATACTAATACCATAATCCATGGTACCTCTCAGTATCTCATGAGTCTAACAAGTGCACCCCAATGATCCTTATTAGGATTCTGAGTGTATCTACTCAACCTGCCCACGGCATAGGCAATGTCAGGTCGGAGAGAAATTCATTTAATGTAACAGCTCCCAATTATTTGCGCATACTCAGACTGAGAGACAGGGTCACCTCGATTTTTCTTTAATTGAGTGTTGCCATCATAAGGGGGTACTCACAGGGTTGTCATTAAAGTGTCCAAACTTCCTAAGAAGTTTTTCAACATAATGTTCTTGGGATAGTGTAATACTATCACCCTTCCTTATGATTTTAACACCCAATATCACACTGCTTCACCATGTCTTTCATATCAAAGTTAGATGCAAAGAAAAAGCTTAGTCTTAATCACTACATCCAAGCATGTGCCAAATATAAGCATATCATCTACATATAAGCAAATGATAACACATTCACCATTTACAACTTTGTGTAAACACATTTGTCTACTTGAACAATAGAAAAAACCATCATCTATCAAAGTCTGA